>OZ007540.1:11340020-11720035 GCA_963931895.1 Eupithecia pulchellata | reverse complement strand
CATTCAGCAATCGTAAAGTAGGTCAATTAGGAAAAAAATAAAAAACAAGTTCAATCTGTATTATGAATGATTGCCGTGTGGTGCCGGCATAGAATTTCACCATCCCCACTCTTCCCATGGGTGTCCTAAGAGGCGACAAGGGGGCGGGCAGCAGCGTCCTCTGCAGAACAACTCCACTGAACTGCGATCCCCAAGCTGCATGCCCAGCGTGGGAATTATGGGAAATAACCCCAAATGATTAATAAATGCCATCTATGGCGTTCATTAGGGGAGGCCTATGTCCAGCAGTGCTAGCGGCTGGTTATGTGATTTGATGAAGATACAAGAACATTCATCAATATTATCAGTCCATCCTAGTCTACTGTTAGACGGTAGCTTATCAATGAGCTCAATAGAACCTGTCTTAGCTAACACCCCACCTGGACTCAGCATTCACTTCCAATTCAAAAACAAGTTATGTCCTTTTTATAATAATTATCGATATGAAATTTGACTTGTCTAAGTGCTTATTTTGTAAGCCTAATGAAATATAGTTATTGAATCTGAATTCTTTCAGCCATTTCGATAACGCACTTGATACAATCACGTATCCCACTTCTTCCAGGGTGTCACTCAAATTGGTTGAAGAACTGTCCAACTCACCTTAACCTGCCAGGATATAAGCCATGTCACTCAAATTGGTTACAGAACTGTCCAAGCACTCACCTTAACCTGCCAGGATATGAGCTGCTCGCGCGTGTCGAAGGCGAGCACGAGCACCACGTCCTGGCAGAGCAGCGCCAGCGTGTGGGACTCCTTGTCCAGCGTGAAGCCGGACTCGAAGCCCAGGAAGTGCTGCAGCGAGAGCGAGGCCTTGCTCTGGCCGCGCTTGAAGCGGTCCTTGGGGTCGCGGTACAGCTGCAGGTGCAGGCAGTCTGGAACAACGTGGATGGAATTAACGTCGCAGAAAACATATTCGGTGAACGTGTCAAAAGACTTTTAGAAATTTCGATTGAATTTAAACTTTTCGAAATATTTCGAAAAGGGTTGAAAAATTTACCATTTACAATAATGTAAGTGTTGTTATACATATATTATTACTAAAAAATATAAATATCTGCTAATGCATTCTACAAAATAAAATTTAATTTCAAGTTGATTGCTCCAGTATTTGCTATTATAGAGATATCAAATATTATAACAAAACAGAAAAAGCGGTACCGGGTTTTCGAAAATCTAAAAATTATTGTTCCCAGCGAACAATAAAAATAAATAAGACTGTAATTTTTATTAGCTAACAATAAATACAAAATTTTTGCCCACAATAAGTTAGCAGGTAGAAAATGCTATCTAGCGTTATGTTCGCCTATGTACAAATCTTGTATATCTATACTAATATTATAAAGAGGAAAGATTTGATTGTTTGTATGTTTGTTTGTTTGAATTGAATAGGCTCCGAAACTACTGGACCGATTTGAAAAATTCTTTCACCATTGGAATCCTAAATTTCCCGTGATGAACATAGGCTATATAATATTTCCAAAAAAGTTAGGGATCCACATGAAAATATCAATAACTAGCGGTCCGTCCCGGCTTCGCACGGGTATTAAACAAAAATTTCAGAAATTATACACACTAAAACGATGGGTTTCACAGTTTCCATACGGATCTTTACTTTTTTAACAGCATTGGGGTTTTTGACATTGACTCGACATTCCAAACTGACACTGGCCGTAGAGAAAAAGCAAGCACCGTGCGCTATACAACCTCTTTTTCTATTCTGACGCGCCATAATAGAAAAAGAGGTTGAATATTCAGCCCACGGTTCAATTATTGAATTTTTCATGCGGATCCCTAACTTTTTGAAAATATTATATAGCCTATGTTCATCACGGAAAATTAAGGATTCTAATGGTGAAAGAATTTTGTAACTCGGTCCAGTAGTTTCGGAGCCTATTCAATTCAAACAAACAAACAAACAAACAATCAAATCTTTCCTCTTTATAATATTAGTATAGATTGAACCTTGCGCTGTATATTCAACCTCTTTTTCTATTATGGCGCGTCAGAATAGAAAAAGAGGTTGAATATATAGCGCACTGTGCTTGCTTTTCCTCTATGGCCAGTGTCAGTTATGGATGGAGTGTCGAGTCAATGTCAAAAATCCCAATGCTGTTAGAAAAAGTAAGGGATCCGTATGAAAACTGTGAAACCCATCGTGTTAGCGTGTATAATTTCTGAAATTTTTGTTTAATACCCGTGCGAAGCCGGGGCGGGCCGCTAGTTAATCTATATAACTAACAAACAATTCGCAAATATTAAGGAGCACAAACTTTCAACGACTATTAATAAGGTTTGATTTCATTCATTATCAGTAGACTATAAAATTCACAGATTTTTTACTAATGGCATATTTTCTTACCGAGAATAACGACGAATGAACGACCTTCAAGTTCGCATTCACCAATTACAGAGCAAAGCGTTCAATTAACGAGGGCTGAAGTTTCGGGGGACAAAGGGATTCCGCCGAATAAAACTAACTTAAGCCTTAAAGTGGTTGTTGGATTGAGGAGCTGCTCAGCCCGTATTTTTATAGCCTTTCTGACTACTGCGGATAAAATAGACCAAAGGACTACCCGCATTTTCGTAAATTTACATTTTATCGTACATATAGGTACATATTATCGTACAATATGTAATCAAGTAGATTACACTACTTTAGAGCAACCGATCAATAGTTTTGCCTCTGTATCAGTAGTACTACTAAGAAGTACAACTGGTAGTACAAATGACACCCCGTTGTATCTCTAGTACTACCAGTAGTACTAGTAAGCCTCCATGTCAGTAGTACTGCTAAGAAGTACAATTGGTAGTACAAATGACGCACCTTTGTGTCTGGCCTCCGTATCAGTATTACTACTACAAAAAATTCAACTAAATTTACTCGACTTTATTAAAACGTAAGTTCAACTGGTAGTAAAAATTATAAAACTTGTATTTCTCTATTATAAAAAAAAAACAGAAAACTTTAGTTCTACAACAAAAAACTTGTCTCTAGTATATAAAAAAAACGATAATGGTAAGAGCAAGCCCTTGTTCCTTCACTTAACGTAATTTAAAAAAATTTATAATTGTTGATCTTCTTTTAAAAAGTTTATTGAATTGACCGTTCCAAGCAACCCTCACAGACATTATTCGTCCGGTGTCGCTCACCGAAACTACACCATAAAGCTTTTTTCGACATCCAGTATTGTTTTATGTAAAGTAAAAACTGTTGTAGGTTTTTGTTACTTCCTACAATTTCACTCTCCTTCAGTATATAACTAAACCCTTCTTCAATTTGTGCTTCTGGGAGAAGAGGCAGCGCCATGCATAAACTGACAATTTTGTACAAATTCCGTTTCGTATTTTTTTAAATCCTTTTTGTAAGCATTAGTTGCTTTGCTTTTCGTTTAAGCTTATCTTCAAAATGATAAAAACAACCGTAGTGTTTTATCTGGGGGAAAATTGTTTTTCATCGCAGTGATTGCAGCTTTTTCGAAATCTGTTATAAATTTCATTGGTTCCCATTCTGGAACTTGCGACTTGATGATCTCAAACATAATTATAATAATAAGACTTTTTTAACTTGTTAGGCATAAGTGCATATGCCATTAGTATCGATTGTCATGATAACTAAATGTTCAGTTGTATACACAGACTAAACAGAATAGACACTACAATAGTAGAGGTAGTACTACTGATACGGAGGCGGATACAAAGGTGCGTCATTTGTACTACCAGTTGTACTTCTTAGCAATACTACTGACATGGAGGCTTACTAGTACTACTGGTTGTACTAGAGATACAACGGTGTGTCATTTGTACTACCAGTTGTACTTCTTAGTAGTACTACTGATACAGAGGCATAGTTTTACCATTATTAAATTACGGAAAGACAAACAGAAGTGAGAGTTTCTTATCAAGGTTTATCTGATTTCTATCAATTCATACTGAATCGACATTTCTCGAGGCCGCAAAGCGAAGTGGCTGAACGTGTGTGTTTGATGCCAATGATAAAAAGTTTATCGCAATTGGTTGCAATGAAACTGGAAGTATGAATGTTTATGTGTGAAGCTAGTATGTGATAAAACCAGCAACATGCCTTATCATGTTATTCTCGATCAAGAACTTGGTAGGCATCTAAATCAAAATTAAAATTTTTGCACAACCTGTTTAGGTTTTCGAGCTAATAAGCACAAGTCACGTCGTCAAAGTTGCTGTTGCAATTATTTTTTGTAGGGCTGCTCAGCTGTTGTTGGTTAAAACGCAGTTAAAACAAGTACGTACACCGACCTGATGATAGTCATGATGAACCTATTAACTAAATTACTTTAAAAGCGCTAATACCGGTTCACCAGCAAGTGTTCGGAGCGCTATAAAATGTCTAGCTAGATCATAAAACAGCGCGCCGCCGCCGCCGCCGCCCGCCAGATCTCACACATGCACTCCATGCAAGCATGGTGAGGTGTACCGCCGCTTGCTTGCGTGTGATTTAAATTAACCGGAAATGTTAAACATAACTAGTTTTGACCCGAGGTTTTGCACGCGTTGTTTCCTAAGAAACGTTTAGAGTTCATTTCTATCTCCTGGGAAAGTGGGAACTGATGGATAAAGCTTTAGTTTTATTCCTGATCTAGACTAACGTGAATGACTAACGAACATTGACGTAAAGTATGGGCTTGATCCGTTTCGTAGGTAATTCATTCTAAGAACTAATAAATACACTAGAACATCTACATAGAGATAACTCTCTGTGTGTGTCAAACACTGGTACTTTTAAGAAGAAAAGCCCTAAAAAGCACATTGTTCTATACTATAGCTACATACATACTTCAATATCAAACAGACAATGTAACCAGACCCATATTTCACAATATTATCTAACCCTAAAACACTAGCCTTGTGGGATCGCTAAGCACATAGCTCCAGTTTTTGTATGACATAACATTTTATCAGGCCTTCGGGCGTAAAGAACCTACAAAGAGAGGTAAAGAACCCTACACGGTACCGCTCTTATCAACCCTGCGCAATAAACTCCGTTCTTTATCGCGGCTAATCTCCACCGGGACTCTTCTTTAGTAAACAGCCTCGTGCTGGCTGACGCCCCCGAGATGATTAGGGTCCAGCTGTATCCGTTGCTCTGAACTCGAGAATACCGATGTGTCGATAAGTCTCCCGCTGCTCTAACTCGGGGAATATTTCGTTATTGCCTCCAAACACCCATCCTTATTTTAGTATCAGAACATTTAGAACTCTTACTTGTTTCCCAAATTAAGGTAACTACAATGGACAACACACACGTCTGTCTGTACAAACAAACATGTGCAAGCTATGCGGGCGCTTGTTGGTAGAAATTGTGCCGTGCAACTTACCTTGTGTCACAGGACTTTAATATTTGGAGATTGTTAGAGGTACCGTAGAAACAGGGTAAATGATAACTGTAACGCTGATAGTTCGCACCTGATTTATTAATTAGAGTTAGGTAATAATGAAGGTTTAATATGGACAATAATCATCAGGTAGGAATTGAGAGGAAAAAGATAAGAATTAATTTTTAATGCGGAACAACATACATCACGTATTGCAAGTAGCTTACTCATTGTACACTGTACAGGTGACGAATGACGTGGTCAAATACTCGTAACAGGTAGGTACCTATTGGTTATACTGAATTGCATCGCAAAAAGAAAACGTCATCCCCCAATCACCACGCTTGGCTCAAAGTTGTTGACTGGTGATCGCAGCATAATGTTTAATGTACTTGAACTAGCCTTACTATTCTCTTACCACAACTCAAGCTAAAACTATAAAATTTCAAACACAACAACTAAAAACCTCTCAAAGGATCCGTAAAAACTTTTCCCCATTACTATAAATACTCTGCGAAATTCCCATGTTCCGACCTCATAAAACTTTCATAAAACACTCGCACGCGTCTATTTGCTCGTTCGAACTCCGCCTAATTAATGTAACTTCAGAGTGCCGCGTTCCGCGTGTTCCAAACCGATCCCCAATTTAGCTTCAAATATTCTATAGTACCCACAATTTGTTTTGAATATTGAGCTCTCAATTTATGTAACTTTGTTTGTTTGTGTTCTGTCTCTGAATTTCATTAAAGTTTTGATTTTCTTGAAATGTGTGTACCTGTTTTTCTATTACACTTAAGTTACGAATTTTGGATAGGTGATTTCAAAACAATTTTAGAGGTGATTTTTGAGGACCTTTTTTTGTTATAATATTGAGTGAGAGCGGTCCTTCATGAATTAAAATTAGTTTTTGGTTTTGTTATAATTAGTAAGTAATAAGTACACGTTAGGTAATTGCTCATTTAATTTGTATTTATGCGAACAATGGGAATCCCGTATGGCTACCGCTATCGCTCGCATCGCGTCGCCATTCATTGCGACTAATCGCGCCGATCTGTTTGGCCAATTCATTGCCATCGGTAATTAATAATCGCATGCAGCTTATACATAGGCAGTTAGTCTATAAGTTGTTGTTGAAATGTTGAATGATCGGCAGCGTCTTGCGCGGACTGCGGCTCGCAATAGTGCAAGTAAAGTTACATTACAACTAGAAAAAACCAAAATATCTAGCGAGTATTGCATCTAATAAACTACGAGTATAGAATTGTATTCGATGAGAAGAGATTTGGTAAGCTGCGGTTATAATAAGCTCTCATTAAAATATATTTTCCAATATGTGCAGGTAGACTATCGGTTTTGGGAATGAAAATATTGTTTTAGAGATAATTCAGATCCTGGCGCCCAACTTCAGAATATTGAACTACTTAATCAATAGGCAAATTTTATTTTGATGTTATTAGTTCGATTGGATTTGTATCTACTAGGTATTGAATCAGTGATGTAACCAGCTCTGTGGTCCATCGAAACTGGAAATATGAGGAGTTTAATTACGCCACAACTGTGACATGTTTGCGAACAAACAATCTGCATGTTTTGTCATAAAATGGTTTGATTTTACGATTCGTGGTCGCTTCGCTAGGGACACGCGGATAATTAATTTATATTCCAGTTGTCATGTTCTATTAGCTTGCTGTTTTGGTGAACAGCTTAACGATTTAAATCAGAAAAATCGTGTAAAATTTTTGGCTGAACGAAGAGAATTCTTGTCAGCGAGCGCCACCACAACAGCTCTAATTAAAACCGTATTGTATTTTTTGTTCCTTTAAAATACTGTACAATTTGTTTCTTACTTTAATTTGACTCCCGATTCACAATTACAGAGCCAGTCCCTTTCAGAGTTCGGTGTCAAAGCGCCCCCGCACCAAAACACTACAGAAATTAAAGGGTTTCGTGCGAACTTCGCACCTCGCGCTCATCGAAGGATTTGTTTTGTTAACTCTCCGGTGCGTAGAAGTAGAGAAGCAATGTATTGGTTGCTGGGCTGACTCGGTTGGGTTACCATGTCACCAGTCACGGCTGTCGACTCGAATTTATCAGTTTTGTCGCTTTTCAAAGCTAATGTATTCGTAAAGTTTGACAAAGCCGGTCCCGGCCTGTCCCTAATGGAGACGAGATTCGGTATTCCTCAATGACGGTTGTGTTTTGGTTCCTTTGATTCGTTTATTAGCTGTTCCAGTTCGACAAATGGAACTCTCGAGATCACGGGAAACATTTGTGGAAAATCTCAATGTTTTTGGAATTATGGGAGTTCAATACCTAAGTATCTAAGTATAAACTATTTATATCTGTTTCCCTTACTAAGGCAATGCAAATTAGCATGTGTGGATAGATAGCAGACACGATGAAAATACGGCTTTGAGGGTGAATCAAGATAATTAATTTGTTTGATTAAAGAGAAAGTACCTCTTTGTAAGTGACTTAAAGATGCCAACCGAGGTTGCGAGGGTTGCCGAGTCCGTCCAGACAGAAATACAAAATAAACTTTTAATACTTCGCGTCTTGTTAACAAAATAATTGATTATTATGGGCCATAAATATAGTAACCATAAATACCTATCAGAAAATAATGAACATGATTCAGAAGTAAAAATAAATAGTGGACATTACATAGCCCTTTGATACAAAAGTCAAGACTACTGTAATATTCTTAGAACAAAAATACATCTAAAAAGGAAACCATACCAGACTTACACCTCCCCCCCTACCCCCCTCCCTTCCAGAAGCTGTCTCCGGCTCCGAGGCGTCTCACCACAGCCCTTTGTAAGTCGACGCACAAACGAACTCACCTCGTACAAAGTCAGCGCGCGAAGATTATGCGATCTCCTAATTATTTGTTGAATTAGTGATCGGATTAGGGAGGCACGTGAGGGAATTTGCTTAATGAGTAGGTACTATTGACTCGGGGCTCCGAGTATTGGGGCTTTGGGCCTTTTTGTGGCAGCTTCTAAATGATTAGGTCTTGTTTGATATCCATTTTAGGTTGAGGCTTTGAATAGGTATATGTAGGTATTCTAATCTGGGATGCTCCAGGGATTATATAATTACCCTAGAAAATAAGGTAAATTACGAACTAATGAATAGTTTATTGTGATTTCCTGATGTTATGATTTTTGGTAAACGTATGAACACTGCGTCACTGAGACATCTAGCCGAATAGTGCCAGCCTACATCAACAGACATTTTCAGGTAAAAACTGAACATAGACTTATCATCGACCTGACTAGCGAGCTAGTATGTGAATTTACACCGAAGTTTTTACACTACAGATGAATATAACCAAAAAGCTCAAAAACAAAAATCCTAAAAATACAAGTGACCCAAAAATGGGTCGTAACCAGCATTCCGAATGTTCCCGTTCTCCAGCAATCCATCACGCCTGAATAATGAGAGGAACACGGGAGACGGATCTATCAGCGACGTGCCAGCCTGTCTACACCACTGGACCGACGGGGAAACTGTAAATACGACGTGAAAATCACTAACAGTAAGCAGTAGCGTACCGTAACGTATAAGAACTAGAACACAAGAACTAGTTGGGTAGGACTATGCCTTAAATGTATGGTGAGAGGGACAGATAAACACCAGTCGCAGTTCTAGCTACCGCAGTAAGACACCATATTTTATTATGAAGTCTTGGTATTGTTTGGTGCATATTAATGACAAAGTTCAAGTGACAAACCATAGATGCATTTTATTTGCTGACTAGCGGCCCGCCCCGGCTTCGCACGGGTATTAAACAAAAATTTCAGAAATTATACACACTAAAACGATGGGTTTCACAGTTTTCATACGGATCTTTACTTTTTTTAACAGCATTGGGGTTTTTGACATTGACTCGACATTCCAAAACTGACACTGGCCGTAGAGAAAAAGGAAGCACCGTGCGCTATACAACCTCTTTTTCTATTCTGACGCGCCATAATAGAAAAAGAGGTTGAATATACAGCCCACGGTTCAATTATTGAATTTTTCATGCGGATCCCTAACTTTTTTGAAAATATTATATAGCCTATGTTCATCACGGAAAATTAAGGATTCTAATGGTGAAAGAATTTTTTTACTCGGTCCAGTAGTTTCGGAGCCTATTCAATTCAAACAAACAAACAAACATACAAACAAACAAACAATCAAATCTTTCCTCTTTATAATATTAGTATAGATGACATTTATGTAGTTGTAGCATCTGACAAGAAATCGTATAGTAAATTTGACCATGCAACTGACATTCATCACATCATCGATATAATGTATATGGATCTTAAGCACCTAATTAGTTATAATTATTGCATGCTAACATAATGTAATAGAGTGAGACATGAGTGCATTATTTACATTTAACACCTTTATAACATGTTTGACGCAATAAATATCTTTGAATCTCATGAAACGTGCACACCCTCTCATTCGCAAACAGATCGTTGAAGCCCCAAGAGACTGCTACTTCATTCCCCAGCTTCCATTGTATGCGACCTGTAGCTTCAAATATATCCTTTAGATGAGCCACTGCACACAATTTGCGCGCTGATTGATCGAGTGCGCAATTTGCGCATGCCTCATTGCGCGTCTTTGCTCATCATACGTACCTACCATTTGATGGATGCGATGCCTCAATGTATAGCCCTTTCATGTCTGCAGGCTCGCCCAACAACATTGTCATTCTGTGCCCCGTCTGTGTGCCTGACCTTTATACGGATCGGTGGCTTCAAAAGAATAATTGTCTGTGATGTGACCTTTGCTTTTGTTTGGTGTTTTTGGTAGATCAATCAATTTGTAGCAGCCATGACTCATTGAACAGTTCATTATCCGAAGCTTTAGATCATTTTTTCGGACTACCGATGTTATTTCTATTTTGTTTAAGTTTGTTAAAAGATAGAAAGTACTTTACTATACCACACAAAGAAAAAGAACATTACAAACGGACATGCTTAAAGTAAAAGAAGTATAAAGACTGGCCTTATCGGTATGAGCGTTCTCTTTCAGGCAACCTTGTGATGGAGTAGACAACGAGGAACAGTATAGGCGGTGGTACTTAACCCATGTAATAATAATAATAATTAAATAGTATGACGATAAATATTGTCTTGGAAGTAACAGTTGGAGAATGAGCTTCGCGCAAAGTTGCAAAATGTATATCTGCTAAAGTCATAAACACAATAAACAATTCTCTAGCTAAACCCCATTTAGAAAATTATTGAAATATGGGGATCAGCCGCTGACACCCACGTTAGACTCCACCCCTCAAAGAGTCCAAAACCAATTATTAAACTTTTATATCACTATTCATATTATACGCCCACAATAGAATTATTATTATATAAAAAACAAAAATATTAATTTAAAGCAATTTTGTATTTCAATACATGTCAAAAATGTATGACATTAAAATCAATACAATTAAATCTAAATCCAGAATTAAAAGAAAGAAAATATAGTTTAAAGAACAAAGTTAAGTTAAAATTACCCAAAACATGCACAAACTACGGAAAAAAGACGATTATTTCAGAAGGATCACCTATTTTTTATTATTGAGGCAATAACATAAAAGAATGTGGCAGCATTAATATGTATAAAAATAAACTTAAAGCACATTGTCTCAATAGAATAATATATCGCGGCGATAGAATAATATAACCACATAACTGTAATATAAAACTTATAGATAAAATCTTCAGTCATCAATTCATCATCATAATAACTGAAGCCTGAAGCCCAGGAGTTATTTAATTGGTTAAACAATCATCTAAACCAAAACTAAACTAAAGATTTAACTGACTTTAAGTGAACTGTAAAGTTTTTTATGAGCAATAAAGTTCATTATTCAACATTCATACTTTTTCGATTCAACTGAGCATCGGGATGCCATAAATATGACTATTACTTTGATCTCATAGGAGCCACCTTATCAAATAATAACGGTCCTGAGAGGACGGTCGCGGCGCGCGGCGCACGGCGCGGGCGATAGCGATACCATTATGATATCCACCCCATCTAGAGATAATCGGATCGGCGTAACAAGAAGTATTTGCCTAAGATAAACTAGCGGCAATGTACGTACACCAAGTGGTAGCACAGCAACTTTTATAATATTTGCAAAAAGAACTGTCTCCTGTAACGTTCGGAATACAAAGATAGATTAATGAATAAGTCGGCCGCGGATGATTTTTTTAATAATTGACATTAGGTTTTAATTTGAATCGGAACATTAACGAATCTGCTACCAGAATCTATCTATTCAATGGTTAAATACAGATTTTACAAAACAAATCAAACAAGATTGCAAAATTCAAAAGAACAACCCACGCTCTGTGTGTTGTTCTTTTAAAAGCCTGTGATTGCGAAAAATAATCTCCCACATAACGGAGGCTCATTCATCCTGACTGATATGATATCAAATGGCTACTTCTGTGTGTGTCTTGCTGATTGTGATACACTGTGTGCTGCAGATGATCCTATTACATCGCAGCGTGGAAACGAGAGGGGTAAGCTCTGGCCGATATCGGAGCGACGACTCGATTAGTTCGGCCGCGGGGAAGTTTGGGAAATCTATTTGGGAAATCCGTCACGGAATGGGTTAAATAGCCCGACAAATAAGTATACTTATACAAAATTTTGGGTAATTTGTTTCAATAAACCGTAAAAAATTATCAACAAATTAATTTATAGCAGACTGATGACAAAAGTTAAGGAGTACCAAGAACCCTTTGAGACTTAAGTTGACACAACTATAAAACAGAATCCGAGCCGATCGTCCAACTAAATATTTATGTGAGTCAGAGGAACAGAACATTTGCTCAATAAATCCGATCTTGCTCCCGCTGCAGTACAGTTGATCTCGGTATCAAAGAAAACAACCAATACTGTCTTCTACCAACGCGATCAATTTACAAGAGTCCAGTACTAAGACGCGCGTTATATCCATTCGGTTTCTGACAAGACGAATATCTCGTTTATTTTTATTTTAAATTGACAAAACAGAACATCAAGAATAGCTTTGTATTAATTTGCAGTCACCAAACAAACCAACAAAATAGTGACAACTTTCAATAGTTTTTTGGGCACACCTGGATTTGAAAGGCTTTTGTACCTTTCAGCTAAAAAAGGACGCCAGCAGTGAATGATGAAGATGAAGATTATTTTGTAATTTCCAGTAAGTAGTAGTTTGTATTCATTTAACAAGTCAACCGATTCAAGTGGTCTGGGATCTGTGGCGGAGTAGACGGTGGACTCTCAGCAAATAAACGGAAAACAGCTGTAGAGACAACCTATCGCATTAGACTGCACAGACTAGGGCATCTGCATACAAAAACGAACTCAATGCCGAACACAACAGGCAGGCTTTGTAACAACAGCGTCATTTCGAAAAGTCTAAAAGCGAACTCGCGGTCAACAAAACAGACAACAAAAATAAAAATAAATTCACTTCGTTATAGCAAATTTACATTTTTCTCGGAGTTTTTATTATTTTCGTCGCGATACTCTTTTAGCTCGCCGCGTTCACGTGAATCGCTGATATTTTATTGGGAAATAAATTACTTATTCGTTCGATTCTGCGCTTCATTTGATTGAGGAATTTCTCTTTTTACGAGCGAGGTCTGGTGTTTTAATTAACACCTCGTGCTGCCATTACAGAATGTAAACCAAACGTTAATTTTTCATGTGCTAAATTATTGGATTGAACATGTTCCAATGTCCGCAATTTGTAGCTGAAAATATTATTTTGTTGTCTACTGTTTAACTTCATCGGGCTGACTTATGTAGCTTCAGCTAATGAACAAGCTACTAAACTCACAACACCATGTTATCTGTACGTTTAAACAGCAATTAACAATGAATAGGGCCACTAATCAAACACACCTCGACGAGCAGGCCTACAAACAAGGCCAGGCCTCAATCAGTCCTCCACCTAACTCGTGCTGATCCTTTGTGTGTCGTCGATTACCGCAGATTACCGCCGCGCTAACGACCGATGGCGCTGCCAATATTATGTCCTGCAGTGTATTGATCGATTCTTGTAATTGACACAAATTGGATTAAAACTCCTTCCACTTTTGGACACAACAATTGATGGAAATTCCCTCGAGTGGCGTTTAAATATAATATAGGCTGTTGCATCACTTAGGGAAAATTTTTGGTTAATTTAGTTCCGTAAATGAATAAAATCCCTATTCCACCGCCCGCGGCCCGCGTCCCAGCTGTTTGCAATTTCAATTAAACAGAATTTTAATTATAAGGTTCCTAGTATAGATTTCTCTATGGAAATAAATTGCAGGTTCGATTCCCACCTCGAAGCAAACGTTTTCACTATCTGCATATTAGTTCAGGGTGTTCTAATCGCTTTCTGGGTTTTCTGTATATAATAAAAAAATCTATGTATTTAATATAGTATTTTGTATATCAGTCTGTTATCACAAGCTCTGCTTAACTTGGGGCTAGGTGAGTATATAATCACTGTGCATTTTTTGTCTAGAATTATTTATTTAAAATTTGATCTCAGGGCTATTCTCCAGCCATAATCAATGTGCATTTTTTGTAAACTAACTAAAATGTTACGTGAGAACCATTGTGGCGCAGCGGGCAAAGGTCCGCTTGCAACGCAGGCGCAGGTTCGTTTCAACGGGACAAATGTTTGCACTGTTAAGTATAACAGTCATCTAGTAGGTAGGTACACATAAATTACTTTGTGATTGTCCAGCATCTTTTATTTATTTTATTTTGTCCCGGGTGTTTTCTCGTTTTCTATGTATAGTAAACAAAATATCTTTGAATTATTTGAATCTTTCAATCAATATTTTGCAACTTTTTTAATAAGAACGAAAATTGCAATATCGTTTTCATGAATAACCTAACCAGGGCACGCAACAAAAGTTCCATAAAAACTAGGATATAATATAATAAACAACTGTCATAAACAACATCTTAAACTTCTATGACAAAAGCCGAAAAATGCGCGACATTCTGACACTTGGCAACAATAAATGAGTGTGGAATATTCATGAGACAAAGTAAAAGTATCAAGTTCGCGCGGCGCGGCGCGGCCTCACTGAGGCACTAGTAGTCAGGGGTGTCACTCGCACCAGTATTATTATTCTTTAATAAATGATAATTTACTGGCAAATATCGGCGCGTGAAGTGATCTTAAGCTATTATGAAATGGGTGAGACATGCTTAGCAAGACAAACAAAAACAAAAACATATTTGTTCGGGGTGTAGTACCTATTGTAGTACCTATTGGTCGTTTTCTATGTTTTGTAAAAAAGTATATCCAGGTACCCATAACACAAGCTCTGCTTAGCTTGGGGCCAGATGATGCTGTCTCTATGATTGTATAGCCTTATTTATTTATAAATTTTTAGCAATAAGGAACAAAAGCAAAACAATCAAAAACAAGGAGGTCATATTATGGATTCATGGTGGCTGATGGGTATCGGAGCCTAGTAACAGGGGCAGACCCCTTCCTAAAACCGTTAGTGGTATTCACTTTACGTAAACATACGAACTGTGATCCTAAAGAATCAAAGCACTATCAATTTTGAAAATACAAACAAGGCTACATAATGAATCTAAATTTTATTGAAATATGTTACAATAAAAATCATAATAAACTATCTTTCTCTATCCTACCTAACCATAATAAAAGGTTACCAAACGTTTTTACATTATTACGTCATTTTTAGCGGGATATACCACGATCAAAACTTTATTTCAAAAATTATCCGCGGATGTGCCAACCCTGCGAACAACCCTTAAGAAACAACCCTGCGATAACCGCCTGCCATTAGTCGGTGTAACTGTCGGTTTGTCACACAAAACACACGTGTAATTGTTCGCCTAACGAGATCTACCTGCGAATACGAGCGCCTAGTACTGGGAGGGAACTATAGAACCCTTTCAGTGAGCGCTTGTTCAAAGGAGGCGGGAAATTCAGAGCTTCAACGGACGGGCGCGGGCGGTGATATACACGCCGACTGATAAGTACACTTCTTGATACAATAACAGAAAGATTCAAAAGAAGGCTTCATCGAAGTTTCTTTTTATTTGGATCTTTGGAGTTCTAGAAAACGGGAGGGAGGACTTTGCCTACCAGAAACAAAAGAGAGTTATAAAGATAGTCTGTTCTTTCGGTAACCGCAAAACAAAACAATAAAGAGATAAAAATAAATAGACTAAAATAAGTAATGCTGAGCAGTAGAGGACTAGGTTTTGAATCAAATTGCGGCCGAGGCGGTCATTATTGCATCCACCTCGTAATTTATATTGTGTTGGTGGTCGGCAAAGAGCTGAGAACGCTCGAGTGGTTGGTTGTAGAGAAGGGAACCATGCTCAAACCTAAGCCTGCCGTAACTAAACTAATCCTTCAATTATTTATTATTTTATTTTAAAAATATTGACGATTAAGGTTGCTCTTCTGTATCTGCCGAGAAGCTAGTTATTTGAATATAATAAATTATTTCAGATATTAAAATCAAGACTGACTAATTGTTTTCGTTTATTTAAGTTTAGGATTAACGTGTATATCATTTTTTTTCATTTGTTAAACCGAAAAAACTGTTTTTTTCTGTAAATGTGCAATGACTTCCTCTAGAGAGGATCATGGCATAATTAATTATAGAAGGTAACTTTTTTACTACCAGATCCTGTCCATCAAAGGTTGCCTGGCAGAGGTCGCTTTTAGCGATAAGGCCGCTGATTGTGCCACAATAGATTTAATTAGTAGTTATTGTTTGTTTTTTATACTGTTTTATTAGGTGCAATAAAGATATTATCTATCTATTATTTAAGAAACATAATTATTTGAACTACGCAGGATGTTTACAGCTTGTCATGTCTATCTTACTGTAAGTCGCAGCTCTGTGCCTGCCTCGCTCGTTACCGCAGAATCTAATTGGGGCAGTCCACGTCTCCGCCTTATTAGAGCCGTCCAATCTGTACTCCTATAGTTTCTTTGACCATTTAATGCCGTCCATGTACTCTAGTATTTAATTCATTACGGGAATGGAGTGAGAATTCTTAGAATGTAGGTTGCTCTTTGAAATGTCGGCTGTGAAAGAAAATAAAGACATTTAGGTTCGGTTTCATCAAAAATTCTTGTGTAATTCTTACGACACATTTCTTTTATTTGATTAATTCTTGTGGAGTTTTTACGTAAACGCACAGGAAAAGCTTATACAAAAACCTTTCTCTTGAACCACTCTATCTACTGCATCGAAATCCGAGGCGTAGTGTTAAAGATCCAAGCATACATACGGACAAACAGATAAATGGTGGGAAGCGACTTTGTTTTATACTATGTCATGATATTTTATTTTCATTGTTTGTTGTTGTAGTGGCAACTATAAAAATAATACCATTGTCTCCCACATACAACCTATTACTGTTCAAGAGACAGCTTTGACAAAAATAGAGCAGGAATCACGTTTTTTGTATAATTTTATATCTTATTTAGTTTTAATTATTTTGTTGTTGTAGCGCCAAAAGAAATATACATTGTGTGAAAGTTTTAACTGTCTAGCATTGATCAGATAAAGCACTCTATGACAGAAAGACGGACAGACAGTAGAAACATACAGATAGGATTCCATTTACACCCTTAAAAGCAAAACCCCACAGCAATAATTACCAAATAGCTTTGCGGAATGCGGATATCGCATGAAGATGTAAGCAGACGCTCAAGATTGTAAGAATTCTAAACTTTTCGCAAAATCTCTCCGGTACTACACCGGAAACGTTCATTTATTTGGCCCCAACTAGATATGTATAACCAGGTAGGTATCACTATATAACCAGGTATATTTGCCATAACCCGGCTTCTCCGCCAGTATTTTAATAACCGAGCCTCTGTAATCCCGCGTCGGCGTCGGGACGTCACTCGACGTTTAAGCACCCCCTCTATTACAAGCCATCTCCGATAGGCGAGGAGCCCGTCACGACTGTTTTACCTAAATTACACTGATTATAACCTTATTTTCAGATGTATTATTATTGTTCGATAGATATTAACGAAAGAAGAGAATTTAACAAAGTTATATATGCTCAGCCAAATGAAATGTAAATACTGGACAAATACTCATTGCCGGAGTGTTGTGAGCTTATTTTCAGTACTGCGACGAAATCTTATCCTATATAACTAAACCATGATGAACAAAAATTTGTTTTACCAAAACTGAAAACTACAGGGAACTTTAGTAGCATGTGCTCCTAAACTGAGTTGTCCTAGAGGGTGGTCTCTCCCGGGCCGGATCGCGGCGGATTAAACCGGATGGAGTCGGTTAGAAGCGGACAGGACCGGACGGCAGCGCGGCGGCGGCGCCTCGTAAACCTGTCCACGTTTATAACGCCGCTTTTATTGAGATTCTTTGAAGATGCAGCCCGCTGTAAGTATCAAGCCGAGGCTCAGGCTGAGATAAATATGTTTTTATTAATCATAACAAAATATTTTATTATTCATAATTTATATCGTTTTGCCTGCAGATATAGCACTCACTGAGTTTTAAGTTATTTAAATTATATATACTAATATGATAAAGAGGAAAGATTTGATTGTTTGTTTGTTTGAATTGAATAGGCTTCGAAACTACTGGACCGATTTGAAAAATTCTTTCACCATTAGAATCCTAAATTTTCCCTGATGGACATAGGTTAAAATATTTAAATATTTTTAAAAAACTTAGGGTTACTAAAAAAAAATTAATTTATGTTAAATAGCCGTGCGAAGCCGCCGCCGGGCTCACTTGTTTACTATAATATAATAGAAACAAATTATAAAAAGTAGTTACAATTGAAACAATTGAGTGAAATAAGGTTACATTCTCGAAAGTTCAATAAAATCTAAATAAAGAAGGGCTTTCATTTATTTATTTAGCTACATTTTCTTCAAAAGTTTTAAGTAGAATTATCATTGAAACAAAACAGCACTTTGAGTCAAAATTGTACAAGAGTAGCTGATATTCTCAGATTGATGATATTGTTACAAGTCAAAAAATAAAAAGAAACTCATTGAACTTGAAAAGAAAATAAAAGATGGAATTAAGACATGAAAAATATTTTAGAAGCGCTTGTAAGCCGAGGAGAACTCGAGCTTTCTTAAATAGACCATTCAGATTTAGAGTCCCTTTGAAACTTGGGAAAACGCTTTCATTATATTAGGTCCTTACATATGAAATTGGCGTTTTTCGTACTGGCCACTTTAATCACAA
Organism: Eupithecia pulchellata; assembly: GCA_963931895.1. Lineage (NCBI taxonomy): Eukaryota > Metazoa > Arthropoda > Insecta > Lepidoptera > Geometridae > Eupithecia > Eupithecia pulchellata. The sequence continues at coordinate 11,701,395 of OZ007540.1, read as the reverse complement.
ATTTCTCCTCTTTGGTAAGGAATTCCAAATTCAAATTTGTACAGCTATAGACTCATGTATTTGTGCTTCGATGATCGTCATTCATTTGTTTTTTTTCTTCTGTTTTTTTCTGTTTGCGTCACTCATTTGAAAGGTGGGTACCTCACGAATTGACTGAAGCAAACCGGCAAACGCGCGTCGACTGCTGCGTTACATTACTAAACCGGCACAATAATGAAGGTATTTTAAACCGAATCATTACCTGTGATGAAAAATGGGTTCTTTACGATAATCGGAAGCGCTCAGCGCAATGGTTGGATCCTGGCCAGCCAGCCAAATCCTGCCCCAAGCGAAAATTAACCCCAAAAAAGTTACTTGTAAGCGTTTGGTGGACTAGTGCCGGTATTGTTCATTACAGTTTTCTCAAATCTGGCCAGACTATTACGGCTGATGTCTATTGTCAGCAATTGCAAACCATGATGGAAAAGCTAGCGGCTAAACAACCTAGGCTGGTCAATCGCTCCACGCCACTGCTGCTTCACGACAACGCTAGACCACACACTGCGCAACAGACGGCTACTAAATTAGAAGAGCTTCAATTGGAAAGTCTAAGACATCCTCCGTACTCCCGGGACCTTGCTCCAACAGATTACCATTTTTTTCGAAATTTGGATAACTTCTTGCAAGGGAAAAAATTCAACTCCGATGGGGCAGTCCAAATCGCCTTCAAAGATTTTATTGATTCCCGTCCGACTGGTTTTTTTAGTAAAGGGATCAATGAACTACCTATAAGATGGCAAAAGTGCATAGAAAATAATGGTTCATACTTTGATTAATTAAATATATTATATTAAAAAATATTCGACTTTTTGTTCCTCCCATACAAAACGCCAATTTCATATGTAAGGACCTAATATAAAGAAATTAGAGCAGCCTTAGGCAATAGAGGATTTTCTCGAGCAAACACCAAACGTCCCTCAAATGAAACTGTAGCTTTGAATAATGTTCTCTTCGTTGTAGAAAATAGATGCAAAGATTCAGTCACTTTAATTTGAAACCCAGCTGGAGAAGATTGTAATGCTTTGTTTCCTTTTGAAGGCATGCGAGGGGCCCAGGGCAACACAGAGGGCCCACCTTAACCTACAGCTCATTTAAATCCTATATTAGTCGTCGTTATGACGACTACACATGTTGGATAATGATTATTGAATGTACATGCCTCTCTGTAATATAAATAAACAAAATATTAATCAGAAATCGTTGTCAGTTCGATAGCAGCATTTCAACATGACAGAATAATCGTCGTGTTATTGAACCAAACAATCCCTGTCGACGGAACCGGCGTACTTTATGCAAACGCTGTATATTTTTTGAAGCGGGGTGCCCGCGATAAATCGCGGCGATCCTCCGCAAACAATGTTCCTGAACGATATTAATGGCGTGCACCCCCTTTGCACCCCACTTCGTCCCCCTCCCCCGAACCCCTTACGGAGATTCCCGCGATATCATCTGCTGTCATTCTTATTCTTTGTCGGACAAATAATTTGCCAGATTTTTCCTTGAAAGGGTTGTAATTATGTGCTATAGTTTATTGTCGCTTTCATGTTATTTAACGGCTGTTGTACTACATCAATGTCTGACGCTGGTGTTTGTTTTTATAACTTGTTTCTTGAATGTTTACTTCTTAGCGATCGACACTTATCAAAGCTTAGGAAGGAAAGATCGATATGATCATAAAAGCCCTGGACATGACTATGATGGCATTTAAGATGTTGTCTGGACTCTGGACAAACCGCGGCGTGGCGCGGCGTGGCGCGGCGTGGCGGGGCGGGGCGGGGAGGGCGGCGCTAGTCATCCATCTCATGGATTCTAGTGCCGTGTGCGCAAGTCATATTAAATCATTTGTATTCCTTATGCGATTCTATTTACAACCCAGACAGAAAAAACTTGAGCCTTTCCTAAATAAACAAGTACCGATCTAATAAAAAACCCGCAAAAACCACAATCGTGTTCCTAGAAATTCAATCCGAAAACTTGTGTCGGGCAATTTTATTCAAACCAAATAAGTCTTGGAATCTCAGTACCTACGTAAACACGCCCCAATCAAGTAAAAGAGAATTAAAGAATCATTTGTAGTTAAAGTTCGATTGTGATGGGCCCGGGATGGGTCCCCGGGGTCAGGGCTCGCAGGCTACGACTTAGCCTGAAGACATCATAATAAGGGTAATTTTGTCTACATTATCCACTTTGAAAGAAAGAAACGTCAGCTTTTTGCGTGAACCAGAAAGAGAGTTACAGTGTTTGTTATTTCACACCCTTACTACACCCATTTACACAGAATAAGTCCCTCGTAAGGGGGTGAAAAATTGCGGTTCTTCAAAGGTTCGTAGTTGACCCGCTTACATTAATAAATTTCACCTATTCCCCATTGTACCTACCCCTGCGTTCCTACTAGGAACAACCGGGAAAAAACCCGATTGTCACTTTTAGTAATCGGGAGGAAATTATTCATCAGTTTATCCATAAAAGTTATGCAATCTATATTAGGCAGTTTATGTGTATATTTTTATTTTGTGCCTACGTCTATATCTATTTCTATACTAATATTATAAAGAGGAAAGATATGATCATTTGTTTGTTTGAAATGAATAGGCTCCGAAACTACACAATTTGAAAAATTCTTTCACCATTAGAATTCTAGATTTTCCCTCATGAATCTATCTATCTATCAATATATTCTATAGGCTATAGAATATTTCAAAATTGTTAGGGATCTGCATGAAAAATTCAATAATAAAACTGTACGCTAATATTCAACTTCTTTTTTTCTACGGCCAGTGTCAGTTATGGATAATCTCATATAAACTTCACAATTCGTCGCTGTGGTGCGGGGTTGTGTGGGTTAGTTTGTAAATCCACTCTTTTTCTCTGGTTTCGTTATTCTTGTGTCACGACAAGAATAACGAAACCAGAGACCAACACCAAGACTCAAGATAATACCAATTTCATGAATTTCCAATTTGTTCAGAGATCAAAGCCTTTGTAACTTAATACATAGGTACCTAAAAATATAAATTTATATAAGTAAAATTCGTAGGACCTAACATTTTATTGAATTAGTAGGTACCTACCTAAGTTTCAGTGTTCCACAACTAAATAAAGAGATAGTCCAAAGCATTCCTTCCTACAACTTGATTTTCCCGCATAATTTTACTGCACAGAATCTGAATGCCTTTTTTGCTTGGTACAACTCCTTAAATATGATATTCGTCTTCTGTTTGATGTATGCTTAAATGGTCTTATTTGCCGTTTGTTAGGCTCATCATAAGGCAGCACCGGACAAAACATAAATATCAAGCAAACAAACTAATCCTGTAAGGGACGGGGCGCCGCGCTACAACAATCACTCTTTTTGTCTACTCTCTTCTCATTATCAAAACAGAAAAACTCCTTTGGATAAAAATTATGATACCTTACTAGGTTTTAACCTAGTTTACATGATACTATATTGTATTCAATTAGTTTGGATTTATTGCATACAGTTTCAAGAAGTCGTTTTATGATTAACAATACCAATCATCATTATTTTGAAAAAAATAAATAATGGAATGTCACTGGATTGTGTGTCGGAGACCTTAAATATAAAGTTTCCCTGAATAATAATATATGTGGGTACTTATCAGATGACAAATATGAAAATTAATACATTAAATATTAATATTATATTGCATTTGTTGGTTTTGTACCAAAATTGAGTGATATTAGAAAATCTTTAGCTGGCGGCGGCAGAGCAGCGGTATAACGATATCTGTTTATTGTAGACTAGCGGCCCGCCCCGGCTTCGCACGGGTATTAAACAAAATTTTCAGAAATTATACACACTAAAACGATGGGTTTCACAGTTTTCATACGGATCTTTACTTTATTTAACAGCATTGGGGTTTTTGACATTGACTCGACATTCCAAAACTGACACTGGCCGTAGAGAAAAAGCAAGCACCGTGCGCTATACAACCTCTTTTTCTATTCTGACGCGCCATAATAGAAAAAGAGGTTGAATATACAGCCCACGGTTCAATTATTGAATTTTTCATGCGGATCCCTAACTTTTTTGAAAATATTATATAGCCTATGTTCATCACGGAAAATTAAGGATTCTAATGGTGAAAGAATTTTTAACTCGGTCCGTAGTTTCAGAGCCTATTCAATTCAAACAAACAAACAAACAAACAAACAAACATACAAACAAACAAACAATCAAATCTTTTCTCTTTATAATATTAGTAGGTATAGATAGATAAGAGAATAGTGAAGAGGTAGTAATATACTGGTAATACAACCTGGTACAGGTACTGAGTGTTGCAGCGGACACGGCGCGGCGACGGCGCGGCGCCGGTGTCAGGGCGAGCTGGATGTCTGGCTGTTCAGGAGTAACACAACGCACGCAAATAAACAATAATGGTATTAATATCATTAAAAAATTAAAAACAAGTAAAAGTTACACTACTAACTTAATATCTTGTACTTTGTAGAGGGCAGGTCCTCATCTGTTGCGAGTGAAGGCTAAACGTTTCCTTTGTCGTTGTTTTATTAACGGTGTTCGTAGCATGATACGGGGAGCGGAGGGGGTGGGGGTTGTGGGGGAGGGGGTGTTTTCTTTGATCAAATGCGATACTTGATGTCAATATGAATAGTTTCCCTTTATTTTATCTTTGTTCTAAAGAAATTATTGAACAACAAAAACTATCTTCAGATGTCGTCCCGATGTTCAACATCGAGACGACATCTGAAGACATAGTCAAACTAAAGACTCTAATCGACATAAAATGACGTGACGTGTTTAGTAGGTGTCCTATATCTTATATGTCATAACGAAAATTTCGAAGACAGTTCGTATCATCATCATCATCACCAGCCCATGTCAGTCCACTGTTGGACATAGGCCTCCCCTAATGAGTAAGTAACAGTTCGTATAGTAAAAATTAAATCCCGTTATTGGATGTTTGTGATAATTTCAAGATGGATTATGAGCAATCAATAAAATAAATGTATTTTCGTATACGCATCAAATTATTTCAGGGCACTTCGAGTACCTACCGTGTAGCCGGATGGCGACCGAAAATAGCTAAACTCTGTCTATCGTACTTTTAGAGAATTTTTCTTGTCTTACATTATGCAAATCATGAATATTTTAATAAGTTCTCTGCCTGTTCAGTTTCTCATCATAGCATTGTGAGTATTCAAACAGACCCATTGGAAGATGGACACAAGGGCAGTTACTGCCCGACGACCTACTGTAGGTCGTCAGTTTGGTTGCTTCTAGGCCGGAAGCAGATTCGAGTCTCTGTAAAACATTGTGTGTTGGATAAAGAGAAGTAAAGTAGGTAAACTTTAAAGTTATTATTTTACACAAATCATAAAATTAAAGGGTACATTTTTTTTATTGGTAATATATTATAATAGCCTTTACGGGATCCCACTGCATATGCATGAGCTATGACATAGCGAAAGATGCAGAGCGCTGGTTTTCCGTGTGGTGACTAAGATCCATGATGTAACAACGTATTTATGAAAATGTGCTTTATTATGAAGTGTTAAGAGCAAATTCATAAATGAACTTCTCCAGTAATTACTGGCATTCTTGTAAGACAATACAAAGAATCTCCCAAGTAAAATAAGCGGTATGGAATGAACTCTGCCTCCCAAATAATCGTCGGAGTGATAGCGCGGCTGTACTTAGCAGAAGTTACGTAAAGCGGTTTATGAGAGAAAGTATTAAGAGACCCCGGGGAGGCCCGCCCTATTATTTTATCCACATTTTACCCTTATTTTTTTAGGCTCGAATTTCTCTTGGCTCGGGAAAGGAGAGGAAGCAATTAATTATTGTAACGGCATTAGGAAGCAACTGAAAGAAACTTCTGGAAAACTTTGGTTATAAACAAAAACCATTAGCTTCTTTTACTTTCGTCTTATTCTGAGAACATTAATTTTATTACTTCTAATACTTGGAACTATCATTTTTGTTTCGATGACTTACAGAAATGAATGACCTGCGTACGTTATAGAATGGCATTGAGAAAGACCTCACCTCTCATTTGAATCTTAATCTGCATCAGAATCTGTCCTGCTATGATCTATTTCGAACTAAGCAGGAGAGATGAATTCATTCTCAATCCCAGTATCTAAGTGTGCAGCTTATATTATATCAAACAATTGACAAATGGTTCCTGAACATAATACTCGAACCTTGAGAGAATAATCACAAAAGCTAAAGCTTAGCTAAAGTAAAGTGGCATCGCATCAGGGTATGTCTTGGGCGGCGCCCCACGCCAGGCCGCCATGTTCCGGATTACAGGGCGCGGCGTGGAGATTGCCATCGCAGGATCTCGGACCTCATTTACTTGTAATTCATAGAGCCTAATCTGATCTCGCAGTAATTTATTAGGGACAAGTGATTATGTTACACATTTTGCGTGAAACAAGCATAATTTTCATTTCATTAACTTTGTAACTGATAAGCTGTTTTTAATTAAGGTTTCCCCGTAGATTTGTTGACTTTCCCAATCCCTACCACACACCTCCGACCTCTATTCTACTTTAGTAATCTCGAGAATACCTACTGATTCGTTCGAGGCATTTTAGTAAAAAAAAATTGCTCTTTATAAAAATACGAGTAATCCCTTCAAAATGTATTACTTTAATGCATTGTTAAAACTTTTCAGTTGAAGAATAAAACAGGCAATCCTCAACAGTAAAACAGTTGAGACTGAAGTAGCCTACCTCTGTAACCAAGAACTCAAACCTGCAACTTCAACTCAACTATTCGAGTAGTTCCGGCTCGCTCCTCCATTCATCTTCTTTATGAAGTCCGAGAAGATATTTTAAGTCGGCAGAACTTTTGTGTGAAGTTCTCGTAAACCTTTCACAAGCTGAACAATGTACAGCGCGAAAATTTCGATTTATCAATCAGAGACTACTCCTGTTCTGTAGACTTTATTAAAAGTTGGAGCCACAGCTTGCTCGCAACTTTTGTCTTCGAATCGTTCATGCGAAGGTCGATGTACACTTTGAAGCTACGTCTTATGATAACAAATCTAAAGAAAACTCATACCTTTATTCAAGCAATCTGTCCTCTTCAATATTATTTTGTTATTTTCAAACATTATGGTTTTCCTCGTCCAATTCCAGAAGATTTGTCGATCCCTCGCCGCGAGAGGTAAAAGTAGGGAATAAACAAAACGTCGCCAGCCTGTCATACTCGACATCAGATTTATTTACCTATTTCCACGCCTTGACACAGCTGATACACACACGGACGGATCTGCCTCGGCTTCCCAAGGGTATTTAACAAATACATATTATTAATTTTTACACACACATACACGTTGCTATACATTATTGAAGTTTCCTTAAGGATCCCTAACTTTTTGAAAATAATAGGTTTATCTTTGTTCATCTGGTATAAATGTAGAATTCTAATGGAGAATTTTTTAATCAGTCACGTAGTTTCATCACCAGCCTATAATAGTCCACTGCTGGACATAGGCCTCCCCTAATGAGCGCCATAGATGGCATCATTATTTGGGGGTTATTGCCCATAATCCCCACGCTGGGCATGCGGGTTGGGGATCGCAGTTCGGTGTAGTTGTTCTGCAGAGGGCGCTGCTGCCCGCCCCCCGGTGTGTTTCCCTTAGTCGCCTCTTACGACACCCACGGGAAGAGTTGGGGTGGTGAAATTCTATGCCGGCACCACACGGCCTATGCCGGCACCACACGGCCTCACGTAGTTTACTGGAGCCTATTTATTAATCCAAACAAACAAACAATAAAAAATGTCCTCTTTACAATACTATTAATATTATAGTGCATATAGACAATACTCCAAATAATGTAGCAGGAGCACATAGGACACGATGAGGCCCTACTTCTCTGGGCAAACAGGATCAAACTTGCTGATACTAATAAAATCTTCATTGCCGTGCCCTATTTTCGACTGACTAGATACAGCAAGTGAGATTCAAAAGAAAACGGAAACAAACTCTACATTTTTGCCAAGTTATCCGCGTATGTAGCCAGTAATCAATCGAGGTAAGATAAATGGAGTGCCAGTAGACACCTACCTACTATCATGTGTAGGTACCTACATACAATCGGAAGATATAAGGAATGTAGTAGCCGTTTCCTCTGGACTATTCCCAAAGTGGTAATCTTCCACTCAATTCCGAGGCAAGGTTAGTTTGATTTCATAAATAACAAATATAGCTTTGGAAAATAGAGAAAAGGGAATTTTGTTGCCACGCGAAATAAAATGTATATTCTGGAAATTACTAACTTCAGAGAGAGGTCTTGTTTCATAACAGTGTTTTAAAAAAACACGGGAATGACGTGTTGGACTCCATCTTCTAGGAATCAATAATTCCATGTTAAATAAAATGGCCACTAACCTCTGCATGTAACTACTATCAGTAGGAAGGCTGAATTTTTGTTTTATTTACCTCAAACATTTAAATACAAAGAAAATACAAAAAATGTAAATGAGTCCCATTATGTGCCGCGAACCAAAAACTGATAATTTCATTATTGCCACATAAATTTACCTTCCAATGGAAAACATTGTGGGAACATTCTCGAAACTTTCCGGTTTTTCCATTCAAAATATTTATCACACTTGGTGGCTTTTCGATTGGAAACAAAAGCGAGCAATCGACGTCAGGCGCGGAATGCAATAAAACCTCCTGCGAAATCAATTTTAATATGGACTGCTGAATTCAACGAGAGCCCGACCGAGGAGTTATTACCACTGGATATTAGGAAGATCATTTATCATTTGTCCAGTTGTGATCTAAGTCACCCACACGTTACTACACTATATACTAGGTGGTACGTACGAGTGTTTTTGCCGTATTTTAACTTGATTCTGACTCTTTTTTCTAAAAGCTACATAAATATACCTAGCAATTATTAACTATAAGTATTTCATAAATACTAAGAACTAATAAACAAAAAAAAATCTAAGAACATCATTCATCAAGTTGCATTCAGATTCAATAAAGTTTTTCCCTTATGCTCACAAAAAGGGTTATTCCCGCTCGTCCCCTCGCTTCGTCCCCTGAGGGGACGAACGGGAAGTTTACTTCCCACCCGTCCCCATGTAAATCAAAATGGGGACGCATTTTGATTTACATGGGGACGAACGGGAAGTAAACTTCCCGTTCGTCCCTATTGAATTTTAACATTTATTATTATAATTATTTAAAGCTATAACCAATGCCAGCACAAATATAGTCCCCCTAGTGTATGCTCTCATGAGCAACAGGTAAACCAAATCGTATATTATCCTATTTATGTTGATAAAGGCTCAGATACCTGACTGGTGTCCAAAATCATATAAAACAGATTTTGAGACGGCAGCGATGAAGGCAGTTAAATTGGTTTTCCCATCGATTGTGATAAAAGAGTGCTATTTCCACATTAAAAACAGTATTTGGAAAAAGGCACGACAGTTGGGACTTAAGAAAAAGTCACCTAATGCAATGCAACTGCGAGAAGTATCCCTTACCGCCGCGTTGCCATTACTTCCGGAAGCGGAAATCATGAACGGCTGGACTTACATTACCAAAAAAGCACCCAAAGACTCCCAGTCCGTAAAATTTAGAAAATATGTTGAAAAACAATGGTTAAAAAGTCATTTTATACCGGATTGGTGTGTATTTTATTTGGTCAAAGACACCGAACAACTAATAATCTAGAATCATGGCACAGAAAACTGAAACAAACGGTTATCAAGAAGAAACCTAACTTGATGTTATTGTTGAAAACACTAAAAGAAGACTCAGACTTCAATAGCATTAAAGACATCCAAAGAAAAGAAGGATTTTTTAAACAGAGACCACTAAAATATATATTGAACGACCAGTTCATAGACGAATGTCAACTGAATTGCTAAATGGTGAAATAAACGTAGGCCATTTCTTAGAAATGGTTAGAAAGTAATTAAAGAATAAGGAGAGCTGTGATTTTGCATGTTAATTATTAATAGTGATGAATGTTACCTGTGATTTTGCATGATTTTATATTAAAATATGTATTTTACATAAAAATATACCTAGTAAGTTAAGATTGTTTTTAATAATGTTTTTTGTTTTGGCATTTTTATTGTTATTTAAGTTTTTTGTTTTTACTATTTTAAGATTCATTTCTAGTGTGTGTTTGTTGCTATAACTAAACAAAATTTTTATAATGTTGATTATTTAATTATTTGTTAATAACTTTTATTAAAACTTGATGTAAGAAATACAAATTATAATGATGATACCTAAAGATATGTACAAATATTCTTATGAAAGCCATCTTTGCTAAACGTAGTAATGAACAGTCATAATAGTATAGTTCAGACATAATAGTAATAGTTCGGAAACAATTTTTTTAATAATGTTGATCTTATGTTTATAATTTTAATCAAAATATATAATTTTATTTAAAATTATCCTCATATTATATAAGCGGGGACGAACGGGAAGTAAAGTTCTCGTTCGTCCCCAAAGGGGCCAGCGGGAAGTTTACTTCCCGTTCGTCCCCTCAGGGGACGAAGCGAGGGGACGAGCGGGAATAACCCCACAAAAAGCTCTAACAATAAAGTTAAATTTTCAAACGCAATAGATATCTCTCCTCGGACCACACAAAATAGAATATAGATAGAAATGCTCTGAATTGAGGAATCTCTTTATCGCTATGAGCTTCATAATACCAAGCCTTCGTTAGGTTAGTTCATTTGATTGGACCGCAGAGTCCGGTCGGACACCGCCGTCTACTCTGTGGTCCAGAGCTGTAAGTGCTCGGCAGAGGAGAGTGTAGGGGGTAGCGGGGAGCGGGGTACAGCCAACCCACGAAGGCCTGTATCGCACGTATTCCTAGCGAATTCAACTTGTTAACGGGCGGTATGGCGTGAGGTGTAGGTGGTAGCGATCGCTTTCTCTTGATATTTTATTGTATAAGAAAAGAAATGAAATTTTTTTTGTAAATTTTACTGTCTTGAAAAGTACGGAATGAAAACCTGATCAAGACAAAACAAAAAGTTAATCAATTGGAATAGAAAGCTTGATATGGCGTAGGTTGCGTACAACTTTAGCTGGATTCTAGAATAAGGCCAAAGGCTACGTCTGTTTGCATCAAGGCATCAATCTCCACTTGACCGTCAAGCGCTCGCGGCTGTAGAGCTAGTTATTCTTTAAATAGCCCAAATTATAGCGATGTCGTCGCCGCTGTTACACGCAAGTTCATGTAATATGCACTAACTGTTTTTACTCACACTATGGACAAAAATTTCTTAGTTATTTCTAATTAAATCGAGTGTTTTCTTGAATCAAATACAATTTGCCGCTAATAACGACCATTTACAATCGATATGAATGAATAATATTATGTAATAAAAAACACCAAAAAACAGATTGATATTTGTAAAATTGTGCTCTAATCGTTTATATTTGGGAAAACACAAATGAGACACCAAAACAGAAAACGGAAAACAGAGTAATGTAAATATCGCTTCATCTCATAAATTGAACCGCTGACACCATCCGTACATCCAAATGTGCATAAATAATGTCCGTTCATTAGGTACCTCTGAAAAAATGACCTTTCCTTTGAAGGATAATGTAATTGCGAGTGTACGATGTGGTACAGTCGACTCCATTGTTTAGTATTCAAATTGCTCATTTGGCTCGGAGAGGGATTAGCTCGGCTAAGTGCTTTTATTTAGGGGCCTTTCAGGACGCTTTGGGGATTGAGGGGTTTATCGACTTCTGCTGGAGCGATTTTTTTCTCGAAAAATGGAAAATTGTAATGTTTACTGTATCCACTATGATTATTTGTATTTGTTTTACAACACGCTTTTACAAGCTGAAAATCAATATTTGTTATATAAAGAAACAAGCAATATTTTGGTGACAACGCTTAGCCTAAACCACTGAAGCTAGAAAGCTGAAATTTGGAGGATAGGTACTTTTTACTACACAACCAAAAAAGAAAAAAAAAAGAAAAAAAGAAAGAAAAGAAAAGAAGCAAAGAAGGGATTTTGGAAATTTTATACTTCTTATGTTATATTTCTATTAGAATACCATAAAAATAGATCTTAGTATCTAACGGGTTAAAAACGGAGTTTTATCCATTTTGCTGGACAGATCTTTAACATCTTAAAATAAAATACTAGTTGTAAAATGTTTTCGGAAGACCCATGGGCCGAGCTGCGCAACTTATTTCGTAAAAATAATACATAATGTTTCTGTTTTGGTAAAAATAATAAAACATTTGGAAGAGCTCTCGTGAAACAAGTGGAGATGTCGTCGATAGGCCGCGGCGTGCGGGTTTAATTAATGAGAGGATGCGGATCCGCGGTCGCAGGCAAACACCGGGCGGGCTCGCAGTGCAAGCGGATTATAAGATAAAAGACTTATACCTAGAGGTTTACCTCCTATTAGGGTTCCGTACCCGAATTAAGTAAAACCACCCTATTACTAAGCTTCCGCTGTCTGTCATGTCTTTCATGAACCGTAAAAGGTAGGCAGTTGAAATTTTCAGATAAAATAAAATAAAAGCTAAAATTAAAAACTTGATTTTGTTTTGCTATTTTGGCTCAACTCTGTTTCTCTGACTGACTCTCGAACCGTATTTTGTAGATAAATTAAATTCTGATAGATTAATTGCCACTATAACAACAAAATACAAAAATAAAATGTAAATGCATCTTGTTGCATCGGGTTTTACAATTTTATCGATCCATAAAAATATTTCTTTTGGCACTGAACCCTCCGTGTTCGTCTGACTCGCACTTGCTTTTATTTACATTTTAGGTAAACAAAAAAATGCACACTGATCAGCACCATTCCGGTACAGATTTACCTAGACAGGTTTCTTTAAAATACCTAATACCGATCCGATACAGTTAATAATAATAATAATAATTCATTTATTTCAGGCAACATTAGTCTAGTACAGGATGGTAAAATACTTAAAAACTACGGCCCATATAAAATATATACCTTAAAAACTAAATACATAAAATAAACCTAATTACTAACACGTAATGATGGCGACGTGTGTGACGCGGTATGTGCTGCGACCGGTAATCGTCCGCGAAAACGCCGGAACAGCACATTCTTCGGCCAGAACTCTTCGTTCGTGAAGGTCGAAATAAGTTAAAACTTGCGCGGTTACCCAGGCGAGCAAGTTCTATTGAAACCTACCGACACGCTGTCAGACGGACCACGCCCGACACTATAAAGCTTACGCTTATTAATCACGACTGTGCACACAACAACGTAGACAAGAGTACAGCGGCGCACAGCGCACGCCAAACAGCTGGCTAAGTCTATACTAATATTATAAGAGGAAATATTTTATTGTTTGTTTGAATTGAATAGGCTTCGAAAGTACTGGATCGATTTGAAAATTCTTTCACAATTATGTAATATTTCAAAAAAGTTAGGGTCATCTACATTAAATTTTTGTTAAATACCCTTGCGAAGCCGGGGCGGACCGCTAGTTTTACATATTGGTTATTTGAATAATCACAGATTAATGAAATGGTAAAACCATAAATAGATGATTGGTAACGAAGCCTCGAAAGATTTACTCCTAATTAGGGTTAGACAAGTGCTATAGATATAAGCAATAGAATGGCTTCGGGAGGTAGGTTACGATAACCGGCCAAATCCTTATTAACCCAATGAAATGCGTGGAATCCTCCTGGGGCATACAAGCTATGCGGAGTGACCAAGGGTGGTTGAGGATTTTTTTTTGCTGTGCTTTATTCCCTTGCTAGAAAGAAAATTACCTGCTTAAGGTAGTTTTTCATCGATGACGTGGCCCCAGCAAAAGAGAATGTCCGGAATTATATAGAGAAGACTAAATTCACTAAACCTACGTTAATTATCAAAAAATATTGAAAGATAGTAATAAGCGACAAAAACTTATTCTGGGCACCAATACAACCTGAAAACCAGCGTAGCATCTGGCCTAACCGTATGATAGAAATGCCTAGGGGACCCTTTTTTATCCTACTTTAGCTATTATTTGATTTTTCTTACATCCGTTTTTGTTAATCTTACTTAGTTTTTATATACCTACTGTATTATTTTTCTTGTTTTTTAATTGGGTAAAAATAAACGTATTTAATGTATTTTATAGTATTCTTTTAATAAATGAATCATCTGTTTCCCGCAGCACTGTGTGACAGTCGGAGGTACTTCTGATTTGTGCTCGCAAACATCAGAATATGAACGAATCCGTGCGTTACGTTACATACAACGCAGCACCGCCGCGGCCCGGGAATTCCCATGCTTGCTAATATCGTATTATGAATACTTTTTGGACATACGGTATAAGAAGATGCGAGCTGAGTTTCCTGGCATAAACAGCTTATGTGACTGTCCTGTTGCACCAGACGGTCGAGAAATACCAAACTAAATTATAGAAACGCTGCAAAAGTTGGAGATTCCGACCACGACGGAGATGAAATGAAATGTCGGTGCTGCTTTCAGAGTGGTCCTTATTGTTCAGGGGAAGAAAATAATATGAAAAGGAAGAAGGCACGAAATCACATAATAATCCGACGTCGTATATGCACGACGAACCAGACACTCGAAGACGAAGCCGAAACACTTAGTGGAGCAGTAACTTGACAATTAATAATGTATGCATAAGCTTTTACGGCATTAGTAATAAAAGCCGATAAGTTACTTATTAGAATCGTGTTGTTCTTGTGTTTTTCCGAGCAGAGCAACCTCAAGCGCGATAATGTGATTTCCAGTCTAAATTTTTGGTTAGAATCTTTTATCTTTATATATTTTTTCTTTTATCTTATCAAAAATTTCACACAGCTTTAGACAACTTTAAACAAGCTCATATAACGTAATAGCTAACATGACACCGTTCGGTTATTAAACTCGCAGTCAAGTCGTATCAACGTCAACTAACTAGCCGCTAACTTTGACCCACTCGGCTAAGTTTCCGCCAAGATACACACCGAGCTACCTCTATGAATACTTTATGTTTGACTTTCGATCTCTATTCTCGTTGGAATTCTTGTACTTCTGACAGTTGTGTAAATAATAAATAAATACATTAAGCCTCCCCCTCCCCTGTTCCCCGCGAGAAGATGGATCACTCATGATCCAGATATTTACATGCCTACCATCTTTGTGCGACCCTTTTGCAAACAAACTTTTAATAAAAGCCAATTTGCGTTTCAAAATAAGTAGGAGGAATTTTATTTTAAAGTTTTCTTCCACTTTACAACAATTTTTCCAGTAAAAAGTTAACGCGAAATTTTTATGAAAACTTTAAAAACACAAGTTTTTAGTCAGAAATGCGTTGAGTTTTTTTCCCAGTTAAGATAAGCCAACATAGTCACTATATAAACGATTTGTGGATTATCCAGGTTTCATCCACAGTTTTGTATGCCCGTGGGATACAACGATTTACTTTGTGGTTTATCCAGGTTTCATGAACAACTGTCCACCAGCCAGGTGAAATAAATAATAAAGTGACCACTGACCAGTAACCTATAAGAACCCGTCGTTTTGCCCGTCCAATATCCAGACGGTTGGAGCGCGAATGGCGTCGTTCAAATGAACGGCCGGCTCTACTGAGTTAGGATTAACTTCATAACTTGAACCTGCCGGCTTATACCTAAAGCCCGGTTATGTCATCATTGAACGGAGATTGGATGAGATATTAAGGAGAAGGTTTACTTTTTAATAGACCTAGTAACTATTTTAGTTATGATAAAGTTTAAATGGAAAGCGAAAGGCTTATTACTAGTTACTGGTCCATTTATTCTTCTATTGAAGTTATTTATTTTTATGGTCATTACAGTTATTATGATTCATATTCACACTCTAGAAACATTTCTTTGATCACAATTTGGCACGCGTTTATACTCGTTCAAACTTACAAACTGCGATGTAGTTAAAAAGTCCTAGAAAACACTTTTAAATCTCAAACGAAACCCAAACTAGTAACTGTCGTTAAAAGTTTGTTCCAAGTTTTTATCGCAAACTTTTAATCGGTGGTAAAATCTACTTCAGCCCATTGTACAGTAAAGAAATACCACTAGTTATCGCTTCAACACTTGTTACAAACTCTTAAACTATTTGGAGCGCATATTAAGTTTTGTTACTCAAAAGGATAAACCATTATAATGTCAGCTACTAAACCAGTCATTAACGACTGGTTCAAATTTAATAAAATTTAATGTTGGTGTGGTTGAATCTCTGGATGGCTTAAATTTACAACTGGCCAGACACTGTTGAACGTTTCTAAATTGAACACTAAAAAAATATTAAAATTTAAAAATAAATTGCGAATGTGTAGTCGGATATTTTATTCCCTCTCATAATGTAGGAACTTCAAATTTTTGAGTTAAAGTGTCCTCTTTAACTACTCGGTTCAAATTTGATAATATGTTGGTACAAAAAAATATATTACACCAAATAGTTTAGGTTTGTTTTGTTTATTCGAATAGCAAATCAAAACTAGTTTGCCCAGTTAGAGAAAAAAAATAAAGACGATTCGCTGCTGATTTAGTATTGCTGATTATGTATTGCTTCAGAAATATTTGTGATCATCACATTACTTGCTGATCAACAGGCATTTTGGCTAACCTCTACATGCAACGTTTATCACTTTTCCTGTTGGCAAAACTCATTATCCGACTGACCAAAACTTCTTTAATTTAATGACCGTTTAAATGATATACTATTAGTTACGTACGTACAGACAGAAGCATTAATTGGTAACCCCCCTAATAGCTAAAGTTTACATTGCAAATCACTACGATTTACAAATCTTTTACTCAAATACTAAGAAACAAAAACGTAACACCCAGTGGGAATCGAACCAGACATCCAATCGCTCACATGACAAGTAATGCACGCACCAACCAACTAAACCAACGAACCAGTTATCAGAGCGTCGAAATTTTATGTTATTAGTGTTCGACAGCGGATTTTTATTTATGAGATCTCTTTACACTGGATAAGAAAAAAAAAGAAGTATTTGAGGGTAGATTTAAATATAACTTGGTGAATAATGAAAAAGTCACTAGCCATACTCAATTCTAGTCTTGACTTACTGGTTTGAATCATAAATGAATTGAAGAATATTGAAGGAAATTATGCAAATTAAGAATTTTGTGAGAACTAAGATCGCGGTGCTATTCGAACAGCAAATGAGTAATCAGGAGATTGCTCGTTAGCTTTGAATTACGGTAAGTTATCAACTTATTATTCTTGTGTCATAATCATTACGAAACAAATACATATTTTTTTAGTAAAACCTTGTTATCTTTAACTGTCTGTACCTATGAACTACATTAGTACCACTTCGCTTGCAGTATTGACAGTACCCACAGGTATCTACTCCGGTTTGCTCGATGCAATATTGATAGGATTAAGACTAACACATGATAGAGTCAACCAAACTCATCTCAATACTGCATCTTGCCTTTATCACCCTATTTAACTATCCACGCCAGTCCCTCTACAATTACATTTTGAATTCTATTACCTAAGCACCAAGAGCTACAACAACAGCATACATCTGGGAATTTACGGCATATATTCCCTAAGAGAAACTACAACACGTTAGTAAGTGTACCGCATTTGCAACCCTATTCCGAAAGCATTATGTTCTATGCTGTTGGGGTGTATTCAATTTGGTAATGCATTACATTGTTCTTGGGTTAAGTTGAAGAGAATAGCTAGGTCACTGCAAAACGATATACCTACAGTAGCTCTGACGTATATTTGTGTGTGAATTATTAATAAAAATAATAGCAACATAAAAGGCCTTCTCTTCGATATAATGCAGATGCTGGATAATATAATGTGACCCCTAAGGAGATCAAGAATTAATATTTCTATAATTATCTTATTATGTCTTATCGGACCGAAACTAGTAAATATTAATAAGATGTCCTGACATCAGAGAGTACTCGTAGTCCTGCGGAGTTATATGGGTACGTAAATCTCTATCTAGAGAACGTAACTTTCTCAGAATGAGCTATAAAAAAAATGTAATAAATAAAAATTTCAATTTAAAGTGCGAAGCTAAGCAATGCTTGTGTTATGGGTAATAGATAACTGATATTCTTACTTAATACAATACATGTTTATAATGTAGATTCATACTTTGTATTGTATAAAGAAAATACTCACTCGGAACCAATACTTGCAGTTCATAATAAATAATAATAATAATGCTGAACAATCCACACAGCATCATCTAGCTAAGCATAGCTTGTGTTCTGGGTACTAGATGACTGACTATACATAATACAATATTATTAATTAGATAGATATTTTTTATTATACATAGAAAACGACCAGAACCCCTGAACAAATATCTGCAGATCGTACAAATATTTGTCCCGAGGTGGGAATCGAACCCTCCACCCAACCTCCTGCGTCGCAGGCGGACCTTTGCCCACCGCGCCACAGTGGTCGTCAAACATTTGTCCCAATGCCGGATTAAATAGCATTAACTTCATTACAAAATAATTCTAGACAAGTGAAATGTGATGAGCAATAGACCGACCCTTCGGTACCTTTGTACAAGTGGAGTGAGCTAGCTGGTCCCCAGCCCACCAGGACCCCACCCCAGCATACGACCCCTGCCCCCTTCCCACCGCCATAGATTATGTTTTAATCACGATGTGCTTAGATGCAGATCGCAGCTCCGTTCTGTTCCTCTTGATTTATATCCGTGTAATGTGTAACACTAGAGAATATTCATCAATGCTCGGGTAGTTGAAACTACGTTGAAACAACATCTTGAGGTCTGCTCATTGTCTGAGAAGCTCTCATCAATGAATCAAAACACGCCTACAATCAGACATCTCATTAATTAATGCTCGTAACGGAGTGTTGAGAGACCATCCGCTCTACGATGCACCGACGACGTAGCGGTCGCAGGGAGACGATGTATCGTCCGGAAGTACTTGACTTTCTTTACTATAAATCAACCTTTTGTATTAGGTGTCTGACTGAAAACTGTACATTATAGTTAATATATTCAGGAAATAATTAACTTTGACATGCTTTTGACTTTGCAGCCCAGAAACTCCCGGATCCCAGATCCCCGGGTATTATTTAGGTATTAGTCAGAAATTACTACACTCTCAGGTTACAGCGTCCCCATTTCTGGTTAGTGCCGAGTTTCGTTCTGCGAAATGAAGTTATCATATTAAAACTTACCGCATATTTCCATCCGAAAAACAAACAAGTAATATTGTTGAGCTAACACGCTCCTCGCGTAGGATTGTTTGATTATTATTATAATTCCAAACCTTTTCCGTTTGTTACGCCTTTATAAGTATTTCGGCTGATCCGTCTTATTTTTACAAACACAAAGGGTGTCACAATATAATCTGTCTCAATAAGTCGGAACTGCGCGCGTTTACGTGTTGCGTTATACGATGCTGCATTCACACGAAGATAGTCTAAACTTCCAGAAAATATTTTAGAATCCAGGATATATATAATTATGTAAGTTTACTATAGTCTTAAGTCCTACACGGTACGTAAGTATACTATTGACCTAGTCCAGTAATTACCTATGTAAATCAAGTAAGAGCCTCTTGCTTGACACTCTCGCGAATCATCATTTGAAACCGCGGCGTGGATCATGGCGCGAATTATCGCGAATTACCGCGGTCCACCTGTATGACTGCATATTTACCTTAACTAATGCCAAGGCCTCCATGTGCACTCTTAGATAAAAAAACCGATAAACTACGGGAACGGGGCCCAAAGAGACGCGATACCATGATTCATAATGTGAATGGGGACCACACTCATGGTTCACGCGAGGTCTACTGACATAAGAAGCTTTAAAAAGAACAAGTCAGTTAAAAAATCTAACCGATCGATTCATTTTCAATTTTAGTTTAAATGTAAGGCTATCAATTCATAGTACCTATGTTATACCAAAGACTTTTTTAAAAACTCATAGAGTATAGGTTAACTCTCTGAGTTAGTGGGACGACAAGTCGGCAGTGGCCCATGTGAACACGCCTCCCGATTCAATCTGTTGCCGATTGTCTCCAAACAAAGAAACCGGATTAAACCACCCGAGTCGAGTTCTTTCGCTACAGCTTTATTAGAGCAGCCTTCACCAGCAGGTACTGGCTCGATTAGATTGTCTTCTTATGAGGTCTCACGAGGCAAACAACCTCTACTATTGAATTCAACCCAGGCTTAGATCTCGTTTTTTTAGATTTCTTTTCATTGGCAAATAACAATGTGTTCTGAAAACCCGAAAATTGAACCTCAAGAATCCCACCAATCGCGTTCCATTGTAGGCCTGTGACGTATGAACTCGAATCACAATCCATCGAACAGTCGGTAATCGAGAACCTTTGTACTCGACTCGTTAGGGCCGCGTTATCCGCTCCGAGATCTCCTTTCTCGCGGAGTAAGTCTGTTTTTGATTGACACTAAGCCCAGAAATAATGGCTGACGATCGATAGCTTTAAATGAGGGGTTACTTGAAGAATGGCTCAGGCTGGGACCGACCTCGAACAAATAACAATGAATTGGAGAAAATGAGCAGAAATACTTGGAACAACGAACTCGTTGTGTTGTGATTGTCTTTTAGTTTTATGAGATGGGTTTGTTGATTTACCCGCTTACAACCTCTCCCAACTTTCAACAGTTGATACGAGTCATCTGTTTTCTTTTATTGACAGTTAGATATATACAAAACATGGTAGTTGAACTTAAATAGATTGAATTAGGGTATAATCAAATCACCGTTTCCCTATTAATTATTTAAGGTTTGTTTTTATGGGCTTCCTAAACAATTTATTAGATAGGTACATTGGTTAAAATAGTTCGAGTTTATTCATTTTAGATATACACTCGAGAGCAATGAATCCGGGTCACTCAAAGAATCCAAAAAATCTCGGAAAGTAAGAATGCTAGGTTAATGCAATAAATTGTATTTAATAGACAATTTAATACTCCTTAAATGAAAGTTTAAAAAAATATGAGTCACCATACATTTTATTTACACAAAATTACATAAAGAAAAAAAACTGCTGATCTCTCCTTAAAACAAAAATAGGAAACATGAAATTTTTGAACTTTATGACGATTTCCTTGAATTTCAATACTTCGTATTACCTCCTCGTGCTTCCATTACTGCGTTTACGCGGTTTGGCATGCTGTACACCAAGTTCCTTATACGATTTTGGGGAATATTCTCCCATTCCTCTGTGAGAGCAATTTTGAGCTCAGGAAGCGTGATTGGGGGAGGGTTTCGTTGTTTTACGCATCTCCCTAGCTCGTCCCAAGCATGCTCGATCGGGTTGATATCCGGGCTGCGCGCTGGCCACTCCATACAAGTAATGTTCATCTCTTGAAGGTAGTCATTCACAATCCTACCTGTATGAGGTCGGGCATTGTCATGCATAACGTGTTCGTTGAGGATTTCTTCCACATATCTTACGCTAGTTAAAGAGCCGTTTTCTATGATCACCAGCTCTGTGCGACTTTCAGAGGAAATTCCGGCCCACACAAGTACAGACCCACCACCGTAGGCTACTTTTTCTTCGATGCATGCTTGCTTGAATCTTTCCCCTGGTCTTCTATACACTCTGTGTCTTCCATCGTGCTTGTAGAGTATAAATTTTGATTCGTCGGAGAACAATTTATTGCATTAACCTAGCATTCTTACTTTCCGAGATTTTTTGGATTCTTTGAGTGACCCGGATTCATTGCTCTCGAGTGTATTATAGTTTATTAGCAATGTTTTAAAGCCTGTAGGTTTGTGTAAGCATTGTGTTATCTATCAATCACATAATGGAACTTAAAATTTATTATAATCTACAATTAACATACAATTCAATGACAATACAAATAAGTACTTATTGGATATATTATGATACTGATCAAATGTATGTACCTATGTGTTGCGGTTTGCTTCGGTGAAGGTTTCATTAATTTGATTACAGCTAGTAAATCTTTAAATTCTTCACATGAAAAGTATTTTTTGAAAGGAACCATTCATTCATCTCAGATAAACCGCATTATCTGCAGTTTCTTCCTTCGAAGATGTATGAGAGATGAACCGATAGAAAGTGCAGTTCATCCTGGCGCGGTGTCGTTACGGCGTCGTCACGTGCCCGTAACAAATGTCCCATTGTCCCCGATGCACGTCTGTACGCGCCAGTTGAGATCAATCTTTGTGAGCAACGAGCTTCCGCCGCGATCACTCGATATTGGAACGTCTCTGAGCTGGTGAACGCATTAGTGGGAACTTAAGTGCAGGAGTTACATTTTCTGTTCTTGCATAGTTACTTCAAATTGTTTTCCATCGGGAACGGCGAACTTATTGTGTATTTTATTAATCAATGAAAGTATCTTTTACCAATTTTACATCGTGTTCTAACTTTCTACAAGTTTACGAACGCAAAGCGCTTTTTTATAAATATCACGAAATTGACTCCGATATTCTAATTTGTTCACTCCATGAAAAGTGGCGCAACTGGCCCGAAACGGTTTTCCAACCGGAAATTTGATTTAAAATAGGTAATTTCCTAACACTTAGCAAATCATTTCAGCCTCACATTACAAACGAAATGAAAAAGTTCAGTAGAAGTTGCAATTTGATTTCGCTCGGCGGCGGATAGCAGCTCGTTAACTTCTTTTTAATTAAATTAGGGTCTAATCGACCCGCGGAGACCAAAGAACTTTTTATCGTGTTCATTTGTAACTTTCATGATTGGATCCAGTTTATGACGCCAGAGTTCCTTGATTGTATTTCATGATTGTATGCTCTCATCAGTCACAGCGGGTGGTCTCACGACCATTCATTTGAGTTTATGGCTTTGAGATTATTTGTCTTAAACCTGCCTTGCCTTTTGTATTTTAAGTCATTTCAACTCAAATATATTTTAAAAGCAAAATACACTAAAAGTCTTTCAATTCTACTGTATTATATTCAGGGGTCGACTCCATTAGGTATATGCAAAACACTGATCTAATGGAAATATTTCTTTAAAGTAAACCCTTTTTTTAAGTAACTGAGCAAGTTATGCAGGTTCCAGTAATCAACTATAAAATATATTTTGGAACCGAATTTTGTTATCTGACATTAGTACAGGAGTAGCACACATACATACATACGTATGTACGTATGATAGGTATAGGTATCTAAGTTAGATAAAGGGCGCTTAGCGACCCGCGGGCAACATCCACCAAACCCAATATTATCCCAACCCTTCAGAATTATTAATATTTCCCAAACATACTACACGAGGGTATTTTTCATATATTCGCTTTTTCAACAATCGTAGGGATCGGTGTTAAAATTCAATGTTTCAGAGATTTTATTAAAAAAACGTTAATATATAAGTACTTAAATTGTATTATTTGAACTGTTTTTCATTATGAAAACGAATTGTAGTGTAGGTAACACTGCAAAGTGGCGTTGATAGTTTAGAAGTTTCAATCCGTGAAAAGCTGAATATTATTTAGTCTTCATGAATATAATTGATGTACCTATGTATATCTTGTCGTTTATATCTTACCTTTAAAAATAGAAAGAATAAATAGGTGGCTTCAAGCTATATTTTCACCATAAAAGAAAATTCGCCCCAACATTTTATCTCGTATTTATAAAAGACAGGTAAAGCAATGATTTCGCACCTCAACAACCCTAGCGCAGCAGAATCCCACATTTCCTCCAAAATTCGCGCTCCACGATCTCACAACGTAATCACGGACACGGAAAATCTCTTGAACCGTCTCCACTCGAGATAGGGTCGAAAGTCGAGGGCTAATATTGAGAGCGTGAAAACGTACGTGAGGCCCATTCAGTTGAAGGAAATGGCCGCTATTCCGGCGGTTTTCTACTAAATTCACTAAATAATAGTCGCAAATAGACGCACTCAGTTTGGAGATAAAATGCGAAGAAAGTAAAATTGCCATTAACACGTTATTCGTGAATTTTGCTTTGGTAGGTACCTACTACAAATTTAAGGAATGATGTAAAAAATTTGTAATACGAATATTAGTTATTTTACTCGTGGTTTGTCGCTGTACAGTGTGTTATGCTTATGAGAGAGCAGCGTCCGAGAGTTTCTAAAATCATCGTCAACGAGCACTAAAACTATAGATAGGCCCCGCGAATACGCAACCAGTGCACTATAGCCATATTTTATTCAGGGCCGTGTAAAGCGCTTGCCAAATCTGGCGAAACAAGCTTTTTCCGCCGGCCGGTAGGCGCGCGCTGGCTCGAACCAGTTTCACCTGGTATTTTCATTTGTTTTGTATTTTTTGCAAACGTGTCGAGAGTTTTAGAATCTGGTGTAATATGTGACATTGTTGAGACTTTGTTATTGTTCTGATAAAATAGCGGAACGGTTTAAAAAGTCTGTTTGTAGTTCTGGTATTTTTGTGGGTTTGAATAGAAAACGTTGTAAGTTGTGATATTTTCTATTAATAACGTGTATGTTGTAGGTAGGTTAGGTAGATATCAAAATGCCTCTTCAAATGGTACATAGTAAACTAACGTTTCACAGAAGCCTAAACAGCATAATATTTATATACGTTTAGGAACCTACAGTTATAGAAGAGTTAAAAAATCCATTTAATTTTTCAACAAAGCCAGCTTAGATTCCATATTTAGTTGACGGGTAGGGCAGCGGTTTTTTACACTTTTCATGTATCAAATCTCTCCGCAGTTTTTTTTATAGACACGTATCGACAATTTTGGATATTATTAGTAGTTCTTTATTTTATACTAGCGGCCCGCCCCGGCTTCGCACGGGTATTAAACAAAAATTTCAGAAATTATACACACTAAAACGATGGGTTTCATTGTTTTCATACGGATCTTTACTTTTTTTAACAGCATTGGGGTTTTTGACATTGACTCGACATTGACCGTACCAACTGACACTGGCCGTAGAGAAAAAGCAAGCACCGTGCGCTATACAACCTCTTTTTCTATTCTGACGCGCCATAATAGAAAAAGAGGTTGAATATACAGCCCACGGTTCAATTATTGAATTTTTCATGCGGATCCCTAACTTTTTTGAAAATATTATTAGCCTATGTTCATCACGGAAAATTAAGGATTCTAATGGTGAAAGAATTTTTTAACTCGGTCCAGTAGTTTCGGAGCCTATTCAATTCAAACAAACAAACAAACATACAAACAAACAAACAATCAAATCTTTCCTCTTTATAATATTAGTATAGATAACTAAGTTCTAAAGCAATTTGTCTTTTAAATAAGTTTTAGTTTAGTACACAAATCAAAAAGAAGATTATATTACGAGAGATTACCTATAAGAAGTTTTCTGCAATACGAAATTTTTATATGTGCCAGTTTTGGAAAGGGTACACTTAAGACTTCATTAAAGTGTTTTAATGATGTCTTGAGTTTTGTGTAAAACTTAGGACTTACTACGATTTCGAAACCCCACGTGCTCACTTTTTTCGATCCTATTAACAACTCCAGATAATAACTTCAAATATCAAATTATAATAAATTGCTTGCCCTTGTAAAGCTATAAAGAAAAAGAGAGTAAAAAAATTTGCTCTTTATCCTAAGTTTATTAGAATAAGTAAAACTGTACCTCTTGCTACAAATAAAGTTTTCTTTATCTATACTAATATTATAAAGAGGAAAGATTTGATTGTTTGTTTGTTTGTATGTTTGTTTGTTTGTTTGTTTGTTTGTTTGTTTGTTTGTTTGTTTGAATTGAATAGGCTCTGAAACTACTGGACCGAGTTAAAAAATTCTTTCACCATTAGAATCCTTAATTTTCCGTGATGAACATAGGCTATATAATATTTTCAAAAAAGTTAGGGATCCACATGAAAAATTCAATAATTGAACCGTGGGCTGTATATTCAACCTCTTTTTCTATTATGCCGCGTCAGAATAGAAAAAGAGGTTGTATAGCGCACGGTGCTTGCTTTTTCTCTACGGCCAGTGTCAGTTTTGGAATGTTGAGTGAATGTCAAAAATCCCAATGCTGTTAAAAAAAGTAAAGATCTGTATGAAAACTATGAAACCCATCGTTTTAGTGTGTATAATTTCTGAAATTTTTGTTTAATACCCGTGCGAAGCCGGGGCGGGCCGCTAGTCTTTCAATAACAAAGATTTGACACACGGCTATCCAGGGCCACGTTCTGTGGTCCAGCCAAGTCTAGTAGTTGGCCACATCACCGGGAATCCTCTTCTTAACTATTCCGAGGCACATTTCAACTTTCAAAGTTTTTCCTAAATATTTCCTAAACAAAAAATTCTACATAAATATCATTAATTTAAAACAACAAATTATTGGACGTTGCTCTGCTATTTACCCTGCCTAACAAAACATATTCAGCTAAAGCACACGGCCCCGCCGCCGCCCGCCGACAGACAGCGCGGCGGGGCGGGGCGCGGCGCAGGCGGCAGGTGTAAGCTGGCGGTAAATTGTCAGGAGCAGGCTCGCCTCGGATTAGTCTGACGGACGTCTTCGCGAGCCGGCGAGGCGGCTGTTTCCTCGAATTTAGGTAGTCCGTAAGACGAGGCCTTTGGGGTATGTGCATGTATCTACGTCAGATTGACGTCGTTCTCACGGCTGGACGACTGGTTCCGTGAATTTAATAATCTAGACGTGGGGTGAGGTGAGCTTTGGATTTGGGTTACGTCTTCGGGGCCGCGAGAGCCGTCCCGAGGCGGTTTACGGAGGATTGCAACGTGGTTGAACTGCTTAAGCTCACTGAAAATTCTGGAAATCATAAATCTTTACACCGTTTCCTATCTACTATGAGCTAGTTTTCATGGTTATTCAAATGGAACTGGCGTACGTTAAACATGCTACAGACATTTCCTGATTTAGACTCACATTACCAGGGCTTGGGTTGATCTTATTGACGGCTGCTCTGCTCATGGGCCCTACTTTATATGACAAACAGAATGATCTGCACAGAAACGTTCTGATATTCTATCTTGGATGAAAGAAACTATAGATCACATGTTCACACGTCAGAAGTGTCAAGGTTCCATTCTAAAACCATTATAACTTACCAAATTGTATTCTACTACTTGCAAGTATGCTATTATGCATACGACATGCAATGGCTGGAGTTAGCCTAGCCCCTCTACAAATACAGGAACCATATTTAACGTCTTCAGTCTAGTCTGTACACTCTTTGTATAGACTGAGTATAATTACGTGAAGGTCCGCCTCGACTCAACACATTCAGCCGTCACCGCCATTTAGTAACTGCATATGTTCACATAGGTACTATTACCGGCACTAAAGGTAAATTGTTTCTAACCAGCCCTAATCCAGGCAGGTATCCAGGAGATTTATCCGTCTGGGCCGCGACAGTGACGGACTCAGGTGGGCTCGACCGGAGCCCAGGATTACGGACGGGCATGGAAGGTCCGGAGATTGCAGGCGACCTGAATAAATTGTGAATGAAAAGATTGTTGCAGCATTGAAGACTTTTGTTTCACTATTAGTAGTTGGGTTAAGTTAGGCTTTTATTGTTTTGCGTAAAACCAAAAATATGTACATAATGAGTGATGTCGTTAGGTGCAAGCAGGAGAAGCTAGTGCTGGACCGACGTCCTACAAGTGTATGTTCGATCTTTCAAAATATTTTTGCGCGAAGAAGCAACAAACATCCGTCCAAATTATCTTAGAAAAAATAGGTTAGTGTAATTTGATTAAGTCTGTATTAATAACAACTTTCTTACATCAATATGTTACAAAAACTTAATTACTTACCTACATCCAAACATCCAAAAAATCCATTAACTTATCCCTCCACGTCGATAAATCCCAATTTTTCCCATTTTCCTTATCGCCTTCTCGACGGACCCCTAAATGTCTCACAAAGGGTTTGCGATACAATGGACCCAGTCACAGTGTGTGGCAGATAACTAGCTCAGTTATACCTCTGCCTATATAAGGATATAGCGTTCAATTTGAATACCTCGATTCATGGAATGGTATGGTGGCGCATCGATAATTTTATCGTACAATGGTCGCTCCATGCTAGATTATGTGGATAGGAGGAAGTTTCAACGAATAGAATAGGTACCTATGCAAATCATTACGCACTATGCCAACATCATCACAGAGCGAGCAAAAAACATACACAGTGAGAAAAAAAAACACACGACATATTTGAAGGGCTTCAATTTATTTAGCTTAAAACTGTAGGTTCTTCATATAATTCAATATTTTTCGTGCCTGCTTAGCAGACATAACAAATCAAATTACTTCAAGGCCTTTATTATCATTTTACGGCCAACGATGTTCCACAGCCGTTCTCCACACACTGCCATCTATCGGGAAATAGTTTAATCGACGTTGCAAATGGCGCGTAAAGATAATTAGCAGTACGAGCGAAGCGGGGTGTAATGACTAGTCTGGCTCGGTGCACTCCATTTGGGTGATAGATTAATGTGGTGGGACGGATCGACGAACTGGTTGGTTTTTTATTAGTTTTTGCAATTGAATTTCTGTGATTCTGCTGGCTAGCCATTTTATTTTGAAGGGTTATAATTTCAGAATCGTAGTTATTTTTGAATGTGGGTAGACTACTAAACTCAATTTGAATTTCGACTGGAAGGAGTCTTTAATAGTAGGTTCTTGTAATTCAGCCCCATATTCTGACGTAAAGAAATGTTCCGTTGCGTTCTACAGTACATAAAATAAATTGTGACTTATTTCTGCGATTCCCCATAACCCGTCGTCCCTATCCGAAGAAGAAATCAAGTAGGTACCAAAGTACGTAATCTTTTTTTAATATAATATTTGCAAAGATGAGTCTGCGGGTAAAGCCGTGGGAGCCGTCAGGTGCCGCCACATCCCGAAATTGAATTCCTCATAACTTTTTGACACAAAGTCCCGAAAACAATAAGAGACATTATTTCGAAACAATTTTCATCATTCCCTCCTTTCTTGGGATTTACTTAGTTTGTGCGAACAAATCAAATTTCCCTTCTCTCTGCGCCACAGACACAATTTTAGAACTAGCTTTAATATTTTATGTATATATTTTTGTCTCGCGGTGCCAATACGTCTTTGTTTGCTTTCGAGACTCGATTTGGAATTCGTTCAAAAATATAAACTTGTTTGGGTTGTGTGAAGATTTTTAGCTTGTTACGTTGGAAATATGGCGATAGAAATAAAATAGAATCGAGGCTTACTTACACAGATAAATTGAATTGTGTTAGATTTTATAATATTATTATTGCGTTAGCTTGTACCGGACCAAACTAAAGGAATGCATGTTTACTTTTAATGTAAAAAATACTACACGAGAAACAATATTATTGTGTCAATGACTTCCTAGTGGATAAGAATGTTTGGAATATTGATAATCAATTAAGTATAGTACCTATTCATTATGATTTTATCAAACTTCTTATATTTTGACTAGTCTACATGCTTTACATTAAATAAAGGTATGTTGAATTGAAGTAAGTACACTGAAGTTTATTATTTGTTTTCATAATGCACATCTGACTACATTCCAAATTTGAATCAATGTGTTTTTGTATCACTTCCTAAATCATTTTACGCACTTGTCACACATTTACCCATTTTACGTAACTTGACCACTATCGCCGTGAATTTAATTCAATCTATGTCTAGATTTTCTTTCCTTCTTTACTGTATAAGTAGGCAGGTAGCGATAGCCTAGAATTCCTCCTCCATTTCCACCGGCAGCTAATTTCGCCCGGATCGAAGGAACACGTCCAGCAAATAAGATAAAAAGGGAATTCCCAGGTCACAATTGCGCCGCTGCAGCTCCTTTCAATTGAATCATCCTGAGATTGTCGCTTGCGATGAAAATGAAAAAAGCGACAAAATCTCTTCAAAGAATCACGGATCTCTTATAAATTAATGTATTCACAGTGGAATATAATCGGAACACTTTTATATCTCGGATATATTAATTTGGATAATAGCTTTCTTTGTGGAAAGACCTTTTGTTGACTCGATAAGTAAGTTGGGAAGAGCTTGGGGCGTTTTTGTATATTTGCTACCGAAATTCACTTTTGTTGGCCTTCTGTTTAGGGCAACTTGAGTTTTGGTGAAAGTTTTGAGATATTTTAATATCATAAATTGCTTGGTGTAACAAATTGAAACATTTTAATTTGTAAATGACAGCGAAATCCCGCGACTCAAGGATAACTTTGAGTTGTTTTTGTGAAGAGACTATTTCGCTGATTCCCGGTGAAAGCAAAAGACTCGACAACTTGATAATGAGTTGTGGGAAACAAAAGAAGTAGTAAAACATTTCTGTTCTAGAATAATTTGAACAACAATCGCTGCAGCGGACGGATCGAGGAGCGCTTCGAGAACATCGATTACCGATCCATTGTGCTCTTGTAATTGCACAATTCAAATACGGTCCCGCTGTTGGATCCTATCCATTTTTCTATAGAATATTTCAAAAGTAATAAAGCTGGTGGGTTTTGTAAAGCCAATTTGAGCATGCTTAACGTCCTATCTATTTTTTAGGTTTAATAAGAAATTATCGTTTATTCATTATGCATTCACAATCTAGTGGAGCATTTTGATGAAGACGATGTTATTACTGTAGATGTAGGTACCCAGCTCGAAACATGTTTGTTCCATCGTAAAGTTAATAAGTGGAATCGCACTCAAGACACCAACCTATTTTGTATTCATGAATTTGACGAGAAGTCTCGCTGCTAAGTTACTAAGAAGCATTCCATTTATAACCATAACGAAAATATCCTCTCAGAATATTGAACGAGACGAATGAGAGCATCCCGAGTGGAAAGTAATTATAAACACGATAAACAGCCGCAGCGGAAACTTCACAATTTCTGAACGCTTGGATAATTCTACGAATTTCTGGTTAGACTCGGAACTTTCTTTACGGCTGGGTTGCCAACTTCTAGCCATGTTTTGAATAATACGACCTGACTCTCTATCTCCATTACTCAGCCACGCGAGGTGTTTGAGTGCAGGCACCAGCGTTTTATACAGCTATTTTTACAATACATCGAGCCATATTATTTAATTAGTGCGCCAGTCGATAAAGCGTTACCTATAATAGATTGTTACACTGAGTTGCATTAAAAATTTTCCATCATTGTTCAACTTATTATTATTTTTTCAAGTAAGGTCCTGTCACTGAAACGTGACAACCCTGGTCAGTCTGGGCCGTCCTATGACGCACGACGACGTGACGCGTCGGCAGTGCGTTAAATAAATGAATCCAGTGAGCGCCTCCGGCGACAGAGATAAGTGAACACTCAAAGCCCACTTCATTTTACATTAATTTTAGTCCGCGAAGATAAAATTATAGTAACGCCTTTTGCTGGTTTCGTATCTTGCAGGTGACATGATTTTTGTGGTACATTTTCAGTGGTGAACACAAAAATATTATTTTCTCTTTTCTGAAGATTTTTTGAATGTATTATTTACTAGCGGTCCGCCCCGGCTTCGCACGGGTATTAAACAAAAATTTCAGAAATTATACACACTAAAACGGTGGGTTTCAAAGTTTTCATACGGATCCCTTACTTTTTTTAACAGCATTGGGGTTTTTGACATTGACTTGACACTCCATAACTGACACTGGCCATAGAGAAAAAGCAAGCACCTATGCAACGTCCTTTTCTATTCTGACGCGCCATAATAGAAAAAGAGGTTGAATATACAGCGCACGTTTCAATTATTGAATTTTTCATGCGGATCTCTAACTATTTTGAAAATATTATATAGCCTATGTTCATCACGGAAAATTTAGGATTCTAATGGTGAAAGAATTTTTCAAATCGGTCCAGTAGTTTCGGAGTCTATTCAATTCAAACAAACAAACAAACAAACAATCAAACATACAAACAATCAAATCTTTCCTCTTTATAATATTAGTATAGATTATACATCTGTTTATCCTAATTTTCGTACCAGTAATTAAAATAAACAGGCGCTTAAATTACACAGAGCACAATGTATACGAAATACCATGGAATTTAAACTAAGGAAATCAGAAATGAAGGAACAAAATCTAAGAGTAAATCACCCTAAGGTCTAAATGTACAGTTATCTGCGATATTATATAAATGGAGCAGGACCGCAGCGTTTCATTATTAGATTACAACCAGCTCGAACTAGTTCCGACAACTTGGGAGCCGGAACATCGTCGTTGCTTTTCGTTATCCCAATTTCGTAACTTGTTACTTCGCTTAATTTTTAAATATTTTAATAGTATATCGACTTTATGATGTCCAGGGTTTTTGTAATATTTAATTTGATTCTATAGTTTGCATCTATTTGCCAATAAGATTTGGTTACGGGTATGTAATTAATGCTCTTATCTATGTAAAGTTTTATAATCGTGCTATCTAAAAAATCTAATCCGCCGCTGCAGCTTGCGAATTTACGAGTATGTTTGATGTTTGCAGGCTACAAACATATTCGCCATTCAAAACTTTAACTAAGTCCCCCCTCTTACACAAATCTCTATCTACTTATAAAATAAACGCGCCGAAGCTTCTTCGCACAGAAAAAGCCATAAACCTGAGACAAAGTTCCAGGTAATTCATTCCACAACTGCTTATCCAAATCCGAACTCAGCAAGTTCCGGAAGTGCCTACCAGTGCCCATAAAGTAGGAATCGATCACGACCCCCTTATCGCCCATCGCCCCTATCGAGGGGGGCGTTAGCACCTTTAGTGTTATGGAAACAAATCACCGATAGAGATAGGGGATGGCTTCATGTAGAGCTTTTATGAGACGAAAAGATAAACGTGACTTTGTCAAAGTTGTTTTTGAATACAATTTCAATATGTGCGACGTAGGAGTTATCTATTACGTCTTCCATTACCGTGGTGTTTCTTTGAATAATTCTAAACTAAGAAGCTCACTTGAATGTTAATTCAAAACAAAATTACAAGAAAATCAATCTTACTAAAATAAAACAGATATCAATATTCATCACAGCAGATTCATTATTTGAGGCGACTCATTCTTTAGAATAAAATCCATTTTCAATATTAAAAGTGCATCGGTTACACCAAAAGGATTAAAACCAACGGTTACCCCTTTCTCCCCTGGGGAGAGGAGAGAGGGGGAAAATTCTTTTGATTTAATAACCCGACACGGTTATATTATATTAAACAGTGGTTTCGCCCGCGGCGCGGCGCGGCTCCGCATATCTCACGAAACTATTCGACTTTTAAGATAATAGTTTTTGTTGGCGAGTTATTTGCTTTATGAGATTAAAAAGAATGTTGGGATTTTGTTATTAAAGCTGTTATAAAATCTAAATAGAGTTGATATTTTATTAACTTGAGTGTAAAACTTTGAAATAGCTTTTAACCCTAGAGAATAGGGTTAAACTTTCAGCATACCCTATCTTTTAAGAGAATGGTATAAAAAGTTGAAAAGTTCATAGAAATCAAAAATATCTCAAACATTTAAACTTCTCAAAGTAGATTCGATATAAAGATGGCCCAGTCAGCTGCATGCCTCACTAAGAGCAAGGTTCAATAATTTCAGAACCCGCCGAGCTCCCGAGGAATCCTTTGACGGTATTAAAAACGATATCGATTCCCAAGATTTGCAGTTTCTACTGAAACGCGGTGCCACATACTACAATGATAGCTTCAAAAGTCGATCTGAGGTAGTCTTTCTAGCGACAACATTTGTCAGGTATCGATGTCTTAAACCAAAGAGAAAGAAACTTGCAATAATAAACTATTCAACTACAACAACGGGGTTTACGGACGGACCACTTAAAGACCTATTCGAGTAATTTTTATGACATATTCAAAAATATTGATGAGAATTCTACGATTCTACGTTTTATTCGTTAATTAGTAACGTGCACCGGGAGCTCGGTGCGCACGAGTTAATTAGTAACGTGCACCGGGAGCTCGGTGCGCACGAGTTAATTAGTAACGTGCACCGGGAGCTCGGTGCGCACGAGTTAATTTATAAAGTACTGATATTCTGATCAAATTTCTAATCTCTGGTCCACCGCGGAGTCCAAACCGCTCTTTCAGCTTTATTCCTACACATTACAGTTCACGTTTGAATGTGGCGGTGTCCGCAGTGATGCCGGCCGGTCGGGATTGAAAGCGGCTCTTGTTAGGCGTCGGGACACCGGTGAATATTTACGAGATCCTCGGTTTAAAGTTTCAATCGCGCTCGTTTCATAGCCATGTGTGTCCACAGAGAACTCGCCAGAATATCGAAGGAGCAATAGCTGCGTTATTAATTCTCATAAATTGATAGAATAAATTTAAAGGTTACGGCGCGACATGGGGCACCGGATTCTCTGTGGGATGCCGCAATCTGGAACCTTAAATGAAGCAATGTATTTTCAAACAGTAAACTCATAAAGCTTTAATGAAGGTGTGTATTGACAATTTGTTTTACTAGATATTAATGATATATTTTTTGCATACAAACCGGGGGGCTGAGTTTTATTTTGGCGACCAACATGTAGCACTAAAAAATCTGCAGAGACCAAAAGCTTTGAGATAGATACTTTCAAAGTTCGTGATCAATCGAGTACCAATTAGTTTGTTTAGCTAACATTATGTATCACCAAACTTAAATCACACGCCAATTTAAAAAAAATGTAAGTTCTTTTTGAGTTTTTCATACAAATAGTTAGTTTCAGTACAGTTGAGGAGGCTCGAGGATCCGCGGAGCCAATTCGTCATCAGTGCAGCCCTCCACGAGCCAACTGTGCGATCAATTAAGAGGATATGTTGCGCTACCGACCGCGACCGCAATTCCTACAAACGGTGTTTTTCGTTATAATATTTTTAGTTTGACTGTATTTTATTTTTGATATCTGTTTGCCTATATGAGACGTAAAAAAGTAAGAAACATGAATAGTTGTGATTTCGTATTGATGCACACAAAAATACAAATTACATTAGTAACACTGGGAAATAGAGTGATCAGATCACTTTTATTCTTTCTTCACTTAAATCTTTTTAAGGTAAAGTAAAGAAACGAACAAGAAACATTTACGTTATTAGCTTGTTAGTTTTCGAGTTGGAGCAAACTGTCCGAAACTACTTTTTGTATGAACCGGGTTAGAACGTTTTTTTTAATATCACGATATTCAGCCCGCGCCGCTTTTATTTCAATCTTTTATTCAATTTCAAACCCGTATTGATAGAAAAATTGATATTTTAACTGGAGTTGTAAAGGTGCAATCACACGGGGGTTATTGAATTATCAGATGCACTTTACATGAGAGCAACAAACTACGACGAATTTGGAAGATCAAGTCAATTCTGATGTCTCTTGTAATTAGATACATTGTCTATTTGTCTAATGGTGCAGTTGGTCGAGTCTTGACATAATATTACTAATATACATAATTCAACTTTATTTATATACCTACTTGGTGTAATGCACAAGTCTTCGGATACTTGTGCATCATTAACATATTCGACAATCAATCTGAGCGAGTCAAGGCTTGCCATGACGCAGCGAACAACATAACAAACCGTACGTAAAACTGAAGAGAGAGATATAAAATAGCAGAGTATACAAAAGTACTTAATTACAACAATGCGAGGACGCCATCCGAATCCTCGTGTCATACAGACACTGAGCTGTTTGCTGTCGTTTTATAGCGACATCTGTTCCTGTAAAATATTCCAACGTTTTAATTAATATATCTGTCGGAAGAATGTTCCTCAAATTTCCGCTGACGAACATACAGACAGACGAGCTGATGTATATTTCATAATATTTTAGCTTGTACACACAGATGAATGGATTGGGGTGCTGAATCATTTTAAGTTATCGTTTTTTGAAAGACCTGACGTGGCATTTAAATAACTTTGATTGTAAAAGTGTAGCGCGTTTACAGTTCTCGAGAAAGATAAATAAATGCCTACGAAAGGTTATTTATAACTGAAACAAAGCGGTACTTGACGATCCTTGTCGAGAACGATAATCGCGCTCTCAGCCATTTAAAATTAATTTAAGTTGCCTTACTTAAATTTATTTGAGATTGATTGGATAAAAAGATTTAATTATTTTCATACCTCAATGAGTCTGAAAGTCCAGGTTCTTGCTGTAAAGACTATTTCCACAAAGGACGTGCCCACCACATGGCCGGGCCCTATCGTTTTGTTTACCCTGTAAGCCCGTCCGTCCGTCTGTCCGTCTGTCCGTGTGTGAGCCTGTAAGCAGGTCGCGCGGCTCGGGCGGAGCTCATTTCCTGCGGGTACCCGCGCGTGGATACACTCAAACGAGCTTTTGTTATATGTCGAACTCATTCTAACATGTCCATTTGCTAAGAATTTTCAATCTGATTTTCTCGACAACTTATGTTTGGATTATTAAAATAAGTTAAGAAATTTCCTGAACACTTAATATTAACATTTAAAATTATTCCTACAATTTCGATTTAGTTCTTCAAAATAAATTTACAACTTTTTAATGAGTCTAAAATTTTCTTATTGATCCTTGTTCTATTTGGGAGGCTAACTAACTTTACCAACCGTAATATCTCGTTCAAGTAAATTAAAAGAATACAATAGACTTTCCAACACTTAATATTCTCCGAAAGAATGCTAATGAATCTCCAAGAAGCCGTCGGATGGAAATAATTACTTTTTAATGGGAGATAACATGCTTAAGATCATTCTTCTGATCTTAAAATTGGTTTTTATAGGATACTTAGAAACTTGGACCGGAGGTTGAATATGGCTGACTCTCTTGGTCCACTTTTATCAAAAATTTTATTAAAGCACATTATATTAACCAGCTTATAAAATTACTACTATCATCGAGTAGATTTTGTTTTATTTAGTATAGAATGCATGGACGGATCTGAAAACACGTGATGAATGATTTTACTGACTTTCTTTAAATATTTTTTTTATCATTTTCCTTTTAGCAGATGTTCAGTGACAATGTGGCTCACGATAAATGACAAATGTATGCGTGACAAGAGTCATCTTGAGGAAAAGTAATTGGCGACGACGTGGAATGAAACGTGACTGAAGTTTCAAACCAGTCATAAACACGAACGATGAAGTTAGCGGCGGCACCGCCATATAAACGTACCTACGTACATACACAGCATCTTCCGCGATATTTTAAAATGTCGCACTGGTTACCAATTACCCGGCAATTACGAAGCGATGTTAAACAAACAGCGCGTCACACATCGCCGGCGCTGAATGGGCGGCCGCCGCGCCGCGCGCACGCACGCACCGATGGGCACGCGGCATGCGGGCGCGACGCGGCGACCTATTTAATGACGTATTAATTTTGATTTGCTGCTGGAAGAGAAATAAAGGCTTGTTTCCAATAACCAACGCCCACCAAATGTATGAACATTTTCAGTTCTCGTACAAAGTTCTTCAATATAACGGATAATAAGATGCTCATTTTGTTAGCCATAGCTTTAGCTTAAGATAAGTTCCTAGTTTTTTAAGGGATATTCGTTCTGGTTTTGTCTATCATTTTTGAGTAATAACATTTTTGTCAAAGTCCTAAAACTCAGAATCTTCCTCTGAGTCCGGCAATGAATAGCCAAAAAGGCTCGTCGTACTTAGAAATCAGAACTAACAAACAATAACATACCGTTGTTCTGAATTTCTGATTTGGAAACCTGTAAATTTCTATCATTCTTTTCTATCGACTGTATTCTGATTAGGTCTGATTTTTTCAATAAAAGAAATAATAACGATATGACATCAATGACTTCAGCAAGAAGTTTGACATTGACCCGTTTCATACCAGCATTCCCAGCGTCGCATGAATCTGGACTTTTTTGACACTTAATCTAGGTCTTGGTCGGTTTTCGATAATTGTGTATTACTCTGTTTTATGTTTTCTATCATTTTTATCACTAGTTTATGTATGAGTTTATGTTTATGTGCTTTGTGGTTTCCTATAAAGTACGCTTTCTTTTTGTCACAATTTTGTTAGTTAGTGTTCACTTTTAAATAGCTTATTTAAAAATAGATTATTATTAGTGAATACCTCTTATAGCTCTCTGTTATCATTAACAACTGTATAGACATTATTGTAGTTGATGGTGTTCCGAAATAAATAAATATATTTTGGGGATTTGGAAAGAAATGGACTTTGTCAACTGCTAAAACTAAAATCCGTATACTTTTACCTCCCTATCCGTCTGGTTCCCCACCATCTGCAAGTGGTCAACAATCGACAGCCTCGGCGTCGATGCTCATTACGGGCGAGTGTTTGCGCTGCGCTCGAGCCGCACAATAATGACCACTAACTGTGTTTAACCACCGAGCACGCTGGCCGAGGGCGGCTGGAGGCTTCAAGGATGCAGTTGTTAGTTTATTTAGTTTTATTGATAACTAGCGGTCCGCCCCGGCTTCGCACAACAAAAATTAAATTTTTATACGGCACCCTAACTTTTTTTTAAATATTATATGTATAGTGCATCATGGAAAATTAAGGATTCAAATGATGAAAGAATTTTCAAATCGGTCCAGTATTTTCGGAGCCTATTCAAATCAAACAAACATTCAATGAACAAACATCAAATCTTTCTTCTTTATAATATTAGTATAGATTATTTTTTCCTACGGCTTTGGTACAATCACTGTGCAGTAAAACAATAACAACTATACGAAACTAATAATATTGAATCAATTTAAGCGTGAAGATTCCAGAAACTTTCAGTTGCTAACTTTAATCGAAAGAATTTTCAAACACCCGGGGTAACTCTCCCCGGCTTTACACAAAACTTATAAAACCAATTAAATCCACTTCAGCAAACTTCAAAGACACTGTAATTAAATAACCCGAATTGTTACCCTTCAACCTTTTATCACTTCAAAAACTTCAAATAAGGTCAATTAATAAACGAAATTGTAAAATCTTACATTCTTAGGGCGCCCCTAACCTTAGGGAATTACCATAATCTCCGTCTGACCCTGCGGAAGAGCGCAATCCCCTTCTGAGATAAACTTTCTCAAGGATTCAAATAAGTGGCTCAGGAATAACACACTACTATTGTGCGAGGATTAGTTACTTGCTGAGGCTGGGTCAGGACTAGCTTATCGAATGAGCTTATCTCACTTGGTTTCGTTACAATTCTATTAATAGAAATAGAAATCATCAATCAATCAATGTAACAATCCATTCTGTCTCTAGTTATTCTGCATAACGCTGCGAATGAAGCATTTTGTTTCACTTTATGCATTATGTATATTCCTAATATCTTTCTTACACATATTTTGGACTAATTTCTTATTTTCACTGCATAATATAAAACAAAGTCGCGTCCCGCTGTCTGTCTGTCCCTATGTATGCTTAGATCTTTCAAATTAGCAACGGATTTTGATGCGGCTTTTTTAATAGATATATTCAAGATGAAGGTTTAATATGTATAGCATGCATCCGTGCAAACCCGGGGCGGGTCTCTACTATTTTTATATGTCATGTATTCTCAAAGAGGGAATTCCATCAAAGTATTAATATTCCGCAAGTCCGGAAGCGGATGTGTCGGTATCAAGCATGCAGCACCCGCCTGGAATCCACCCTCAACGAGCGCGGCTTAGCCGTCCGCCACCCGCTATCTGCCAGCCAGCATACAGCATCCAGCATCCAGCATCCAGCATCCAGCCTGCAGCGCCCGCTGCATACTGAGCCGTGTGTGCTCTCGATAGGCGTTACGTCCGCCCGAATTTGCATCCCTTGTAGCTGAATAAACAGCTGGTTCAATTTATCTTTTCTGTGATTTAAATCGCTACCTTT
This sequence comes from Eupithecia pulchellata, assembly GCA_963931895.1. Classification (NCBI taxonomy): domain Eukaryota; kingdom Metazoa; phylum Arthropoda; class Insecta; order Lepidoptera; family Geometridae; genus Eupithecia; species Eupithecia pulchellata. The sequence goes on along the minus strand of OZ007540.1, from coordinate 11,661,633 downwards.
TTGTTTCCACCTAAACATTGATAACCTTGCCTTTCCTTGAGACGAGCGAGTCGAGAGTCGACGCAGAGTCACGTCGACGCTGGGGAAACTATTCAACAAAATGTTACGAGGTCGTTAGCGGAAGTTACAGATTTGGGTCAGTTTTGATGCAGTAGGTACTTTCAAATCTGCATAGAAAAATGTGCTCTACTAAATTGTATCTCCAGTATCAAAATGTTTATGGTACTTATCTACAACAACGTATCCTTGTACATTGAGTGACTTTTAGAGCGTAAGTAATTTCAAATAAAGAGTGAACGAAGAATTGAGTCGACCAGCTGTTATCTCCACTCACAAAGCCAGTGCTGGATCGAAGAGGCCTGTGGGTATTTCCAAAATTCAACACGTCAATAGCGCGTATTAGTATTCAGGGTTGCCAGCTGTAGGTGCGCAATCCTTTCGGGTGGGATTTGAATATGAAAGAGAATACCGTTTGGAACGTATAATTGAAATATTTTGGTTTTGTGTAATTTTTGCGGTCATTATTTAAATGTATTGTAGAGGGTGAATAGGGGTTTTATTTATGATACCTGAATTTCTTTCATGCGAATTTCGTAATGGTTTCACATCGTGCAATATTATTCAGGGTAAAACCACTGCTGTGTTTATTGTAGACATTTGAGGTTTTTATTTATGGCTGTAGTAAAAATGTTAATTTCTAAATTATTATTTGCACACAAAATAAACAATCCAAAACCAGTCTGATCCAGTTCAATGTACACATTTAGGTAAATCTTAGAATCGGAAATCTAGAAAAAGTTTTGAAAACTATCTCTGACGCATTTCAGAAACTTCAAATTCTTCGAGAACTTTCTCCGTATTGGTTTCGCTGCAGGTGACAGCCCTCCGAGGTAGGCGCCAAACTAAGCGCATGTACACATCGGCGAGCGCCTGCAATATTCAGACCTTTTCCAATACTTGCCTTCTCCCTAATATGATTTGCAGCGGTATAGAACAAATTGATAAGATAAGATAAGATCATTTTATTGTCAATAGTTACACAAATAACAAATATACAAAATATACTTCATGGATAGGCTATGACTTGTCAAGAACATTAAAATACAATTTTGCTGTAAAGGGGCAATAATCAAGAATGATAAATTTAAAATAACAATTATGGTCCTTAATTAAAATTAAATAATAGGTACTTATTTTGACTCTAGGTTAGGTGAGATTACGACAGTGTCGGGTAGTATGTTTAGGTGACTGTAGTCATTCTCTAAATACTCTTTGTTGTAAGAAATTATTAGAAGATATTGTAGAGATTAAGAAGTTATTGTAAGAAATTCTAAACTTGTAATGTTTAAAACTTGTTTTCGAAATACAACTAAGCGAGAAACCAGGATACTTAACTGAAAAGGGCCATTAAGGTCATTTGACTTATAAAATTTCTTGCTAGCAGGTTATAAAAGTTAGCAAACCGGTTAGTAAATTTGAGTTGGTGAACCATTTGAAAAATAAAGTCGACTAACCCCTCAACTGACTCTGGTCATGTCATTTTGTGCTTAGATGGTTGTGTTAAATGCACTGAAGTCGTAGTATAAAATTAACTAGCATAGTAAGTATTACTGATAAAATACTAGAGTTTAATCAGCCATTGACCCCTCCAAAGGGCCGTGCGTCCCTGAAACTGGCCGAAGTCCGTGAAACCCGCGCCCATCGGCGACCACAGCTTGACTACACACCCTCAAAACTCACCAACTTCCCGTTTGTAACTTCTACCTGCGTTTGGTTAGGCAAAGTATAAACGAAAAAAAATAATGGCTCAGCGCTTTTGTGCTACTGCTTGTTAGTTTAGATCGGCCATTTCTCAGATCAGTTTGATTTTTATAATGATTTTCAGATAATAGGCTCGACATATTATTATGCCTGTTTTATTCCTAGTTAAAATACTCGATGGGTTGGTACAAAGCAGATAGTTTAAACTTTAAATTACTTATTATAACGAGTTGTTTCACGTCCGAAACGCCTAAATATTTATACGGCTACCCTAGATATGGTAAAAAGCTATAAATGTGATCATTTTAAGCACCATCCGTAATCTTATCCTTCGCCATAAAAAACTTTCAGAACGCCGTAAAATGTTAACGTCCGACCCAAAGATTGCGAAGTGAACAATCATTAAAAACTCATCATCTGCAGCGAGCGATGTATCGCTGAACCGAAGGAAATCGCTGGAAAATTGCCTCTTTACGGTACTGCTGGATCTCGATTTGAAGTTTTATCTGTTTAGATGGTAAAACTTTTATTATTAGTGCACAATACTTTTCTGGCTTTACAACAGGAAAGAAACGTTATTAAGGTTTTGTTACCTACATACAGAAATGTTATCGTGACGATGTTTCAACTTCACAAATTATGCATTGTTTCATGAATCATTGACCAATAAACCCCCATAAATTTAGGCACTTAGAGGTATGTGTCTCTCAATGTCGAATTATATACCCATACCCAGATATGGGAACCCAACAACCCCACAGTAAGTCTGTTCCCAAATACGCACCCAGTTCTCAAATACGAGCCGTATTCAAATCAGTATCAATTTATTTCGCATAAATGACGTTGCTTGGGAATAATGTCGGTATTTTATTTGAGGAAAAAGCTTATTTTGTAAACGTTAACCTTAGCGATTCTGTCCTTATGACATCCAATGTTGAAATAATGCCTTGTTGTATAATTTAATAAAGACAATATTATTAGTTGCAAACGCATTCGTACCGATTGAGCATTGAAGTTGATTAAATGAAAGGCTGAGTAGAAAATAAGACTCGGTTGATACTTACTTTAAGAGCCATAATATAAGATATTATATTAAGGCTTATGAAAACTCTCGTCTAGCGCCATCTATTAAACCGTTTCTGAATAACAAATTTGAAGGTGGCATAAAACCAGCTTCCGTTGCCAGCTACGGTTTAAACAGCTTCAGTGGCTAACCGATAGATGGCGTTGTTCAACATGTTTTTCACAAAGTTTACTAGATGGCGCTTTATCTTTGAACAACGCCATCTAGTTAGCGGCGTGTGAAGCTTCACCTAACCGGACTTGTGATTAATGTACGAGCTAGGCTGGTTATGTTTGGCAAACGAAGTTGCATTGCGGTGGCACCCCCTAGCCTTCATCAGAGGGTTAGATAAAGTTCGAGAACATTTTTATAGATGCCACTGATGGCGCTCTCCAAAGCTTCGTCAGTTCTATGGTAGGTGGCGCTAGTAGCGCCATTAGTTTCACTTTAAAATGATGAATGAGTTTATTATCATGATTTTATGGTGTGACCCTGTGTGTTTTTATTCTACATATCATATAATAGAAATAAATTAGAACTAGTATTTACAATTGAAAAATGTGAGCTATGCAGACTTAACGAACACTTTCTACAGCTATTGTCAATACTTGCATATTATTTATTTGGCTAATTAGTAATTAGATAAGGTATCCACCCCTGCCCATCTCTCGATAGTTGGCTCATGTATTATTTTTTCATTGATGTCAGCTAAGTTGAATATTTAAGCCTACAAATAAATATTTATTATACTGTCCTTTATCCGACAAGTATTTAGGATTTGGAACTACTCTCCGCAAAAAAACATGAAAATAACCAAAAGTGCATACCGCCAAGAGTACACTATGGGAGTTTAACCGAACGTGCTCCTTAGGTTGAAATTGGACGAATCTGACTCAACTAGCGGCGCGCTCTCCCAGGAAATAAGAACTCTTTCACCCACCGCCCATTGAGTCAACTACTCCAACTTGTATCGACAACACGCTGAGGCACATAATGAGTCGTCTGAGTGCATTGCAACCACTCATGACTCATTTGTGGCAGAAGTCTAACTCGTGCTACGGAAATTCCGATGTGTATTAATCCTAAAGTGAAAATTACTTTATTAGTTTACATTGCTGGAACGACACTGATTTCTCTCGATTCAGTTAATTACGACGCACACAAAGGGGTGTTATAAGTTGAACGAAAATTTATTCGATATGCGAATAAAATAATATTTTTCTTAAACTACTACATCTCAGCATATTATGGTAGAATTTATTTCCTAGTTGCAAAACTTGTAGATTCCTAATATCAAAGTTTTTAACACCTTCCAGTTTGTTCAAGGAGAGAGTATTCTTCTCATTGCAAACACTTCAAACCCACGTTAGGTATAGCCTGCGAGTAACAAATTATTCATCGCAATAACGGGGTGAAATAGTTTCACTTCTATGCTATTCTTTATTTATCCAGCCATGCTTGCAGCCATTGCAATCCAACCGCACTGCGATATAACAAAGCACTCGTTTCCGGTTATGTGAAGCATGGCGCGTGTTTAAAAATGGAACGTAATTGTTTGAGCTTGTTACGATAGGAGTGGGGTGAAAAGTTAACGTATCAGACCCAATCAAATGGCTTGTTGTTTCTTTCTTTCTTCTTTTGAGTTCAGCTTTGCTTAATAAGTGGATCAAAATACTTGTTCGATAGAAGAACTCAGTTTTTTGTGTTTATGTTTATTGGATGGTAAATTCTAAGATGCTCTATAAAAATGGTTCTGTTTTATGATTAACTAGCGGTCCGCCCCGGCTTCGCAAGGGTATTTAACAAAAATTTAATTTTTCATGTGGATCCCTAACTTGTTCCTTTGTTCCTTAGCCTATGTTCATCAAGGAAAATTTAGGATTTTAATAGTGATAGAGTTTTTCAAATCGGTCAAGTAGTTTCAGAGCCTATTCAATCCAAACGTACAATCAATCACTACTCTTTATAATATTAGTATAGATATAGATAAACAACAAATAGTTTAAGATAAACTGATTTTATTTAAAGTACCTAGCTAATGTACTGGTGTCAAGATAAAACTAAGAAGCTTATCCAAGCTCATGGCTGCTATCTCAGAACTTACTGTGAAGTTGCAGCTTCAGCCCTCACATATCACGGGTCGATTGTTAAAAAGTTTTTATTTATCAGACTGTAGGAGCTAGGGATGGGGTAAAGCTTTTGTTGCTTTTCTATGTTTTTCTTTTGTTTCACGTCTCTCTCGGTAAGATATTTTTTTTTTGTTCACGATTCGATCTGTGGTTTGAATAAATCCGCGCGTTATTATTCTATTACTTTTCCTTATGTAAAAGAGTTATTTTCTCAGTTACCTAACACTTTAGCGAATGATGTTCAAAATATTCAAAACGCATGTACCCTTAGTTTTACCGCACGTTAGTTTTAGTTTTGTATTGTGGTTTGTTGGTCAGTACGATGTTTAGTGACAGCCACACAATTACAACAACAGCGTGTATTGTCAGTAAACACAACACCACCACATCACACTAGAGGCTTTTGATACCTTCTGTGAGGTTGATTACCAATTTGATTCAAAAATTTTTAACTCGGACAGAACAGGGCTTTTATTCACTATTGCCTATCCCAACGCGTTTCACAGATATAATAAAATAAAAAATAAATAATGCGGGACAATTCATTTTCATTCATTTTTTTATTATACATAGAAAACGACCAGAACGCCCTGAAAAAATATCTGCAGATCGTACAAATATTTGTCCCGAGGCGGGAATCGAACCCGCAACTTCCTGCGTCACAGGTCACAGCCAACCTTTGCCCACCGCGCCACGGAGGTCGTCTGACATGAAAGCGGCGTGAAATCGAACAAAATATTATTATTATTATACCTACGTATTCAGAATACATTGTGATGTCACACGGTTTGGGCAGGGAATTTCCTTTTCATAGAGAACTAGCAGCCCGCCCCGGCTTCGCACGGGTATTTTAAAGAATTTTAAGTTCTTACACACACACACGTTAGATAAGGTACTTTATTATTGAAGTTTTCGTAGGGATCACTAACTTTAAAAATATTATATGGCCTATGATTATCATTCTAATGATGATTTTTTTTCCAAAAAGGTCTAGTAGTTTCAGAAGCTATTCAATTCAAACCATAAACAAACAATAAAATCTTTCCTTTTTATAATTGTACCTTTACATCCTTTACTTATATAAAGAAAAACAGGGAACACTTTATTTTTTGGCATTGACTTTTCTCTCGCACCGCTATATTGCCTACATCGCATGGTTCCAATCTTGAAGTTTGTATATTTTTTGACAGAGTTTCCTTTCGCACCCCGGTAACGAATTGTGATGTCTATGACAATCCATAACTGGCCCTGGCGGAGTCGTCGTAGCAAAAGCGGTGCCATAAAAAAAGAAGTTGAAGTTGAGTTACAGCAAAAGCGTGCAGCACAAAAAAAGAAAAAAAAAGAAGTTGATGTATAGCGCTATGGTTTTATTATTGAAGTTTTATACGGATCTCTAACTTTAAATACCTATTTTATAGCCTATGTTCATCGCAGAAATTTTAGGATTCTTATGGTGGAAGAATTTTTCAAATTGGTCTAGTAGTTTCGGAGCCTATTCAATTCAAACAAACAAACAAACAAACAATCAATCAAATCTTTCCTCTTTATAATATTAGTATAGATAAAGGTCCAGAACGTCAGGCAGACGCGATGCCACGTCCCTCGATCTCTCGAGTTCGCACCAAATTGAACGCGCGCCGTTTGAGTCTCTTTCTTTGGGAATTTTTATTTCGGACAGTTTCATTAGACTCGTATTGTTTGGTGGTTGGAATACGACTGGGGTTTGGCTATTGTGTTTTCCCTGGATAGGCTGTGGTAGATAATGGCCGGGGTGTTTGTGAATTTAAAAACAATTCGCAGGACTCCAATCATTCGTATCATGACGCTCAATTGGTTACTTGAGTTCTGTCACTTTGATAATTTATGTTGTATTTACTTCAAATTTAATGTAAAAGTGTGTAAAACTAAATTATTATTATACCTACAACAAACTAAATAAACTAACTTTGTTGTAGGCCTAAATCCCTGAAGACGATCTGCTAAAACAGTTTACGAGTTTAACCTGAGGGTTGCTAGTGCCTCTTTAAAAGTTTTCTAGCACTTCTAGCGTCCCTACCTCCCTGGGCAGACGTCAGTGGGAGTTGCACGCGCAGGGTTATGATGGAGAGCTAGTCATGAGATTCATCCCGACGCGGATCCGCGGGCTGATGAACTGGCGTCCTTTTGCTTTACTTACTGCTCGTGATTGGGACGGGATTGTTCTTACCTGGAAAGAAGATTACAATGTTAGCTTTGGTTTTATTGCATTGATACAATAAAAAAAAAAACTATTTAATGTAAAAAAATACATTTACAATAAGTAAGTAAATGTATATTTTTTACATTATATTGTTTTTTTTTTGGTGGTTATATACCTTAAATGTGGTGGTTAAAAACCTTTTTATGATTCCATTAATTCTGGTGTAACTCATTTATCCGTTATTAATTATTTGCCTCGTTTACATATTTAGCCTAACCGTCTGGTAAATTTATCTATTAACAAATAATAATTAATCCCCTCTAGCTATCAAAACATGAGCTTTAGAGCTCTGCTGTTAGGGCATAGCAAGCAGTTTGTACCAGTTATAACCGGATTCCGCCGCGGGACTATTATCCGGGATATCTGACGCTCCGAGGACACCCGATACTCCGTGATGGAGCAATCAAGTGGCTCATAGATCCACAGTTTGTAAATCAAATGAAAGACACGCACACGGCATGTCTCGCAAACAGGATAATGGGACAAGTTATTTCTGAAGTTCCAGTTTTATGACAACTACAAGCTGCCTGAAGCCTGTTACGAAGCGAGTCGATAAAATAAAGTAGCTATGTGCTCGGAGGACACACTACACTAACATCTTCCACGGCTCATTGAAACCGGTCTACGACGAGCACACGTGGCTACAACTGGATTCCTCGAGGCTGAGATTCCGTAACCGTCTTTACGACTGAAATGATGATATTTTTTTATTTCAATCACTTCCGGAAGGAAACCACAAGAGAATGGCGCTTTTAGTCATGCCTTTCATTACAGATGAGTTGCGGTTTGTGTAATTCAATAAAGTGATTGGGTCCTGAGTCTACTACGTTCTCAGATATGTACCTACAACTTGTTTAAGTGTCGTTTTTTGACCACTGCTGTGTTCCGCGCCTACTTAGGCCAGACTAAACGCATGGTGCGTATAATCATATTATTATATAGGAACGACCGCCGCTGAAGCGCGATAATTACCCGTTAAAATAGTACTAATGATAGTGTTCAGATTGCGTAAGTTTAAAATAAAATAATTTATATCACTTAACGGTTTTGGAATTTCGTAATAAAAAAAGAAACCGCAACTTTAACAAAAAATATTGTAACTTCCAAAGAATACGGAAACAATTTGTCTTGTCAGACCTCACTGCCCAAATTGTTTACTGACAAAGGGAAAATCATCTTTTGAACCACAAACAATATTAATTAGAAACTCCTCAAACTTGTAATGAAAGTGTCTTTAGTTCACACTTTGATAAATTCACTTATTTTGTTTCTGTTTACAAATTACAAAATAAAACATGCAATCACTTTCTGCCAGAAAACAAGCGAATAATATGTCTGATGTAAAACTTAACTTGGTACCATTTATGTTTGCTTATTTTATAAAGTAAGAAATACGTGGACATAAAAGCTATCTTCTGCTAAAAATAGAGAAAAAATAGGTATCTGAAAACCTAATTATTTCAGAAAGTCGCATATAAAACTTGTAAATCTTCCCCGTACTAATAAAAATAAACAAACTTCTGAAGCATTTTAAAGTTTCAGTCAAAGATGAAAGCTGACGCTAATAAAAAGCGCCAACTATGCATAAAATGAAGATCCTTTCCGCGGCGACGGCGACGGCGAGGGGACCGCACACACTGCTGCCTATTCTGTGCCCGCCGTAAAAATTAAATCGAAGGAGCTAGAGGCAGAACTTTTTAAAATTTTTGCTGAAACTAAATCATGTAGGGGAAGAGTTCTTAAAAGAGACAAGGTGCAACAATCTGCGCAAGAATTAATCAAACAAGGAATGGTGGTGGGATGTTAACGTCGGGGACCGAATGAATAAGAGGACACAATTTTGATTTATATTCCCATTATTATTCAGGTATTCCAGCATTGGATGTCAGTGAGCGATAAGTATCAATCCTTATATCCATAGGCCACGTCAGTAAAAGTATAGGCAATCTTTTAATAGGCTTAACTCTGCTCTGCTCTGATATTATGTGTGACGTCATTGCAGGAGTTTCACTTCTGTCTAGCTTTAGCTAAATCTCTGAGGAACTACTGCCTAATCCGTGGTAAGACTAATTATCGTCAAAACTCATTCATCTATCGAACGTGCAATAAATTTAACCAGTTAAGCAAAGAATGTGACTTAGATCTTTTTCTCTCAACATCAACTCTCAGATGCGAGTTGAATAAACAATTCTTCGAACTGCTCGTAGATGGGTAGCAATGGCTCATTTCTGAAGCTATTAAATAATCTTTGATAAATTTAGAAACTATATTAAATTATGATCAATATTATATCTTGATAATATGAGTGTGAATGAACTATATAGTTATCATTTGTAATATTAACATAGGCATTAATTTAATTTAATTTAAATTAATTTAATTTAAGTTGCATGGTGTTTGTTTTTTTGTGTTCTTTTTTACTGTTCAAAATGTAGCTACTTGTGGGAACCTATTAATGGTCACTTTAGTGCTAAACACCTTATGTATTAAGACACCATAGAACCGATGTTTCCCCTAAAATAAATAAATAAATAAATAAATAAGGGTTATCGCTGAAGGGTTAAATAGTTACCCCTCGGGTATTTAATCAGTTGGATTCATTGTTGCCTTATTATGTTACGTTAAACTTTACGGATAAATAAAGTACCTTAAACTTTAGAAGTTTCATAAATAAATTATAATTATTACATAGGTAACTATAGTTTTCAAGATTCAAAGGTTGGACTTCTTTCGAATTGTCTGTTTAGATTTTTAATCCAAAATCCAGTCAGAACCGAACAGTAATTTTTAAACTAGATTATAGTACAGCATATGAATTTGTAAAACTATGTGAATATGAATAATGTATTAATTGGCTCACAACCCAAAGAAAACAGCATGAATACATGGGAGAAAGTGCAGCTCGCTGTAATACAAGCAGCAGTTTACTAACGAGAATACCACGATTTTCGTTGAAACATTGAACGGGCCCTGAACATAAACTCAACCGCTTCCGAGTGAAGGCTCGGTTGGTACAGTTCACAATCATGTTCCACGGTTCATTTCAACGTTGCGGATCACACCCCCGCTACACAAATAAATAAATAAGTGCGCGGTATAAATCACAACACCGCAGGCGTTGGAAGTAGGCCAGGAACGCCATAAATTGTCTACTATTTTCCGGTTGAGAGTTTTATTCTAAACTTCCTCCCTTCGTCAAAGTCACTCCCGTAAATATAAAAAGTTTCCGCGACACAGTGGGAAAACGGTTAATGCGATTTCTTTCATCCGAAGGTTAGCGCAAAGTTATTCCATTTAGAGTCTTTAGCAGGCTGTTTATAGTTCCTAATTGTTTGATAAGGTGTGGGACTCCATCAACGGTACTAACGTGCTTTTAAGAGACCCTGTTATAATACTGTTTGTGATAAGCCATTTGTTCTATTTTTTTTTTTAAGAAGTTTTTTCGGAAGTGTATAAATAAATAAATACATAATGGCACCAGCATTCTTACTGTAATGGAAAATTTGCTTAAAGGGGACAATAAACTCAAAATTGAGACAGCTTTGGATAAGCCCAAAGATGTAGATGCCTTAAGCAGAAAACGAGCTGCTGTATTTTAGCTGTGATTCCGAACAAGGCGAGCCTAAAATTGAATCCAATCCTCGTCTCACAGCGACGCGAGTCATTGTCACCTCGGGAGCATCGTGTTTCGGGAAATTATGTTGATTGTGGGCTCCAAGCGTTCTAGATAGTGTTGGTGGACAATGCAAGTCAGAGCGGGGCTCGCGAGCCACTCTAACTATTGTTCTCGATATTACCATTTGTGTTACCTTCACGGCTTCATCAGCTGTGGAACATTTAGAGTTATACTGACAGAAGCGATTTTAACGAAAAATCTAAGTTTAATATTTATCGTATAGTGACAAAATATGACGTAATATTTTGTATCATAGCATGTGTATAGTATTCAACCTAATGCTCATGATAAGAAAGGGCATCTTCCTAGAAACAGTTACTTCCACAATGTTATGAGGAAATGGAGTGCCAAAACTCTGACACCTGACATCCACCCCATCTTGAAGCCAGGGTAGATAACACGTCATACTTGATGAGATGAATTATTAAAGTTCCCTGCAAGGGTTGTAATGAGTTTATTCTTATCTACACGCTGACGAGGGTGACTTTGACTTGAGGTCAATTGATTTCGAATGTTCAAACATGTTCAGATAGATCGGGGGCACTGGTCAAGCGTTTGATTTTGTTAGCAAAGGGTGCAGAAATGAGTTTCGACAAATGAGCCTCAATCAAAACGACAATTAGAGTCCCTGAGTAGGTGATTCGAGTTTTCAAATGGTAGATGAATTTCTTGCCAAAACATTATTCACGAGTAGGCACTAACTATGTACTCAGTAAAACCACAAATAATTCGCTGAGTATACATAAATTCTTAAAATGTATTGCCACCACAATCAATACGGCATCAACACGCGCCCTCTAACTGCACAGAAATAAGCCAAACACAAACTTGTTATAACTTATAACACCACTCAAACATGTCCAAAGTGAACCCTTTCATGAACGGTCTGACAGACCGCGCTAATAAAGCGTGGGGAGACCGCAGTTGACGGACGTGCCTGTAACGTGTTGTGGATTCAACTATTACTGCATTCTCACTTGTGTAGACAGGACTGAACTTAGCTGCGGAGACTATTGTAGACTAGTTCTGAACTAATTAACGTCCTTAAGTGGGGCGATTTTAAAATATATTTCCGGGGCTACGATATTTCCTAAGGCATAAAGCAAAGAAATCATTTGAGAAACCTACTGGATCATCAAAACATCCTGATTATTATAGTTAATGACAGGGATAGTAGTTCACTTCATGGTCTTAAACGAACAATATATAGATAATGCTAGTCACAGCAACATAATACCCTCTCCTCCGTAGACCGAGACACGTTCTCGGTGACCCCGTTGACCCAATCACCACCGCTAACCCGGAGGTGACGTCAACTAGTACCGATTCGCTTCCGCACACTACACACACGACCAAAAACCGACCCCGCCGGATGCGGGGTCGAAGAATTCCCCGCTTCCGCCCATAGGTGCACTCGTGCACCTAGGCGAAACCTCCATACCCTCTTGTAGCATCTGGCAACAGCCCAAGCCGAGGTACGCACCTAAGTGGTGGCCCTTGCGCGTGTTGCCCCAACCTAACTTTACCGGTGTGGCGCCCTCTGCGCCCGCCAAAAGTCCGGTAACGCTGTCATGGCCATCTGCGGTCAACAGCATTAAAGTCCATTCGAAAAAAGAAAAAAAAAGCAACATAATACCTAACAAACATGGGTACTAGAAGACAGTGAAACACAATACTTTAGAAATACATACAAGAATGAAATGTATCTCTTTTTTATAAGAAAATACCCAGAACTGGAACAAATATTTGCAGATCATTTATACAATAGGCAACCTAACACAATAACCATAATAAGTATGGAGCTAATTTTAATTTACAACTTAAATAATTTTGGTAAATAAAGTCGTTGAAGAGGACCTTCCTACGTTTGGGCAGCAATTCACATATAGCATGGGAGGCGCAGCGCCAAAAATTCAATATTTAACTTATAAATCCACTATCCTCTATAAAGCATGTAGATAAGGCGTGAAACTTACTCTCAAACATGTAAACGCGATTTGCACACCAGTTTTTTCCCTCGGTACCTTCCGTTTGATTGTTCTCCTAAAACCGCGGTTCCTGGTACAAATAAAATAAATCCTCCAAAACTCAGAAAATATAAAAGCAACTTAACTTGCCATATTTGCATGAGAATGGCGACCCTGCTGTACTGACTATAATTTATTCCATGTCTGGGACTGCGGAGTAAACTACCCGACAGTAAAACGTAGTCATACGTGATCGCAAGTGTATCGAACAGTTTCTTGTAGCTTCAGAAGGGGGCTAGTCTGAAGCTTCAAATGATCAAATTAGAATATGAACTTTATTTACCTCTTGATCTAATATTAGGAGATAATACAATGGAGGATCTGCCAAAGCAAAGCCTCTTTACAATAAATCAGCATTACTTAGTTAAAATATATATTTTTAGGTGTGCGTCCATTTCAATACAATTAAATGCTGCTGTTGAAGTGTTGATCTGAACTAGCTATAAAAATATGAACATGCTTCATCAGTTCCATGTTAGTTCAAGCTACACACGAATACGATGACGCTATTAACGTACCGCAACTTTCAGAGCAGGAAACAACGTTTGGTCTATGTAGTTTCATTGACAAACTTTCACAGTAGAGCCTTGAAGTTGGAGCAGTCCATACAGTTCCATAAATGGGCCGTTCCATTTACATGCGCGGAGGAGCCTGCACCGATTGCGTGACGTCACAGCAACAAGTCTTCAGGGAGAGGAAGATAACAGTCCGATTTTAAATTTGAATGGTTGTTTATTTGGGTTTACAAAACTTATTCGTTACACATGCTAGGTTATTAATAACATTATGATTTTCGAATCACAGCTAATGCGTCATTTTATTATTTTTTATGATGATTGTAAGAACAATGGAAGATTGAAGTCTTAGTTTAATAGTTTGCCTTTGAGCAATCTAAAGTTTTACACTTTTTAACGATATTGTTTTCCAAAGTTTTATCATAACTCAAATTAGTTTCCAAACTAGAACGAGTCACGTATAATATTACTTACAGTATAAGAGGATTACGCGTTTCGTTGCGGGTGAAAAAATGCTGAATTTAGAATCTCATTTGGGAAATTGGATCGGCCTTTTGGCGGATTAGAATTCGTTTGAAAACAATGTTGCGAATTGAATGAGACAGTTGAATACCAAAATGGCGGCACATTATACTTGGGTTATTTGGGACGAAAATTGCTTTTTCAAATGCTTTTCACACTTAAAACAACTTTATTATGATTCAATTTGAGTCTGATCTTTGAAACAGCTATCTTTGTTCACAAAATGAATGATTTCAGTCATGATTCAACAACGATGTGCATTCAACAGAAATATGAAACGTCTATGAAATAAATTAAGTACTTAACTGCAGCCCCGCCTGGGCTAGACAGACTAGACACACGCCAGAGGGCGCCAGTATGTCGAGACTCCTGAGTTGGCAGTACCAGCGGGTTCCCATGTTCTTGTAATGCCTTTATCGTCTCCAGTAAGACAATGGATCTGTCAAACTATGGAAATTTTTGTATTTAGTTTTAGTATGTCATGTTAGGTATATGAGACATTGGTACACATTTGCTGGTTATATCTTTATTATTATCTATCTATCTATAAATAATAAATAAAATAAAATAAAAAGTTTCTTTATTCAGACATTAGTCCATACATTACACATTACATAAAAACAAAATCAATACACAAAACACAAAATACAAAATCAATCATTTACCTACTTAATTAAATTTAAAGCAGCCATTCAACAGAATCCTAACCTAAAGAGTCTAAAGAGTTAGGACCCTGTTGAAAGACTGCATGATGGGCGAAGCAAACTTGCTGCCTACGACCTGTAGGATGGTGTTGGTACTGCCCCATGTTCTGTGAAGCAGCGAGGCTGTCTTCTTGCGTATGATGGCGTGGAAGCCATCAACCTGAGCCTCCGCAAACATTGTGGATGCGCTACAGAAACGGGGCAGCCCCAACAACATCCTGAAGGCGTTATTATATTGCACACGAAGGGCATTGAGCGATCCTTTGGTAAAGCTAGCCCAAAGGCTCCCCGTGTAGAATGATTGGCAGTAGGCTTTAAAGAGTGTGATTTTAACTTGCCTACTGCAACGAGAGAACCTTCGCGCCAGCATATTACTTCGGACCGCCAACGCCCTCCGTTCTCGTTCTATGTCTACCTGGTCGTCAAGGTCATCGGTAAGGAAGTGTCCCAGATATTTGAAATTATAGACCCTGTTAAGCTCAAGGCCATTGAGTCTTAGACTTGGGACTGAAGATGGAACCTTACCTGCGGCCTTGAAAACCAGATATTCACTCTTTTTGCAATTATACACAAGTCCATGCCTGCTGGCGTACTCTTCACAGATTGACAGCAGTTTCCGGAGTGAGCTGATCGTCGGGCACAGCAGCGCCATGTCGTCCGCATAGCTGATATTGTTCATACACACATTATCAACTGAGCAGCCGACACGCGCGCTGCTGAGCCCCACGATCAGCTCGTTAATGTACAGATTGAAAAGTTTAGGTGAGCTTCGCCCCCCCTGCCTCACACCGCGCTCCAATCTGTAGGTATCCGATAGATCGCCCGCCCATCTTACACTATTTGTCTGGTTGGCATACCAGTAATGGAAGAGACGCTGCACCTGTGTGTGCACGCCTGTGTCTGCCAGCTTACTCCACAGGACGTCATAGGACACGAGGTCAAAAGCCTTGGAAAGGTCAAGAAAGCATGCATACACAGGTGTGCGCCTCCTAGTGTAGTATTGCACAGCGTGTTTCAGACTCAGAATTGCACTTTTAGTGGAGAGGCCTTTTCTAAAGCCGAACTGTGCATCGTGAATGTCTAAAAATTTGTCAAGTTCTGAGTCCATCACACTGTCCAACACCTTCGCCACAATGGTAGCCAACGATATTGGTCTGTAATTGCCTTTAATTTCAGACAAGTCGCCTGTCTTATTCTTTACAATAGGCACAACTATTGCTTTCATTAGGTCCTCGGGTAAGTGAGAGTGAATGAAGCATATACCAAACAACATTGAGAGAAGATGTGGTAAATGAGGTCCTGCATACTTCAAGTGTTCAATGCTAAGGCCATCGTGACCAGGGGACTTCCCTCTTGACATTTTATGTATTATTTTAGTAATCTGCTCGGCAGTAACTTGGTAAGTTTCCCTGGTAAGTTTCCCTTCACATTGGTCCCAGCATCCACGAACCCTAACGATGGACCTAGCACCGAGCTTACTCTAAAGTGGTCTTTGAATAAGTTGGCAATACCCTTGCTGTCACTCACACCCTCTACACTCACAGGCAAACCAGGCTGCACATTTAGCTTATTTGTTGACTTCCAAAAATCACTAAAGTTGTTTGATGATCGGTGCTCTGCTATAATATCCATTTTAATTTGATCTTCATTGTTTTGACACTACCTGAGTTTACTTTTGAATAGTTTCCTAGACTCATTCATTTTGTCATAGAAAATACCTGAACGTGGTTTATTTTCCCAAACCCAGTTGGTGAAATGCAACCTGGCTTCCCTGTGCGCCTCTCGGACGTGCCTATTCCAGCCTACTACTACACGGCGGGACCTGCTCACCTTTCTCACTTTACTATATTATGTTGCTGCGTCACTCAATATATTAATGATGTCATGATAAAATATGTCAATTTGTTTTTTATGTTCTACATTGTTACATAATATTAGAATTACAATACAAAAGTTCACTAGGACAATCTATTTCTTTAAGTTTTCCAATACAATAGCTCTGATAAAGGTCAATTTGTTCATCGCTTCTGTTTCCCCATATTACAGAATTTATTTTAGATTCATTATTTTTATTAGATGTCTTACATGGTATTAAATTAAGATTACAATTTATGACTAGTGGAAAATGGTCTGACTAATATGTATCATACTTAATGTTAATATTATTTATTGTTTGAAAGGCAGCAAGGCTCACAACACAGTGATCAAGCCACCTAGTACAGCCGTGTGCATCACTTATGAATGTGTAGCTGCCAGAATTCATACCTAATTTATCAATGTCTGCACATACCCATTTTTGGTCTACACATAGGTTCATCAGTTCATTTCCAAAAGGTTCACCGGGGTGTGCATTAAAGTCTCCAAGTATATAAATAGCCTGAACAGAACTACTCTCTACTACAGCACAAATCTCGCCACAACAGTCTATAAAGTCTGCCAGATTATCTTGTGAGTCTGTAGGCATGTAGACGCTACACACTAGAATATCACTATCACTGACTTTGGCTTTGACAATACTAATACGTGGATTTTTGCACTCGACCACAGCTACATCACTAAACACCTGTTTTTGCCACAAAATCGCCACGCCACCGTGTGGTCTCCCCTTCAATAGTCCCGCAGATGTGTCCACTGCCGATGTCCCTGTGTATGCGAAGTCAGAGTGGATGGTGCCCAGTAGTGGAAGGTCGTGCGGCAGCAACCACGTCTCCTGCAACGCCACGATGTCCGCCGTACTGCATAGGTCTCTCACACAGTTGATGGATCTTTTTATTGATTTGCAGTTGAAACTTATAAATTGGCAGTTGTGATTGTGACCCATTATGTATTGGAAAGATTCAATTTCTTTGCCTTTTCTGGCCACGATGCATTTGCCCTTTGATGGAAATCTATGTAGCGACGATAGGAAATGCCCTCAGGCCACAGTTTAGTGTCCATGAAGATATCCACCTTGTGCTTCGGTACATTTAGCCTAAAGGAGTTGTACTCTTTCTCTTGCTTCATAATTACTTGTTCTAATGTAATTTCAATTCCAGTTTTGCTCCTAATGTAGGAACTTATGTCGTGCGATGTTGTTTGTTTGTCTATGCTATGCAGGAAGTGGGGCATATTATAATACCTTGCGTGGCGTTTGTTTGTGGAAGCTGCCAAAAGATGATCTTTAAGTATTCGAAGAACCTAGTAAGATAGCGTCCACCATGGGTTGTCAATTTCCTAAAACGTAATTAAGCACCACCTAGTAAATAACAAAGCATGTAGGTAACAAGAACTCCGTAGGTAATCTGTTTTAAGTTTTTATAATTAAAATTTAGGCACTCAACACGGGGCCGGCATGGTAGTAATTGTTGTAATTGTTGTTTGAAATCAAACAATAATTGGCATGTATGTCACCATAGTTGCTGTAATGGCAGCTTTCCCGAGTGAAAGTAAAATGGCCATATGTATTTTATTTTGACTATGAAGTTCGAGTTTGAAGTCATGAAGCCTATTAGTACTTTGCCTAAGAATCATGAAATGACATCAAGTCAGCATCAACCCCGAAACGAAGCAACTCAGCATAAATCAAACATCCATCTTCCGATCCTATTGAAAATGCATCTTTCAATACGAAAGTTCCAGAATATTCTAACGCCCGCAAAGTATCCATACATCAAAACAGCCAACAGACCGCGTCGGTAAGTCTAGACTCGACTTTATCATACACTTTCCCGCCAGAATTCTATAACAATATTGATCTCTATTGCAACGATGTAAGCCTCTAAATTGCCTGACAGGTTTAAAAAATCTGTATTGTCGAGTTTGCCAAGCCAAACGTACTCGGCGTTTGCAAGGGCTTTATTGCAACGGCCAACGGTTTAAAGTGTGATAAAAAGTTGGTAAACTGTGGTGTAAGAGCCCAGAACATCGTCGGCTGCATTTTACGTCGGATTTGTGATGATTCGATGGGCAAGACTATTTATTATGGTGACATTAATTTATGGCTTTTTGAAGTTGATTTACATGGCGAGGTTTTCTTTAATAGGATTACCATGGTCTCAATATTTTACACTCAATCTGAATAGTCCAAAATTATTGCCTTTGCGATGCCTTGCAACTTTGTGAGCCTATAGTATCTGGAAGAAAGCTTCACAGTCACATAACTTTAAAAACTAATTTGTCATTTATTTTATACCCTGATACCAATATGATAAAACTTCCAAGATATTTCACCAAAGCCATTTTCTTTTTTAGCGCTTCTGAACTTGAAAGAAATGGGTAATATTTCAAAAGGATAGATACTTGCCAATACTTTGAACTTCCAGCTGAAAGGCTAACGTTTCATTTAGCTAAGTGATCGAGACGCTTTCATGAATTATATGCCATAGGAAGGCAAGACGGTACGTACAAGTGGTAAGATATATGAGCGGAATTTTACATTAAAATTGAAGAGTTTTCGGTCGAGCGGCGGTTTTATGATCAAGCTGAGGGTAAACCCGTTGAGTTATAAAACTAAAGATATCTCTGGAAGGATCTGGCCATCGTCGGCGAAATAAATTCAATGTTCAGAGCGTGAAGAACTTGATGGAACAGGAAGGTTGGTACTCCTCCGTGATAGAAACTAATACCTTAAGATATTACATTCCCAAGTGGTTATACAAAATTGTATTAACGATTTTAATGCGGCAATTAAAAAGATTCACAGATTTTTATGAAATCACTCGGAGTAAATATTGATTTGCCCAAAAATTTGCCCAATTTTGCATCTTTTAATCATTCGATCTCTATAAACAGTAGGAATCCCGGCAAATGGACGGTTCCGCCAGAGTTGACTGAGGCCACGCACAAAGGCTTCACCATAATAATCTTTTTCACAAAAACCCCAAATTTCTAACGCGGATAATCACCTAAAAACCTGGAGTTTATTTCACTCAATTTAAAACTGAGACTTATTATTTTTACGATTAATTTTAATTTTTAAGCAGATCGACAAACCGTCAAATGTTGAACGCTTCGTTAATTTGAATTGAACTAAGTCGTTGTGCGATAGGTTTGTGTTTGGCTTGCTCCAAAGTTTCCCCTTTACACCTGTCAAAAGTCCAGTGAAGCTTAAAGATATGGGGACGTATCACCTTCCCTCGAGTACAGTCGGCAGCGAATGTTCGTGAACTGTTCAAGCGAGTGACGTGTTGATAAAGTGACTGTTGTGACGGGTGTGCCCTGTTATCTATTTGACGTGCTTTGTTAAGGTTATTATAATCTTGTTATCGAGTCAATGGCTTGTTTGTTTTAATTTCTTACCTGAATACATTGACGTGGGAGAGGCAAGTTGTGTGGGACAACGCGTGTAGCGGCTATGCTAATTATATTTCTAGATATAACTGTAAATTTTCTTTTTGGTTCATAGTATTCTTCAAGTACACGCTTTTAAATGTAAATAATTTTATAGGTTAACAATATCTCTGGTCCCGTGGATTGTTGTAAGGCACGTCGCGTGACAAACAATCGACGCAAATGTTGCGTGCGGCTACGTTTGCCGCTCCGATGCGCGCAATTGTTTGATTTTTGTTCGAAAAGAGTTATTTTGTTTGAAAGAGTTATTTTGTTCGATAGAAATAATGCTACGGTTCGCTGGCTGTGTGTGTTTTGTTCGGCTTTGAGTTATTCGACGATGGCTTTTAAATAACAGTTTGATAGGCATTTAAATGTCAATGTTTGCAAAAAACAGACGCAAGACAGCGTTAAAATATTTATCAGAATTTCAGATAGAATTTTAATCGTAAAAACGCTCAGGTTTTTTCCCTGATAGAAATATATGGTGCGCCAGAACGGACCTAAAGCTGCTCGCTTGTAAACTAGTAGAGCTTCCATCCAGGACAGTTTCAAACAATTTACTGTCTCTAACGTTCTAATACTAAATGGAGTACAGTCGACCAGGTAAAGGTTCATTGAATTTTTTACCTGTAAGTAGATAGATCAAGTTAGTGCAACTAGTACCAAGTGCAAGCTCTATATTTGTCGAATAGTCAAACTAGTATTTCCCAAATGCTTTGCCAGGACAAAAAAGGGTTTGTGCTTAAAATGGGAAATAAAGTGATCACTTTGATTAATTGTTCACTTAAATCTTTTTAAGTTAAAGTAAAGAAGCGAACAAGAAACCTTTACCTTGACCCCTGATGAGGTGACTGAGTGTACCAGTGTCGGCCAGTCAGTCCATCACTGTACAACTGCGCCATAAAGCGCACTAACGCGGACCTGCCGCGATGTTTTCAAATCGTTTCTAATACCTTAGTAAACTACAACATAGTATACTACTGCAGTACCAACATTACTTCAAAGTTAATGCTTTAGTAATCAGGGAAGCGAGAAATATAGAACCTACATGTAACTTTATTCTTAACTAGCTGTTTACGGCTTGGCTTGCGGTTTTTAGGGTAAAAAGTAGCCTGTCATTCCCCAAAATACATCTTCGTGCGAAATTTATTTAGGTCAGTATCATACATTAATTTAATTGTTTAAAAGTTCACAAACAGTTACAGTTAGGCAGTTACTTTTCTATTTATAATCTTGGTACCTATATAGGAAGTATCATAGAGAAAAGAAAATAGAGAAGCACAAAACAATGAATTGTGTGGAAAATAACGATGAGGCTATTGAAATAGCTGGTTAAAAATAAGACCATTAGGATGTTTTTCCAATGTCCTATTAAGAAGCAATCAACGCGCGAACTGCAAACACGGATCCGTCCAGCGCGCCGAGACACCTGTGGACGCATCCACACAGTTAGCAGGTTTGGAGAGAGGCATAACATAGTTATCAAAATCATAATAGGCCTTTAGGTTTTTTATATCTTTAGTAACTCTAAACGAGTCTGGGAGAGCCTTTATTTTGAAACTCGCTCGCGGCCAAGTTGAAGATCTGATGATTTACGAGAACAGATAGAAGCGGCCTTCGTCACAATCTAAGACGAGTTACTAATTAAATACTACAACGACAAAATAATTTCTCAAGTGCATTTGCAACGGCGCCGGTCATCACTTTAAAATGTAGTATTTTTTTAAAAAGGTACTAACACGCCGGCTATTTAACACACTTGATATTTTCCTTTTTGGTTCAAATAATGAAAGGGTCAAAGAAAAATATTATTTACGACATTTTGTGTGTTTATGTCTAGTCCGAGTAGCGTTCGTTCTCATGGAAAATGAAGATAGTAGGAAAAATGAATTCGCATAAGAGAAATATAGCAATTAGCCAAGCGTATGATGTTATAATATGCCAAATTTAGTAATATGAAAAAAATCTGAATCACGTCTCTCGTTCGCAATAAGCAAATTAATAATAGTTTTCATGGCAAGTTGCATACCGCTAGAAGGTCTAGGAAAGGTTTTAAATAGAGTTCGAATAACATAATGAATTTCGTTGGCAAAAGTTGAATTGTATTTTCCATTTTGTATTTTAAAAACTTTGTATAAAAACTATCTATTGCTAGTGAGTAATTTTGATTTCGATACCGTACGTCATCATACATAATAAAAGACGGATGCTAAAGAGCATTTTTTTATTGAAGTTTAAATGCAGATTCTTAAAAATCGTCATAAAAACATCCGTGGGTCCAGGAATTTGAAAGGGTAGAAAAGGTAAGCCCTTACCCCCCTTTCATTCTAACAAAGGACCAAACATCCTGTACTCAATTAGTATGGTATGTATCATCGACAGTTGAGGTCTACAAAACATTATCAGAAAGCATCAAATACAGAATTATCAGACCTTTCTAGGGAATACAATAATACGTAGCACGTTAGAGTTTTGTACATGTGCTTCCTACAAAGTTCTACCTAACTTATATGTTAAAAGTATATAATCATGTCATCATCAACAATCTTTCCATCCAAATCCAGTCTAAGCGGCACTAAAGTATTCCAAGCGCGTACTCTCGCTAAAAACACGAGTCCGTTGCGCGCCCGGCACGCATGCAAAGTGCCTTGTTAAAGCATAAAACGCAATGTATACATATCGTTATTCTTACATATGTTGAGCGTAATCGCCAATTAGTTTTTTGGGCCATTTCAGTTTTGCTTGTGAATTTGATGAGTATAGTCTAATCACATCACCGTTATATTTTACCTGGCGAGAGTTTGGATGAAAGATTGTAGGTATTTAAGTATTTTACTTCACACGCAACTAATGAACGAACAGAGCGGTAACATAAATTTGTATTAAATATTGTAGCCAAAAAGCGAAAGGAGGTCTCATACCAAGCAGTGGCTAAGCTAGAATGATGATTGTATTGTATATACGAGTATAGGTGTTTATGTACGTAGTACGTAGGCATAGCTTTAGTTGTATGTTATTTGAATTACGTTTATATCCAAGAGACATAAGCTAAGGTCCAAAGAAAATAAAGCACTTGAAGAAGCTATCAGAGTACGATGTGCGCTATAACCATCATTGGACGCTGAACGGAACATTAGCCTCTATAGCCTACCTACTCTCCCTTAGATTTTGTAGCATGCATTTCTGGCTATAAACCTACGTACAAACCCTGAGATTTGAAGTGAAACTGCACGGTTCGATTACCAACGCAAACTATGCCAGAGATCCTAGAGCTACCTATAGCGGTAGGTTGAGCAAACGGCATCAGTTGGATGCGAGGCAGCTCTCGTCTGGTGCGAACTAATTGCTCATGTGGGCTCGTTTCAGTGAATAGGGTGCCGTTTTGTAAGACAAACATAGTCAGATCTTGAAAAACTATTGAAAGTTTTAATAGTTTTTAATATTAAAATAATGACCAGAGATAATAAAGAATTATGAATTTTACTGTGTCTTTGATGGTAACATTTTAACGTAACTGTGTGCGTGACTTTCGTCTGCGATGCAAACATTTGATATTATCCCATGATGTTGCTTTACTCGTGAATTGCTAGAACAGTTACTGTACTTAGCTTACTTTGAAAACGTTCGATGATTTTACGTTTCATCATTAGCTTACCCCTTCGATATTAAAAATTAGACTCCAATATCTAATTTAATTAAAAAATCCATCCTAATGTAATTGGTTTTAATAACCGTTTTAATTAAATAAATAAATCCTTCCACTAACTGTTACGAATTGAGTGGCAATCGCTTAGTTAGTTGTGGTAGCCTCTGATGTGACGATGAACCTTATTCTATCATTCATTTTAGAATGTGACTTCGGAGCTGGTTGAAACAAATGTCGTTAGAGAAAGAAGAACTCAGAAGTAATTAAATAAAGGTACAACAATTTTTTAAAGTTTAATTATGGTCGGAAAAAAAAGTGTTGGATTTTACCAAAGTAAGTAGTTATCATGTTAACTTTGTCTGTTGATTACGGTGGTAAGCGACGGCTTAAATTATGGTGGTGTTACATCCACTTTATGTACTTACGCGCGTCATAGACTCAAGGCATCCAAACTGAGCTATCGCTCGCTCGCAGCTTCACACATCCCACCACACCATCCATCCTATAATAGTCCTGTTGGACATCGGCCTTCTCCAATGAGCGCTATAGATTATTTATAATTTGGGGGTTATTTCCCATAATGTCCACGCTGGATTTGCGGGTTCGGTGAAGTTGTTCTGCAGAGGGCACTGCTGCCTGCCCCCCGGTGTGGCTCCCTTAGTCAACTCTTATGACTCCCACGGGAAGAGTTGGGGTGGTGAAATTCTATGCCGGCACCACACGGCCTATCATGTCTCAGCATGCCTAATAACAATTGTATCTAGCTGGTATTCAAATCCGTGGTAATCTCCGACTCACACCTAAGGAACCCTCTCCCTGCGTCCGATGTCTTATAAATATTTAAATAGAGTAACGTTGATTTCCTTCATTCCTGCCTGTATATTCATAGCTTTATTCGCGAGGGTGAATGGATCCGATTCGTATGGTGCTTTTTGTTTTGGAATTTTCACGGTTTAAGTTGATCTCGATTATGCTTGATAAATTATGAAGTTTTTGCTACTTCGGCGACCATAAAATGAATATTATTATTCTGAAGTTAAATTAATAAATGATACCTAGTCAAAAACATCATTATGTTCGCTAGAGAAGGAACGCTTTTCACTGTAATGGTTCAAAGGAGGCTTATAAAAAAGTAATTATTGGTTTGTATTTAAAAAAATATAGAAAGGCAAATAAGATTTTATATAATCAATAACGTACATAATAAATAAATTTCATGTTTTGACGCCCATTCCACGAGATCCTGTTCGCTCAAAGAAATCAACATAATCCGGGTTTCCATTGGTTTCCTTGCTCACACAGCGTAACAAATACGTTGGTATCTCCTGTAAACCCGAGCACTACGGTAGAACTATTCACGTATTCCTCAAAATTGAGCAATCAATTGTTCTGAAGATAATGGGATTGCGGTGTTAGCGGACGAGTGGAGCGGCGGGCTCGCACTAGAGGGGGCGGGGAACAGGTGAAATCACTGCTATTTTAATTTTCTAATGAATATGTTTGTTTTCAACAAAAAGTGTCAAACATTTGTTCAGGACAGAACTGCTTACTGTGCTAGTTATAAAATCAAAATCAAAGTGCTTTATTTCCTTTAGACCTTACAGGACTCTTGGACAAACTGCTACTACACATGAATTTCAATATAACGTTATGATGACAAAGTGTAATTTTTTTTATATCCTACCACAAAAATCCCCATGTTAGAGAAGCAAAAAGTTACTTCAAGAGTTGTGATTATGGGAAAACCCCTAGCTGGATCAATAATATATTTGAGGCTGATTAGTTTTCTTACTTTGTTTACAACAGTCTGCAGTTAGGTCAATTGTAAATACAACTAGTATTAATTTGTTATTTAATTGTAATTTCCTTTGTTGTATAAGTTTTACGTACTTATATTGTATCATGATCGCACTATAGGAACTTCAAACTTCGGGGAAAGCACATTCATCAGTGTACGTGTGAGTGATGATGACTACCTACATAGAAACAGATAGATAAATAAATAAATAAATCCGGACAATCCACACAGCATCATCTAGCCCCAAGCTAAGCAGAGTTTGTGTGATTATGATGGATGACTGATAAACATGACACATATTATTAAATATTATAGATATTTTTTTATAGTACATAGAAAACGACCAGAACGCCCTGAACAAATATCTGTAGATTGTAAAAAAAATT
The DNA here is from genome assembly GCA_963931895.1 of Eupithecia pulchellata. Taxonomy (NCBI): domain Eukaryota; kingdom Metazoa; phylum Arthropoda; class Insecta; order Lepidoptera; family Geometridae; genus Eupithecia; species Eupithecia pulchellata. The sequence goes on along the minus strand of OZ007540.1, from coordinate 11,635,857 downwards.
GTCCCCAGGCGGGAATCGAACCCGCAACCTCCTGCGTCGCAGGCGGACCTTCGCCCACCGCGCCACAGAGGTCGTCATATGATTAAATGAGAACAAGTAACAAAATTCCCAGTGACTATCACACCTACAGGGCAAGCACGGGCTTTCTTGTCTAAGGTAGAAAAGAGAAAAATTACGTCACTTTGTCATCGAATGCGTAAATTATTTGAAATTAATTTCTTCAACTTCAATAATGTACGCAATGTATGGCGATGCGATGCCATTTTTGTCTATTCTACCCTAGAGAACAATCCCCGTGCTTGGCCTACTGTACCTCTCAATAGCCCAACCCTAGCCCCGCCGGACAGCGACTACCAAACAGCATTAGAATTAGGCCAACAACGGCCTTATTCTCTATGAAATAGGAGATTCCTTGCCCAAACCGTGTGACGTCACAATGCGTTCTAATTACGATTTTGTTCGATTCAACGCCGCTGCTGTCTTGTCATATATCTGTGGAACACGTTGGGATCGGCAATAGTGAATAGAGGCCCTGAAGTGGCCACGAGCCTGCTATTACTCCAGTCATCGCTAGCGATCTGTTGCCGCCGCTGAGGACCACATTAATGTCCGACTATCTGATGGAAACTGCTGATTTGAAACAGATACTTGACTAATTACGTCACATGCATTTACTGTCATTATTTAAAGTCCATTTCTGATTCTACGTTATTTAGCAAAAAATAATCCTTATGATGAAGCCTTTCGATCGGCATGATAAAGCTACTTAATGTTAATTATTTTTCTCGTGTACTTTAAATTGTTCCTTAAATTAAAATAAGGTCTTCTTTCAGTAAAATGTCCCATCCACAATATTTAAGGTACTCTCCCTCCACGCCCTGTATAGTTAGTTGTTGTGTAGAGAGCTATATTTGCCTTTGATCTTCAGAAAATCTAGTCAATGGCTAACAGGATAGGGGAGGATCTGTTAATCGACGGTAAAAATCAAATTTACTTATAAAATAACAAATGTTTAAACACAATAAATCCGACTGACTAATTCATGACTGAAGCTTTTAGCTTTAACATTTTTGAGATATTTTATATGGACAACATTTTTATAAATTTCGTCTTGAAAATGGCATCAAAACCCATCCTTATTTACAAAGCACAGAGGAGCACTAAGGACGTATTAGCTGTTTCCAGCGCACTTTGAGACCTAATGAGCCCTGAACCGTGCAGTGGGCTACGGCACAAAGAGGCTACAAAATGGGCTACAAAGGACAGTTCCCTCAACTTATAATTATGACAGATGCGAAACTGTCTTTCATCGAAAATAATGATCCTTTGTTAAACAGTAATGCGATTGGGAAGCTTTTAGAACTGTCTGAAGACAGAACAACACAGGACGAAACAACACTGATTCTTCTTTTTGGATTGAACGTTGAAAATATGTAATGTTTGAATCTTTAAAGCAGAAATATTGAGCATAAAACTTTATTTTTATTTAACTACAAAAATATAAGGAGAATTTTAGTTTTGTGGTTAAATAGCAACCACTGTTAGATGTAAAATTTGAGTAGGTAATTATGTCCAATAAATTATCACACGCAAACTTCATCTACAATCCACAGCTACAAACGAGTTCCGTATCTACACCGCCATCAGCATTCGTACAAAACATCCAAGTATTAATGCGGGTCCTTCACTGAGTCGGTGGCTCTCGCTTGTGTAGTTGTTATGAAAAGAGATCGTTGTTCAGATAGTTCCAGTGTATTTCAGCGCCGTCTCACCACGCCGGTACCTATAGGAGCAGATTAGCGGTGGCTGTTGTGTGTTTATTGTAGTGTGTGTTGAAACCGTGCACAGATTACGTTAAGGGAGGAAGTTATGGTAATATCACTGTACGATATTTTTTTTTTGATAGGGTTATACTGTTTTTAACAAAGTAAATTACAATTAGTTACAATTACTAGTATTTACAATTGAAATAATTGAGCTAACAACAGACTGTTGCAATCAAACTACAAGTAGCTCTACTGATCCATATCAATACCAAACGGAAGTGTACCCAAGGTGCTGGCAGATGCGCTGGCATGAATACCAGGAACTGACATTCAAAAATTTTTTTTTGATGTTAACATAAGTCTTTAGTTAAACGAGCGTAAAGTTGTGATAGTGAGGTCCTCAAAATAAATAATTACTACTGTTAATAAAAATAATGATATATTATGTATACTTGATCCACCGTCGGCCACATCTTCACTTTCCATCAGGTGCGATCGTGGTCAAACGGAGGTCTATCAGTTATAAAAAAAGAAAAAAATTGCACACACTTGTGATCATACATGTATTTCTCGAAATAATTTTATGTTTCTAAACCATTTTACCATTTAACGGTATTTCAGTGTGTTTAGCATTTTAACCAGCTAGCCATTTACCACACTGCTATACATATACCACACTTACTGGCTTTAAGTTAGTTAAAAACACAAAACCTAAACAATAATCCCACAGTAAGTGCGCCTCCATTGATCATGAAAACACCATCAAGTGGAATTCAATTAAAGCAGGAGACAGTGGATAATGTCATAATGCCGAAATCCCCCTATACCCCTCTTATCCCTCACAATTCAGGGGTAAATAAAAACGCTGAATGCCACCCCGTCTATGCAGGAAGCTGGTCTGGGCCACAGTGTGCAAAAGGGCAGAAGTGCAAGCGAAATTTTGCATTAAAACGTCAGCTGACTGATACTGTGTAACGAGCCTTCATTTACATGCGTAGAACTATACAGATGTGCGTCGCGGTCAACGTACATAGGTGTTTGTTGTTGTCTGCGGGCATATTGTGTCATCAATTCTGATAATAGGTATCTTGAATGAATCGGTTACCATTGTAAAAACCAAAATCTTTAAATACTTTATGAGAAGCTAGGTACTTCAGAAATCAAGAAGATGGTACCTACTGGTAAATTTTCGACTATTTTCATTATATTTCAAAAGTATGAAACTTAGAAATTGTTTACCATTAACCTGAGATGAGGGTGGGTCGGTAAATTTTTTGACGTTATTCAAAATATCACAATATGAAACAAACCAATAGTTTTCATTTCGGCCAGCATTTGATTACGAACAAAAACAATGTAATTGAACATAGTATGCGAACATGGGGCGGCGAAAATAGTATTCCTTGATAGTTAGATCACGTACTTCTATCATCCACGCTGTGTCCGCATCTGAGCGAATGCGTGCAACGGAACGTTTCCGTATTTGCGTTGATGCATTAGCCGCGTCTGCTGCGCGTCATGCTAAATATCGTGTGCTCTCGCAAGTCACCCTTCATATAAATAAACACATGGATTTGTATTTTTGTACGTAAAAGTTATATATTTTTTTGCATTTTCTAATCGATGACAATAAAAATATGAGCAGTTATGTAGTCTGTGGTTTTAGGTTTTATTTAAACAGTGAGAGCATTATGTTCCCGCTTTAAATAACTGAGCTGCTGCTACTATCTAGTAGACGAGGTCATTCGTAGGTCTCGTTTAGTATTTGTATATCGAAATGAAGTACCGAAATATTCCTTTTAATTTTTTTTTTCTAAAGCTGTACTCTTGCATTAAATGTATTATTATTTCCAATTTCAATTATAGCTGCAGTATTTGGTGAGATATTAGAGATCTCTTAATAAACAATACAGACAAAGCGAGACCATAAGGGTTTCGAAACTATAAGGTTTCGAAGATCGCACCAGCTTTATAGAATGGCATCTTTTGATTTTTTTATAGAAGTGACGTGGCGCTGTATATTAATCCTGTTGGCACAGAACATGAACACTGCGCACTAAAACAAGAGCCAGTCGCGCCAACTCTAGGAACGCTACCTATACCACAATACGAAGTTTTTAACCAGGAGCTTCGATTTGCTTTGAAAACATTCAGAAAGCCGCAGCCTATTATAACAGAGAGTCAATAGTATTTCCGATTTGGTCCGATAATACCAGTGTCGTTGAATATTTTCCAGGAATATTTATATGGTTATGTATATTATGTTTCTATTAGTATTTATTAGGTATCCCACTATATGACTGCCTTTTATAATGTTATTTATTAAGTATTGTATGTTTTCACTGTTCTATTATGTGTAGAATCATGTTGTGTATGCATGTTTCGGAACTCAATCCATTTAAGTACCCTTTATTTATTTTTACATACCATTCGATACTCTTCACATCTGTAAAATCTGTTCCAAACCAATAAAATATATCAATCAAAAAAGTATCTGAATCTAAAACCGAGTACCTATAGTACATCGACACTTGCACAAGCAATAATAATCATTTTAGTATTACATTATATTGGAATTATCTAAAATAAAGATTCGTTACCAAACAAATTGAATTTAAATATTACAATGAAAATTCCTGCATAAATTTAAAGTTTTCATTACAGCTGAAGAACGCACCGTCGACGTTTAATCCGAGTCAAATTAACGCCCTCAATTATAACGGACAAAGCGCACAATTGCACCAAAGGAGAATAATGCGGGGATTGGAGAGCTCTCGTTTTTACACTATTTTGTGGTCGACGAGATGACAGGGCTGAGGGGAAAATGAGATTTATCAATTGGTATGTACTTGAATCGATATGATTTGTTAATCATAACTGAATTGGGACTTTGGCTAAGGACATTTTGGTCTAACAGGGAATGATAGCGCATGAACCTTACGACTCACAGAAATCTTGTCGTTCCATGTTCAAAATGTATCAGATAAAGTTTCACAGATTTACGTGCATAACAACTGTGTGCAATAGTTTTTCTAGAAATTGTGATAGAAAAGTGAAAACGAATCAACCTTTACTATCATTGTTTGTAGTGAAAATATTATACCTGACAATGGCTCATAGAAACAAATATCCTTCTCCCTTCTAAACCCAATTTCACTTCAATAAAACAACGCCGACGGGCAAGTAGGAAAAACTACAAATAGAAAAAACCCCTTTCCGTCAGTTGCTCCGTAACCTCTGGCGATGTAAATACCGGAAAGCTACACGTTAACACGTGTACATAGAATTGTAGATATAATCACAAAACACCGCGATTTACATGTACCCTCAAGGCATCTACATTTGTTTTCCTACATAAATTTGAGTTGCTATTTAAGAAAAGAAATACAGATCTTTTTACGTTAAATTAAGAATTATGAATACTTTGATTTGAGGCAAGCTAAAAAGCGGTTAAAGAAAAGTTTTTTTTTTTTTTTAGCAGCAACTTCCGATTTTTGAAATGCTATCATCTCTTTCTGGCATTTGTTTGGGCGCATTGTTGGAATAAATAAATATGAAACAGCCAGCTGTTCTGTTTCATTAGGTAGGGTGATGCCGCAATAATTTGAGAGACACTGCGGGAGAATAGAGAAGGGATCACCCGATAAGAGATAGCGGTTTTAGAGGGCAAATAGAAACATCCTACAAGTCTCCTATCACCGTCATACTATTACATAACTTAATATTCGAGAGAGTTTGGTTTTAAAGTACATATGTTTAAAAAAACAAGCTATTTTCTGGTAACAACGCCCAACTCTCACCTCTGAAGCTAGAAAGCTAAAATTGGGACCTTTTACTAAACAACCTACAGCTAAGAAGGTATTCAGCCTTAAGGGGGTGAAAAGGGAGGTTGAATTTTTTACTGTTATTTGTAATTCTTTAACCGGTGGCCCAATTTACTTGAAAATTACTAAAACTTAGCAAAAACAAGTGCCAAAACATTTTATTTGTTGTTGAAAACGGGTTTCAGTAATTTCAGACTCTTATAACAGGGTTTCAGTACCTAAAAGTTTTTTTACCCGAACGTGCACGTGAACGAAGCCGCGGACGGGACAGCTAGTAGATAATAGTGTAGTTTAAAATGTTACCTGAATAAAAGGTTTGTAAGTCTGAAGAAATAATAGGTATTTTATTCTTATTGTTTCGAATCGAAAGAAAGAGTAGTAGTAATTATACTTGAAGAGTCAGACCTTGAAACAGCGCGGTATTTTCACACTTACGTTACTCCTTGATCTAAAAAGTAGGTATTTATATACTCCAAAAGCAGTCTTACCTGAAACAAAAAAGAAATCTATTATTAGCCTTAAAAAATGCTTCCGCTTATAACTTACACCACAAACCTTTCCAAAAGGTAACGATAATAACTTCGAAGGAATTACATTTCTTTCAAACTGTAATGCCCTAAGTTGGAACGTCAAACCTTGTTTGGGGTAAATTTATGCGTTTTATCTTACCCCAGGCCGTCTGAGTGCGCCCCTGGCGTGCTGCAACGAATAACTATAAACATAACGGGATATTTTAACGTAACGGCGCGGTAATGAACAGATAATGGTTATTGTTGAAACAAATTGTGGGAATTTTGGTAGTTCCTTGTTTTACAGCTTCTTTTAATGGCTGGTTTTTTGAGGAGTTTCAGATCACTTTACTCACGTAAAATGCATGAATGGCCTCTTTATAGAATGTAGTGGAGGCACTTTGCCTCCCGTGTGAGTTGGCAGGCAGCAAACACAGCCGTGTTTTGTATTTTTTGCAGTTTTGTCATTATCTCTGTTTGAACTCTGGTACCCGACTGTGTGTAGCCGATTTCTTTGTTCCCACGTAGCGCTGAAACTAATCCATTATAACAAATGATGTGTCGAATGATTTTTCTCAATATCATTTTACGTCACGTCAGATAAAAATGGGGGTCTAACGAGGTAGGGGCACCTAAGTAGAGATCAAAAATATAAATGTTCGTAAATATGGGCCTTTGTTTGTACCTTCCAAATCTGTTTTCAAAGCTTGATAAAATCTAGTAGAATTCTCAAGCACTCAGCAAATATTAAGAATATAGTTTAAAATTAACTTAGTCTAACCTAACTTAGTCTGGTGTCCATTGATTGTCCTTCCTATAACATATTTTCGTGAAACCAGTTTGTGCATCTAAATGTCATGCGTTCGTAGGTGATCTTAAGGATTAACTCTGTTATTTTTATAAGTAATTAATATCTAGCTATGTTTATCTTTATTTATGCTATATTTGACATCCCATACATTATGACATTATTTAAAAAATAAAACATAATGATTATTGTTTTGATAACGTTCACAATCAATCAGAACAATCCTTCGTAAACTAAGTGAACTGTTGCAAACAACAGTATTGACTCAGTTAACGAATGTGCTAGAACAATGCGTTCCGTTCCAATTTGTGTGTTGACGCGCGTTGTCGCTGATGGAATACTTGTGGCCTCTCGCTGATTACGTTCCGATTCATTTTATCGTGCATTTTGTTACGCAGAAGTGTTTGTATAAATTTATTAAAAGTATTACGATGAAAGTAAATAAATAGAGATATTTTTAAAATAAAGTTTTTTAAATAAACCTTATGGAGGACAATTAATATTCGTGTACATTATAAAACCCGGGCATTTCCCTGTTAGATTGAATGAACCTCTCATTTCGGTGAATGAGCCCCGCGGGGCACATCCGTTTGTTGAACTACATGTATTAGCGACCTGCTGTCATGTTCTTTCACGGGGAAGATTTTAGAAATTGCTATTTTGTTTCGGTGCATTTAAATGCTTAGTTTAAGTTTTTTTTTAATTGGAATGTAACGTGAAAGTTCCGATAAAGCCGAAAGAGACCCTTGCGGGTCACGTAGTTGTTGGCCCTAAGAATATGAATGTGTTTTGTCTAAGCTATATTTTTCAGAGAAGTCTATGATCAAGGAATAACCAAAGTAGTCTCACTCAGAAGTTCCCTTGGAGAATTGAACACCATAAACGTAGTTTAGGTATTCTTAATGTTGGGTTTGATCTGATTTAAAAGAAGCTAGCGCTTAATGTAAAAATTTACCAAATATTGACTCTAATCATGTACCTAAATGTTATGAATAGTGTTTTAGAAATTGTGATGTCAAATTTTGAAAAAAAAAAGACAAGGATAAAAAATTTTGTGGGTTTGATATATGTTTTTTAATAAAAAAAGCGAAAAAATATAAAATAAACGGTTTTTTTTTTAGTAAATCTTTAGAGAACAAATGAATCAAAGTGGTACCTTTGTTTATCAGTTTTATTTATGTAATTTTTATTTCATTTCATGATTCGTGACATGTCTAAGAGTCCTGTAAGGTCTAAAGGAAATAAATCACTTTGATTTAGGATTTTTGACAAACCGATCGTACGCGATTTACGCTCGCTCTTGACGGACCTTTTTTGTTCATAATATCTATCCCTACACAGGGTAGGTACTCGTACTAGGCGCACAGACCAGCGCAGGAGGATAACACGCATAAATCTCGCGGACAACGACAAAATCACGAAAACAATACATACACTTGATGGATGATTCGTATTTGGGTTTTACGACTTTTTGAATTTACTCTCGTCGTGATAAAGTTTAAAATATGTTGGCAGACTTGATTTGCAGCTAAACTAGACTGATAAAATAAACCCTAACCTCTATTGGTATATATTTTCACGGATGTAATTTCAACTAGGTAATTTATTTTGAAACTAGCATTGCATGAAATATTATTTTGTATGTTTTTATTTTGTAATGTTTTTATTTTGTAATGTTTTTATTTGTGTAACATACGTTTTTATTTGTGTTATTTGTGTAAAATAAATGTTTCTATTTTGTAATGTTTTTATTTCTAAATGTAAAATGGATCATGTGTCTGCAATAAAGAATTTATTATTTATTATTATTATTATTATTAATTCAAATAGCTTTTGCAAACTAATCTTAAAATTTATTTACTGTATATGTTTCTCTCAACTCTATTAAATTCTTCGCATTCATGCTGAGATATATTCAGCAAATTGAAAAGCGTTATGAAAAGCTGCAATAAAACCTGAACAACGTCTTTCAAACTGAATACAAGCATATAAACGCACAAAAGTATGTAAATGGATTTGGTAGGGTCGGTGGGCCTTTCCGACGAATTGTGTACGTACGGCTCGCCGCTGGCAGATTAAATGATATGAAAGTATTTTTATGGGAAATTTCGTGAAATTCTATGTCCTGAAACGTCCATTATAAATATGAAAAGAAGACGGGAACGATGTTCTCATCGTAGATGGTCTACGAATTTCGTAGATGATCATCGGTTTCGCAATTTACGTAGGGAAAATTTATACGTACAAGATAATTTTAAGTAAATTAAAAATGTATATAAAGGCTTTCTCAAATAAAATAAACAACGAACATTTTCAATATGTTCTCGTATTATTAATCCAGTTGTGTGTTATAATTCGTATCCACAAAGAATGATCAATCACCCGTATTGTTCTACTAAATGACTGACTCGTCGGTCGACCGATCATTTTCAAAGAACGACCGACCCCACCTTCATATTTTAATTATGTTGAATACTGGTATCCTTTGCGCCAGAGTGTTCGTACAGACAGACAGACAAGATACAATCAACGCCACAGTTGGCCGCCCGTCTGCATCCCATAACTCCCCAACAAAAGCGCAGGCCACATAACTTTTCACCTACCACCTTCACAGGAGGGCGAAAGCAGCTGCTACCGTACGCACCTTAAACGTACGCGACCAAAATAACTGCATAAACTGTACGCTGAACTTGTGAACCTTATTTAAAATATTATTGAGAGATCATCTCAATACTGAAACAGTGCATAATCTTTAATTACTCGACTTATATCTCCATGTCCCTCATATGTCTTTTAGTTTCTAAGCGGGTGCATACAGCAGCGAATTGTAGTTACTGCGCACAGGCCGAGATAGGCCAAGACTGGGGCTTCACAATGAGGTAGATGTCAAATTTATTTCAACAACACCTTAACCATCAGAAAGTGCCTTTGGGTGCGCATTAATTAGTACCTGGTAATAATATTTCTTAACCTTACTTAAACAGACTATAACTTTCACATAAGTAGATAGATAGAAAATACTTTATTATACCACACTAAGAAAAAGAACATTATAAAACAGACATGCTTAAAGTAGAGTCACCGCCCTTTATACTCAAAGGGCGGCCTTATCGCTATGAGCGATATCTTCCAAGTGAGTAAGTAATACATTGATAAAACAATGTTTTTATACATTGGATGAATTCTTCGAATGTAAAAATATTTAATTAGTATCCAATTATTTTTATTTCAGACATTTTAAATGTATTTTTTTTAGCGAATTTTATGTTATATTGTTAGACTTTTACCGAATTTATTTGATAATGTTTTTATGTAAAACAAAATTTATTATTATTTTATGACATGTAACCTAATTAAGAATTGTTACGAATAAAGAACTTGAACTTGAACTTGATACGGTTGTAAAAGGGCTCACTACGAACATTGTGTATTGGATGAACCTCAACATTTCATACGATGTAGGTAGAACTCGGTAAAGTAATAAATTATGACAACTTGAAAACATAAAAGTCACATTTAGTCTTGTTACAATTAGTTTGTTGAAGCAATTCGCTTGAACTGGACCAGCTTTCCCCTCCGCAAGTCATATCTAGGTATGTACCTCTATATATTTGCGGGCGACAGGCATTGTGAACGGGGTGGCTATGAAATGTTTTAATTTTGTAATTTATGCTGACAATGCCCAGTTATAATGCGACTGATCATATTAGATCTACACTGAGATAACGGATATTAAGGCAAATTTATTGCGCAGGTGTGGGAAAACATACTCATTAGGAAAACCACTTCATTTTACAGAATCTGGATATGGCGCAATTATGAGGTTTTTTATGTGTTTATGATAAAGATTTTGACTCACCTAAAGAAAGAAACTGCCTCGACACCATTGAAATTCATGATGTTTCGAAATAATTTAAATCTTTGATGATTTTTTGGTGATCACAAAATATACGAAAATTTAATAGTATGACTCCGGATGTTTCCCTTTTATTCAATATGTAACTAGAGGTCTAGAGGTATCTAATCATTGTATAAAAATTAAGACTTTTGTTAAAAAAGACCTAAATACATTATTTGGTATAACTTTTCACAACGCCCAAAAAGTGAAGGATCATTATGACAACCAGAATATTGGCCAATAAAGGGGAACAACCTCGTGGCAGTCCATTAGGTTATCAACATTCTGCTGAGTCAGCTGTCAGTGGCTGGCGAAACACGGGAAAGGCTGAATCTATGAGTGTCTCCAGCCCTATTCTTGAGCTGATAACTTTGTTTGACTAAATATTTCACCTACCGTTATTCGCTACACAGAGAGGTGGCGAAATCTGACTGATCTTGTGTTCTCATAAATACAATTTTTTTTTTACATTTCCGAATATGTAATTCAATCAACATCCAAGGGAAAATATTCGGTACGTAGCGCATATCGCGTAAAGCTGAATATGCTTTTTTTGAATACCCTTAACAAATCTCAGAGCTATTATGTATAATATTTACAATACTACACCATAAATAGTACGTGGGTCCAGGATGGTTATATCAATGTACAATAAACAAAAACTTCCTATTCCAAACTGAAAACCACGAAGCCGTCAATTGCCGTCAATCCTAAAACTTTCTGCACCTCAATTGGGGTTCCGCAACAATAGAATAGTGCGAGAAAGGCGCATATTACCATAAACCGGGTCCCGTACATATGCTATGAATATTTGAAACGTTTTTTCATGTTTCCATGAAAGGCGTGTGATAGCTTTTTAATATTTCAGTGTTCGTGGTTCTCTGTTTTTATTTCATAACATTGGTCAGAAAAATATTCTTATATATTTTAGGTAGTTAGATAAAAATATAAGTTTTTATTTCTATTACAAATGAACAAGATTATCTTATACAATTAGAAGACTCCTTTTATAATTGTCTCTTTATTGATAGTTTAGTAGGTATCCTGGAACTTGAATCAAATAAGTAGTTTTTAAGGTCACGATCTATAGAAGTGGATTTGAGTTGATATTTATCACTTTATCAGTAAAAATAAATCCCAAAATTACTTCGTACCTAGTACCTTAAAATTTCCTAGTACTCAATTGTATCTTTGTTACTTTAGTGATGAGTTACAAAATAAACAAACAAGCATTGGCAACAATAACTCCCGCATCAGACAAGATAATACAAGCCCTACAATATCCAGTTAATTTCCCCACAAAATCTCGTATGACACAATTGAGCTCGTAAGCACTTGGACACAATACCGAGCGCTTCCAACTTCCAACCCATTTCTTGATACAATAACAGCTTTGAAGATCATAACCTGCAAAATTGACTCCGACTTACCGTGTCAAAATGTTCACTCTGTTTATTATAATTTCCTACCCAAACTTCATACCGAACCAAACCTTATTCACTAACTAAATAGGGAATGGAATTGCTTTTCGGAAAATTGAAGTACGGTGGAATATTTTGGAGTGGGTGTACGGGTATAACGCCATAATTCAGAAATGTGATTCCGCTCGTGACAGAATGAAGCCACTAGTATTATGAAGAGTGGTTTTACTTGAAAGTTTTATTTTAACGCGATATCTAACATTGGAACTTATAGTTTCCATTCAACAACTGATATTTCACTTTATTAGGCGCTTAAAATCAAGACCCAAAGTATTATTTGAAGTAAGTACCTTTTAACTTCCTACGAAGTATCATCTAGTTATTTTAAAATGTCATAATCACAGCCTCGTCTACTTATTTTCAGAATATTACCAACACAGCAGCGGAAACTCCAACAAAAACAGTTTTAAACAACCAATAGTCTGCTAAATGGCTCATAACTGCAACAGCTGGACGAAAGGAATCCTAATAGTGTAGCAATGATCAGAGAGGTTAGCATGGGTTTACACTTTGAGTATCTTTAAACAAATATTTTACTACTGTACGTTGAATGGACACTTCCAAGTTAATACGCGCATCGTACGAGTATTTAAGAAGAAAAAGGGTTTACACTATATAGCAGGATGAAAAAGTTTTCTTCTTATACTAATCTACTGCTAGAATGAACAAATAACTCAAAATCATATCAAAACTACAATTGGCAGAATTGTGGCATATTTTAGCAAGAGCCACGACACAGAGAAGAAGAATTCGTGAATCCGTATGCATCTATTGGATCGAATGAATGGGCTACATTCATCATGCAATCTCTGAAGGATTGCTGTCATTCTGTGAAGAGTATAGTAACTCTATATGCATTAGGAGGAGAGCGCCCATTACGAAAACTATTGAAGTTTTAGTAAATGAATGCACAACGCTCATACTAAGGCCTCCGGCTATCGAGCGAGGATACTGTAGTGTCGGAATACGAGAGGCTGGCGGGTAGCCAACGATCTTCAGAATTAGCGCGTTGGCTGGACTCTTATCTAGGGGCTGTGGAGCCTACGTGATAAATAGAGTGTTGAGCAGTTCATACAGCACCATCTTCCCCATTTTTCACCTTTACTCAGACTTCACGTTTGTCTTTCGGTGTTGCGTAGGCGTGTGCACTAGTAGGTACTGCGGTGAGATAAAGTTTTTACACTATATTTTTGCAAAAAATTACAAAATTCTTGATCTTTAAAAAAAATGTGAGTTCGTAGATATTTAAATTTTCCATTCTATAACCCAAGAAATAACCATACTCCTTCTATTGCCCGTAACCTTGTTGCTTACCACCGTTAGGTAACTACTTGTAACCTATGGTATTGTTACTGTACAAGTGTACATTATGACCATAGCATTACGGTCAGAGAGTGGGTTTCTGTGTCGGCTCCATGGCTTTTTATGGACTTACGGACTGGCTGGACAATGGACTTGTTGAAAAGGTTGCCCTAAGTGTGGCCTTACATTAATATACGTCAGTTAGTTTGATTAATGTGCACAATATTTTACTTGTAAGAGGTTTTTACTTTTAGGTACATATATTATGAGCATATTGTTAACTGTACATTGATATAATTTTTACTATTGTTTGTTTCTTCTTCATTTGGAAAACAAGTTACACCAAACTTTTCAAAACCTCATTTGTGAAATTTCGTAAACGTTTTGACCGGTATTCTAATTTCTTGGGGCTTATGAAAGGGAGAGAAAATCAGGTAGTTTCCTTTTATTTTGCAAGATATTCATATACTTATCACAGTCAACTAACACTTTACTATTGTTTTGAATATGAAAAGCTATCGGTGCAGCAGTAGGTACCTCACTATGTCGAAGTAAAAGCAACGTCGAAAGCAAAGGCAATGTAGACAAATATACATTAAAAATCGCATCAGAAAACCGTGTTCTAGTAAATCCCTAAGCTCAAAAGGCATACAATTTGAGAGCGTTTCAAAAAAGGTAAAAGGGAAATTCAAATTCGCTCTGAGACACGGCAAGTTACCCACTGGGAATCTTCAAGGGTAAAGTACGCAGAGATATTAAATTCTACACAGCATGGAGAGAGAGAATCTCCTAGATTTTATCTGTGTGATGTTTGTTTTTATGGCGCATGTATAAAAGGTCCATCTTTATGTTGAATAGTAGGTACCTATAACAACTTCTATCAGCAGTACAACAAGTTGAGGTGCACATGACATGGCAACGATAATATACAAGTGCGCTCTACAATAAATAGACATGATAATTAAAAATTTTAGAACGTTGTGCAAGCTTCAAAAATTTTAAACTTCTTATGAAAGAATATTTTTTAAGAAAAACTAAGTGGATTCATCTTTATGGATGCGGGATAGAACCGTGGCGGTCGCGGCGAAAGAATCGACCCCTCCAATTCAGAAGATGCTTATGATCCTCCCAATGGAAGGACTACAGCTTCTTTCTGTATATTCCTAACACCCATACTGCAAACACCAATCTGCGTAGTAATTATAGACCCCCTCCTCCCTTGCTGGAGGGAGGGAGGTACGCTCAGCATTGCTCGTAAAAGTGTTAATAGGTGGTTGCGAACTAGCTGGAAAACTCAGTATGAACCACAATAAAACTGTTCATACTATCCTGAACCAAACAGTCCCTCCGAGGAAACCTTCGATTTATGACGTTTCAGATGAGGAATCCATTGCTGTTGAAATATAACTTTTTTCCACGCGCCGGGACCCCTATTGTACTGGCGGTGTTTTGCTACGTAATCTGGTGGAAAGGCGGTTTTTATCACTGGCATATTGTTTAAGTTTAACTGTAGCTAGAAGAGCTTTGTTAAATCTCAATAAGGTTAAAAAATTGGTTAAAAAGAGAAGACAATGCAGGAGGATGCTGCCTCTTGCCGCAGTAAAAATTTAATGATTGACTGTGACGAAAAAATCATTTTCTTTATTTTTTGTATCGATGTCATAATTTTCGGGAAAAATTCATATAATATTGAATTGATAAATTGGTAAACTTCTGTATCATTCAAATTTGCTTTCAATGGTGTACATTTTTATAGTCTCTGCTGTGATTTTGTTAATAAATTATTTATAATGGAGTAAAATTGTTACTCTATTGAATATGTTGAGATTTAATATTTTTGTTTTAATATTCAAGATATAGAAATAATAAGAATATTAGTTAAGTTTCGGATGACACGCTCCGCGGGAGTCACACATCTCACATCGTCAGGCCGCGCGGGCCTCCCGAGCCCTCCGCCGGATGTCAGGGAAATGCGAGAGATTTACTCCATAATGGTTATATTTCAGATGAATAATATTCCTTTTCGTTCTAGATATGTTTTGTAGGTTACTGTGAAATTATGTACGAATGCGTTAGGTAACAACCTGATTTTGAAGGGGCGGATAAGTTAAATGATTATCATCTAGAATTTATCTTTAATTGCTACATGTATATTATTGTACAAATAATAATAGTGACTCCAATACATTCCGCCTCGTCGAGTGGTGCAAAATGTTAGGCTCTATTACGTAATAATGTCAAAGATAAGTAAGTACTATCCAGATAAATTTAATGTAGTTAAACATTTAATAATGTATCAAAAAACTACTTCAAATGCATTGGTTAAAGTTTTATAGTCACAATTGTCCTTCATGTCATAAAATATCTATCCACCAGACTTTGGAATGGTAAAGCTGCTTAATTTGCTATCCACTGGTGGACCTCGCTTCTGCCAGCTTCTTATGCATCTCATAACTGACGTGTATTGCTATTTTTTTACAATATTCCCTTTAAATCCTTAAAATACCTCCCATAAAACGTACTGATGTAAAAATTAATAACGAATAAACTTTTTATTAAAATTGTCTCGGGCACTACAGGCTGCAGCCCGCTTAAGGTTATCAAAACAGTACATTTTCATTAGCTAATTGAGTTGCTTGCCCTTGCCGCTCCGCTCATCATCCTGTATATAAACGATATTACAACGACTTTGTAAAACACAGGGCTGCCACCATACCTCAAAAATATACATAAACATTCGTCTTGACTGATGAATTTGAATTCAGAACCAAACAGATAAAATAATATTCGGTAAAAAAAATGCTGGAACTTGTTGCATATTTTTTCTCCATATTTTTTCTCCCAAGGGAGAAAAAATATGCAACAAGTTCCTTCCATGCTTTAAATTTTCATTTATTTTGTATTCATATTAGCGAAACAAATTATTCATTATCAATTCGCATTATGTTTTCGTTACATGCTGACTGCGATTGATCTATGATTTAGTTTAATTTCTTTATTAAAATTCACAAAAAGTTGAATAAAATTAAAATGTGATTCAATATGAAGCTGTCTAAACTGAAGCAAAAGACAACCCTACAGTATTTATTTACAGCGTGTTCGAAATCTCTCTTTTATTGCCCCTCGCTGGGTTTATGTTAATTCGGCTGCGATTTCGGATGTGCTTTTAACATCCCGATGTATAGTGCTCTATTCACCGGACTGACGTTTTGAAGGGCTGGATCGTGAAATATTTTTATTTGAGTATCTTTTTAGTGAACATAAATCCCGTTCACCTTGGTTTTACCCAGGCAACATCAATTTATAATAACCAGATATAAATGTACACCTTATTGCATTGCATTAACAACTTTATACCTATACAGTAAACACAAGGTTCCAAACGAATGAATAGCCGACTTAATATCCGTATTCAAAATCAGCAAACAGTTTGTACTTGAAGCAACTATCAGTATATCCGAATTTACCAAATAAATCGCATCTAAGCTCTTCATTTGCCTTCACAGGTCGTTAGCTCATAACCCGCAGTGCAACTATGAGAGTTATGTCGACGGGGTAAGGTGCATTGCATGTAACGGGAGAGTTTGACAACGCATTCGTCGAGGCGTCCTACAGCGATGCGGAAATTAGATG
Source organism: Eupithecia pulchellata (assembly GCA_963931895.1). Lineage (NCBI taxonomy): Eukaryota > Metazoa > Arthropoda > Insecta > Lepidoptera > Geometridae > Eupithecia > Eupithecia pulchellata. The sequence goes on along the minus strand of OZ007540.1, from coordinate 11,618,636 downwards.
ACGCAGCTAGAGAGGGTAGGGATGGGGGGTGGGGGGTCGATGGAATTTTTCAGCGATATCGATACAGTAGTTGTTCTTCAGCGACTAAGCTCTAAGTCTCTTGTTTTAACAGTCAAAGCTATGTTTGCGAAGATAACATCTCTAATACCAAATTATAATACATATTGTAAAAGAAAAAAAAATATGGTGAAATTACTTTTTTAACGCCTTTCTAAATCTTAGTTTGTTCAGGGTTATGTTTAACTAGAAGTGCACATTAAACGTTGTTGAAGAAATATATTTGTTTACTTCTAACTTCTGAACAAGACAATTCATAAAATAACAACATAAAGATTCAATACTGTGTACCTACTTCTTCTCCCGTCCGACATTCACTACTATGAATATTTCGCTCAAAGCTTCATTGCTTTCAAGGAATGTGAAACCCAAATAATTATTATCAATTCCATCGACAAGTACCCGCCCCAACTTGAAGTGTCCTCGAGCACAACACTATCGGTATCGTGCGGGCACAAGTCAGCAATTTCCCAGCGAGAGGTGATTTATTCCGCGTCGAAGCCGCGCCGCGCCGCGCCGCGCCGAACTTCTCTTTACAATCAACACACTTGGAACGCAACGTTGGCTTCTATTGCTTGACTTCGGATAGTACCGCCTAGTGCCCAATGTTGGACAGTGCTGAGGGACAAGACTGCGGAACAGATACACTAAACAGAATCGAAGCCAGTAATCTGTTACCTATCATTTATGCATCACAATCCAGATGCTTAGATAATAGGATAAGTACATAATTCTAATATGGTTTGGGTTTTTGAATGTCTTCTTTAAAGCAATTTTTTAAGCCAAGCGTAAAAATTGTAAACTGGTCACCAAACCCTGGAATAAACCCCCACACCTATAATGATAATTGATCATTTCTTGGGACATCAATGGTGTGCTGATAATCTAAACATGCCAGAGTTCTTTACAATCTTTATTGCATCTCAGTTCTTTCAAGTACCGAGCTTCTTTCCAAATAGACTGCAAAAGAAAAACTTAAATTTTGTCACTTTTCTTCTCTGCAATTTTTAAAGATAATACAGCATTGACGAAACTTTCGACCGATATCCAGTCTGTTGATATTAATAAGTCTTCGTAATTCTCTTCTATACATGAGTAGTAGAACTAAGTAGGTGGTACCGTAGCTACAACGATGTTATGTTAGCGATGGCGGGTGATTGAGCGGCGGCGGTCGGGGCGGGTTGTAGCGGTAGTGTGTGTGATTATTACTGTGCTAACCAGTTTTAAGGGTAGTTTGAGTTCGTTAAAAATAGAATTTCGTTCATTAGTCATAACCATAACCGAATATATGTTTATACCGATTTCTCCTCTCGGAATAATGTATTCTATCAAAAATATAACACTTGTTCTTAAGGCGCATACAGCACCTAAACTTGCGCCACCACGAAAATAGATTTTGGTGGCCACCAAGGGCAACTTCGTATCTCTTCCTAAACTAAATAGAATAAAACTATTACAGAGGCATTAAAAAAAGCTTATGATAGGTATCACAAACTGGACGATGGATTTTTGAAAATTCCTTTGTTAAACAGAATAATAACATAAAGTAGGTGGTGGCGCTAGTTTAGGTGCTGTATGCGCCTTAAGGCTCGCTGTGGTTAGTGTTCCAATAGTTTATTTTGTTGAAATCCAGTGCCTATCATAATTCTTCGAATCTTATCGCTGGTACTTAGCAGTTTAAATATCTAAAGCATAAACAATAAGCTTATGAATATTCAATCGCAAGGCCCGAAGGAAGCAAAACAAAATAACCAAAGAACAACAATTAAACAGATACGTCTAACAGCATTAGCATAAACTCGGTTTTACATAATTTGAGGCTGCAAGTGCAGCTTACTTTATGTGCTGCACAGTGTCATCGCACGCAGCTAGGACAGTCACTTAGATCTCTATTCATCAAGCAACAGCATCTGAGTTAGAGTCCGGATTGATATCTAAAGGGGGTTCGTGTCCCACTACCACTACCATAGCACATGCTGAGTGGAGTCCGATTTTGTCAGATTTTTCAGTTTTTTAGTTTAAGGTTGATAATGTATGTATTTCTGACAAAATAAAATTTATTTGAATTTGAATAAACCTTACGACCGAAAATCAATCACAATTAAGTAAAGGCTCGTAGGTGGGCTCATTTGTAAGAAAACTTTTGAGAGCATAAATAATGAATATTTAATATAATTACAATTTGTGCATGACAGTTCAGCTAAGTGTGAATACTGTATTTATGTGAAGTCTCTAGCTATCCCATTTCGCCTATGACTGTTCCGCCCGTTTTCGCCTGGGAACGCCATCATTTGCCATTGAATTAATTTAAATGGATAAATTAATTCATTAGTATAATATTCAACAATGTCCCGACGCGAATTTAGTTTATCACGAGAACAGACATACTGTTACATATTTTTGTTTTGAAATTCATTATTGTGAATTAGTTTTTATGAAATGTAAAAAACTAACTCTAAACTCATTATTATCAACATCACTACATGATTTATCATATGATTTACTTATTGTTTTATTAAAAAATACCAGACATTAAAAGAAGCCAAGCGTTATAATATGTCTTTTCGAAGTTTTAATACAACAACGACATATCTGGGGTTTCATAAATATCGGCGTAGGTTCTATGTCATAAAAACCTATTCTCAGATAGAATCGCCCTAACGTCCACCCTTACAGAATATTGAACCCTGCTCCTTGCATTATTAAAGCGCATTATCGCGTCACGTAACACCTATACGTTTCGCCGGACGGCCCCGCTCTAAATAACTAGGACTGGACATTTGGAGCAGATCGATTTATTACAGACTCTCGTGCGATCTATTGTGAATCTTATGACGATGATAAGAAGTTTCGAATCACAATGTGCACAAGTGAAGGTCAAATAATAGATGGATAGATTATTTATTCATTTTAAATATGCTTACATAAGTTTAGGCAGTGCCTTGAAGCCTATCTGAGGTTAGTCTAAGCACTGAGTTCTCATTTAATAATATTAGTAAAGGAAAATAGATGTACCTACTTAACATCCTTGCTATTATGTTGGCTAAGAAGAGTCAAGTCAGGTCATGACTTCCAAGAATCGTTAACGCTTTAACCGACTGTCAAATAAAACAGATAACGAAGCCGATGATAGCTCAACTTACATTTAGGTGAAACATTATTTGTAAATAGAGAAATCAGCCTAAATTTATCTTCCACAGGTTATTTTGTTTTCCAGCCAAAAATTATGTTCGTTTTAAATATTTAAAATGTCTACGTATTTTAGCACTCTCCCGAAGTGAGGTCCACTTGGAAGGGTGTAATGCACAGGGGTCGTAATTGTTCGTTTTAGTACAAACGTGTTCTACATACAATTTAACACTCATGGACGGCGCTTGTATTTCATTTTAAGGGTTGACCGACGGTGGTCAGCGTGCGTGACATCAATCTGTTTATTTCAATAATAAATGTGGAAAAGTGTTGAATAAAGCTGCTTGTAGAAGACAGAGGATACAAAAACTGCTCCATATTTGTTTTTACTACATTGTAGACACTTTTTGAAGGACAAAGGTAGAGCTAAAATTTCACTTTTTTCACTCTTAGCTTGCGCATAACATTATTACACTGAGTAACACTCTCAGGGCCCATCAAGCACATGAACACAATATGAAGTCTATTGACAGCAGCAAAGACACTTGTCTTGACAGTCGCACCGATGCTGTTGCGACTGGATAATAATTGTCATCGAATAAATCATCATCATCAGCCTTAGTCCACAGCTGCACATAGGCCTCCCATCTAATGAGCGCCATAGATGGCATTTAATAAATATAGCCTAAAATTAGTTCGCGGTCATTTTTTCGGCTGTGTTTTACTTCGTTAACCAGTCACACACACACATAGATACACTATAATTTAGTATTTCATAACATCAATCAGATACCTACGAGAGATGTGTATAATGGTCTTTGTGTAGGTACCATTCATCCAAGATTGTCGTGTTCCATCAATGGATCCTCTCAAAACATCCATACAAGCTAAAAATTGTGCAAGATTCAATTATACCGCGCTCAGCGCTTGTATTTGAAGGGTGTTTTCAATTTTTGCCAAGTCCCGGGAAGTATACAGCTTTGTGCCTCATAAATTGGTTTCCTGGGTTTGGTTAGAGCGCGACGTTACATTTTGAAAACTATGTATTTACATTGGATCAGCTGTTAAATTGCAGGAACATACGCTGACTGGTAATCAACGCTCAGCAAGGAAAAAGTAAAATTTTCAGGATAACTTTCAAGAAAGAATATGACTAAATTCCCTGGAATTGTGCGAAACTATATAAAAAACTTCCGAATGTTTTATATATAGTACGAGACGTTAAACGGCCGCATAGGAGCCATAGGTTAAAATTGAAAGTGTTTTTTTCAACAAAAAAATTCAATCTAATCTACAACGTTATTAAACGTGAAGTCGCGAGGCGAGTGAAAGGAATCAATTGAAGAACATTGGCGTTTTTTAGCCAGAGTGAGCACATGAATCGTCCCGCTTGCAAATTGAAATGAGTTTTACGAAAGAGAGGTATATATAATAGCTCACTTGCTCCAGCTCGCGACGTGTTTTTCCGGAATATTTTTTTATTATTTCAATCTAGGTATTCGTATAGAACTATATTATAGGTACTATGCAAAACCGTAGTTTTGTCGTATAGCAAAAACCATTGTAACATCTAAAATTTGGCATTTTTAATATTGGTGTGGTGTCTGCTGTCCTCGGCATTGCAACAGCCTTTTTTTGTTAAAATAGCCAAATAACCTGAAATTTCTGGTCTCAGTCCGAACCCAGCCATCCTTTCATTTTGCTCGAAGATAGAAGGTGTGGAAGTTTTACTTTCATCCAAATTCAGTTTTTTTATCATATTGTGAAATCTATATCTATATCTATACTAATATTATAAAGAGGAAAGATTTGATTGTTTGTATGTTTGTTTGTTTGTTTGTTTGTTTGTTTGTTTGTTTGTTTGTTTGTTTGTTTGAATTGAATAGGCTTCGAAACTACTGGACCGAGTTAAAAAATTCTTTCACCATTACAATCCTTAATTTTCCGTGATGAACATAGGCTATATAATATTGTCAAAAAAGTTAGGGATCCGCATGAAAAATTCAATAATTGAACCGTGGGCTGTACATTCAACCTCTTTTTCTATTATGGCGCGTCAGAATAGAAAAAGAGGTTGTATAGCGCACGGTGTTGCTTTTTCTCTACGGCCAGTGTCAGTTTTGGAATGTCGAGTCAATGTCAAAAACCCCAATGCTGTTAGTAGATCCGTATGAAAACTGTGAAACCCATCGTGTTAGTGTGTATAATTTCTGAATTTTTTGTTTAATACCCGTGCGAAGCCGGGGCGGACCGCTAGTCTATACTAAAAAAAAAAGATTTGATTGTTTGTTTGTTGTTTTGTTTGAATTGAATAGGCTCCGAAACTAATGGACCGATCTAAAAACTTCTTTCACCATCAGAATCCTAAATTTTCCGTGATTAATATAGACTATATAAAATTTTCAAACTAATTAGGATTCCGTATGAAAATTACATTAAAAGTTTTGTTGAAATACTCGTGCTAGGTCGGGGCGGACCGCTAGTCAATGTAAAGAATAGTAAAATATGGCAACACGCAAGTCCTATAATGCATCAAGTTTACGGATACTACAAACATAGTGTAAGAAGACAACCACGTCGTGCAGTGTCAGTATCCCGTCCGTACAAGGTTGCGCTACAAGTGCAACCCACCCGTGAGCTAACTCCAGTTAACCAGTATAACTCCAGTATAACTCCGAGTTAGAGACAGGTGGACGGAACTCGAAAGAAAGCTTAGCAGTCAGTAAAATGCGTCGCAACTCCGGCTTTGTCTCAAACTTGTTACAAACATCGCCTTTGGGAATTAAATTGCCTCTGTTCTTTTGTTGGGAGCTTTTTGTTTGGGATTATTTTTGTTCTTTTGAAAGAGGTGTTGCTGTAGAACAATAAAGCCAATGAGATAATTTTTGCAGTTGAGGAGCAGTTTGTTCAGTACTGGCCAATGAACGTGAATTAGGACAGAATAAAGCAGGTATTAAAATTAGGTAGGTGGTCTAGTTTTGGCTTTTCAAGCGACTTTTGCTTGAAAATGTTAAATGACAGATCGAATTCTATAATATGATCTACACTAATTTGATATTCACCTAAGCGAGCATGTACTAACGCAGATTCCAAAAGAAGTAATCTTTAACAATTCATATAAAACACATTGAGCATTTTCTCGTAAAGTACATATATTTTATGAATAAGGATAGGCAGGGGCTTGTAAATTCGAGGCAGATGCGATATGCTAATCCCTTGCAAAAATGTATGAATAGCATTCCAAGGGTGCACTTCAAAGAAATACTTTGTAAGCCTTATGGGGTGTACCTCGCGGGGAAGACGATATGGCTTGTAGTTTACTACAAGCCTTTCTCTTTTAACTGTATTAAAAACCGCACGAACCTCTGTGGCGCGATGGGCGAAGGTCCGCCTGTGACACAAGACGTTGCGGGTTCGATTCCCGCCTCGGGACAAATATTTGTAAGATCTGCAGATATTTGTTAGAGGTAGCATAACTGATCCATCCATATTAATATGTCATCCGTATCAAACGTATTTTCCAAATAGGTACTGCATATCGTAGTCTTATAGCCAGTTGTTCATACGTGGATGATTCCTTGAGCTATAACTGGAAAATTAACGGTTTATTTTTTAAAATGCATAGCTTTTAAAAAGGATGTACCATTTCTATGAAGGATCAGAAATATGAGGTAAAACATTTTTTTCATCCTAAGTAATGTATTTGCCGCGTAACCGAGCTATGGACCGTATGGAGACCGTTTTTTGAGGAAAGAGGACGCGTCAGATCTGAAGAATAACTTTGACGATACTTCCCGTTTCAACCTGTTTCAAAACTTCGTGGTTTCATTCAAGTTAAAGTTTTCCCCTCGTATCAGTAGTCCGATGATTTAGTCCTAAGATCGTACTGATAAGACTTTTTAGTCTCATACTGATAAGACTTTTTAGTCTCATCAGTCCGATGATGCTGATCAATACAGATCATCGGACTACTGAGCCTTTTAATCCGACATTAACACATTTCGAGTTTCCAAAAAAAAAATGCAATTACTTCAGTTTTAGTTCAGGTATGTATTGGCTTAAAAGTATAGTATATCATACGAGTATAGAGGGCGTGCCACGGCTATGCACATGAAACGAAAGTGCCGTAAATATTGTCGATGGAACATTTTACTGAAAGAAGACATCATTTTAATTTTAAAAACATGGCATAGCTGTGGGACGCCCTGTAGAGTATAAACTAGTAATGATAATCAAGGCCTCACGGTTACTCACCATGTGCGAATGACATTATATCTAATAAACAAGTGTGTGCGCGAACACAGGTGCACTCTCTATCAGGCGCTCTCACGATCCGACAGGACGGCAAACCAACACGATGTAGGTTAGATCAGGCGCAGACACCGACAACCTCCTGACTGTAAATGTTTTCTTTTATGCTAGAAAAGTCCCAATGAGAATTGATTATGAAACTATAAATATCAATCGAAACAAAATAGACTAAAATACTAATATATGAATAAGATAAAAAGAATGAGAGTCCTTACTCTTTGCCAACAACTTTGACAATATTTTTTTCTCCTAACGTTTCATGAATATATGGCATACCATTTGTTCAGTAGAATAATATTATCATCTCGTGTTGAAATGGACTCAATATTCAATAGTGGCGGGTCGCAGCACCAGCGCCGGTCGCAGAATATAGCGCAGATAGCGCACCGATACCATGCACACGCGTACGAACGTACGGTCCGAAGGTCTGGGTACAGTGCACAACGTAGACTGGTATCAATCACTACCTACCATGATGAAAGATAAGAGAATATTGTAAATCGCTAATAACGGGGTTAAAATTACTACTAACCATAAACATACTGGAAATAAGAAGGCAAGTATTTCGTTGGACTGCGTATTTTATATTTAGAAATGAAAAAATGCTTTACAAAAATGTATATGAACTGAATTAAACTTGCGCCTTGCGCAGGAGCTATATCGATGTTTGAGTGGTTTGATGGGAATGAATGTGCGGTCTGATGCCGCGGGGCGCTGCCATAGACATCAGCGGCGTGAAGTTGCAGCTTTGCATTGCGACTGTGTTCGCGTTGGATTAGCGGCGTTAACACATACCGTAAATCATTTATTTACAGGAGTGTCGATGCGAACGTGAATTTTCGTACGTACCTAATTGAGTAATAGATCTAATAGGTAAATTCTGGTTCAAAAAGGCGTGCAAAATTATAAATGAATTTAATATCACAAAACATATTTTGAACGAGAGCAATGAAATAAGCAAAAGACAAAACACAATATTTTCATATTATGTTTAAGATTTTCTATATAATTTTTACCTATTTATTTTATAACTGACTGTACTACAAGAACAGAAAACTCCCGATTCAAATGCTTTCGGTGGGATTTGCATGCGTTTAGCGGATACAGGCCGCCGCCGCCCCGCCCCGCTCCGCCCCGCCCCGCCCCGCCCCGCCAGGGCTGCCGCGCCCTTGCACGTGACCTTGTGGAGAAAATATAATACTCCCTAACGGTTATAATATTTATTCTTTACTTTCTGCCCCCACCCTGGTACGTACTTTACAGGACACTCGAACATCTAATTTTTTAAAAATTAGCATGAATTCTACTCACTATGGATGTCCCTGCGATTAAAAATTTATATGTAGTCCAAGGCCCTAAATCTATAGCTTTTATGTAACTTGCCCTGTTAGTATTTGTGGCACAGACCTTATACCTGAATTTAAGACCAGTTATGCTCAACCGATTGACCTAATATTTGGTGTACTCATGTAAGTTTGGTGACAATGCAATGTTGTGGGACCATCGACGTGGTTTGATGAGTTAGAGTTCGTTGGATTTATCTGTGGACTAGGTTCTAGATGATACAAAAGCTTATTTTTGTAAAAGTATTATTTAATATAAATATTTTATAGGTAGTACACATTAAACATTATCTTACTTTTAAACATAAAAACTATCTTCTAAACACATTGCACAGCCCTAAACCAGTAAAACATACCTGCATATGTAGGTATATGCATCGAGAGTCCACGAGACTGTCCCGTTCGGAGCTCCAGAGGTAGGTACAAACGTCTGGTCAGAGTAAAATCCTTCGAGTCCTTAGAATGTGGACTTTTAGAGGCGATGACAAATTGTGCACCGTGACTGGCGGCGGATATGGTCCATGCATGAACTTACATAGGTACTCGTACAAAAGTAGGTGATCTGGATATTATTTATCATTAAATCTATACTAATATTATAAGGAGCAAAAATTTGATTGTTTGTTTGTTTCAACTGAATAGGCTCCGAAACTACCGGACCGATTTGAAAAATTCTTTCATCATTGGATCCTAAATTTTCCGTTATAAACATAGACTATAGAATATTTTCAAAAAACTTAGGGTTCCGTATAAAAAATTAAATTTTTGGAAAATACTCGTGCGAAGCCGGGGCGAATTGCTAGTTTAGAATAAGAAAAAAACAACTGTTTTCTATACTTTTGTTTACTTACAGTATTAATTTGTTTTTGTGATCTGTTCCTCTCTGATCCTCGACAACATGAGTTATCAAACTAATTATATTCAATGAAGTATAACAGAAAACCTCTGATAAATATTCTTCCGATCGGCAGATCTGTGATTACGAAGTTCCGAAGTTCCTCACGTAATTTGGCGAGAGCGCGAACTATTCACTTAGTTCATACGTATCAGCGTCCGCGCCATTTCAAGAAGTTGCAGGCCGGGCGGACGAGAGGAGAACAGCTAGGTTACTTTGTATTATGTGTCGATTGTCCTGCATTATTTATTTTCTAAGAAAAAGGTGTCTTTTTTAATAATTACCAGAGGTACGTATAAAAACGTTTCTGTTTGTTCGGGTTCAGGTACCGTTGCTGTGTCGTAATTATTTGGGATAAATTAAATACTCTGAATTTCATTTTTTTGAACTTTTTCAAAATATTTTAAAAAGTATAAAACCTACCAAAATTTCAAAAACTATTTTGAAATCTACAAACGTGTACCTTTCATTTGATACCACTTTTGACTTTGTACGTTCCATTTAAAATTTCGATTTCAAAATTTGTATGGAAAATCTTCATTTTGATTTTTCACTTATTTTCATTTATTTTTATATATAAATATGTGCGGGCGCACAAAATGTATTATTATTTCAAATTTCAAGTCAATAGCTGCAGTAGTTTCTGAGATATTAAGGATTCAAAACACAAAACAGACCCAAAGCGATTTCATAAGGGTTTTGCAACCGATGGCAAAACCCTAAAAAGGTCTACAAATGCTACTGCTACGAGCTACGGCGTAGCAGAGATGCTACAAGCTTACGAAAGGCTGTTTCGTAGTGTGATACGCCTTGGAAAGGCCAATTTTTATAACATTTTACTTTTTTATAGCTGTGGGAAACCAGAAAAAATTAAGTTTTGCTGCCTGTGAATAACTGCTGGTGGTTTAGGATTTACTTTTAAAATTAGATCACAACTGTTCAATTATTTGCTACGTAAACTGGCCGTCTCCTCTGCCCTATGGTGTCTGAATGGTCACAAACTTCTTCACGGCGAGAGATTTAGTGGCGTCGCGCTCGATCTCGATACCAACTTTTAAGTCAACTTAAATGGAGGAGTACCAACTTATGTGGACGAATAGCAACTTATATGGACGAATAGCGACAGGTTTGTGTGATTATTGTATGTGGACCTCTATTAGAAGTTTGAATTAGTTTTCGGTAGCTATTTGAATAACGCGCTAAAGTTGACAGCCTAAAAAATATTTTATTCGCTCTCTTTTTTTCTCGAAGTGTAAGAATATATCAGCGCGACTAGCATAGCAGTTATAGCGTGAAGATTTGTAGTAAAAGTCAAAGTGTTCTATATCACAGGAACCTAAAACACATATATTTATAGGACTCTCGGATACATCAGAAATAATATATCACTACGGTTTTAAACTTATCAACTTTACATGTTGTGATGAAATGGATCTTATGCCTGCACACCAGAGCCATAATATCCAGCATAATAACCAGCAGTGGACAAGTATAGGCCGATGTTGATTTTATTTTATTGTTCAAAATGTAAAAAGCGAATAATCCTATCCCTTTGCAGAAGTTAGTTAGTGATTACCCCTCTTGCATCGGTGTAGTCAGCAAGACAGCCGAAGCCGCTGACGTGAGGCCCGCGCGCCGCCACCCCGCCCGCCCCGCGCCCGGTCCGGCTAACGAGCCGACGCAGCCTCTCGGCATCCGGATCAAATCGGATTAATTGGAATTCGGAACATTCTGGAATTACTTCTAAGAGACGAGCACCAACTGAAAGACTGTGGTGCGGATGGCGGATGGTTCCGGTGTGGTCGAACTCGTTATTTAATCGTGTTCATTTATAATGAGACCTAATAAAAGAGGACGTACTTACCGTTAACATTTTAGAAAAGGAGTATTACGGAATATGTACTTTCGTAAACCATTTATAAATATACTAAATGCGTTAATTAATTACCATAACTGCATTATCATTCATGACTTTTCAAATGCTCTAGCTTATTTATCTTCAAAATAATTTGATATTTTCTAAATATCGTGGTAAATAGTTTCCTATATAATAGTGTGAGCAGCCTTTTTTTATTTAATTTATATCTTTGCTAATATTTCTTTCCATTCTAAAGCAGCTCAGTCTATTTTGTCTGTCACCTTCTTCTTTCCATCTTAATGAATTAATTGGCAATAAATTGGTATCCCGGACATTGTCACTTTTGTTCCAGTAAAGTACGAGCGAAGCCGGGTGCCGAAGCTATTCAGAAAAACATGCTTAATTTATTGTACCAAAACAACCTCTAAAGCTAACAATAGTAACAATGTTCAAGTCGAAAGAAGAGCAATTCCGTATACTCGTAAAAAGTATAAGGTTGCAAGTTAATTTGTGCGAGACAGCGCCGCGCGTCGTTAGCGAAACTGATGGTGTGTGTAGGTAGGTACCAGCTGGAGGAACTGTAATGTCGACCTGCTTGCTACATTACCTATGTACCTACTCAAATAGTGTACGCACGGGAAGATAAACAAGACGTTTTGAAAGTGCGACCTGTGCGAAGTAATAGTTAACGAGCTTCGACGATCGGCATTGCTTTAAGCACAACAATGTGATTTCTGTATTTTGGATTAAAAATACTCATTCTTAGAGTCTCAGATAAACAACCAGATAGTCTTTATTCGATGAATAGTGATAATGTTGGTTTTTCAATGGTCAGATAATAATTGACAGACAAATAAAACTGAGGAAAAAAGTTACTTGCTACTTTGAAGACCCCCCTGGCCCTGGCCTTCAAAGTGTAGCAAGTAACTTTTAAATTCTCTATCACGAAATCTCGTGTTCGTATCGGCCAATTGGTATCTTGGACCCGCTCAAACGGTCTACTTAGCGACGTGAAAGATCAAAATAAATCCCCCTACCATGCAAATGGTAAATGAATGGTAGAGCAATTCTAGCCCACGCAAGTTGGCAACACTGCGCAAACATCAACCCGACTCGTTACCGCGTGTGTTGCCATACTTTACGTTTGCCCGAGGCTTGTGCTAGTTTAAACTGAGCTAAAGTTTCTGTTATTACGGGTTTTATAGCAGGTAGTGAATAACTTCAAAGTGTGACTAAGTTTTAGTTGAACCGCTGGTAGAGTCCAACCAAGATGTGTTTAAAGTGAAAGGTTGGACGGGTAACAGTTAACATAAGGCGATGAATGTGACAGTAACCAAAAGCAATCAAAACCTGATTGCTGTTCCATATTTGTCCACTTAGAGCTAGCTTACTTACTCTTGTGGCTCAGCGAGATAAAGTACATCTCGATCTCCGGGACAACAGTTCTTCACCAGCATCTTGGAGTTGAGGTATTTTTTCTAGTAGTTTGAAGAAAACTCAGGTCTGGTCTAACCTTGGTGGTTAAGAATTGTAGCTTTGTAGATTCTTCTATTTCTCCTCGACTGTTATTGAATTTGATCGGTAATTTTTTGAGATTAAAATTATTACAAATTTTCGACTTTTGTCCCAGTAGTGTATGAGGGCTTATCTATATCTATGTATACTAATAGAAGAAAGATTTGATTGTTTGTTTGTTTGAATTAAATAGGCTCCAAAACTACTGGACCGATTTGAAAAATTCTTTCACCATTAGAATCATAAATTTACGGCGCTGAACATTGGCTATAATATATTTCCACAAAAATTAGGGTTCCGCATGAAAAAATATTTTTTGATAAATACCCATGCGAAGCCGGGGCGGACCGCTAGTGCACAATAATAAAATAAACCGATCGTTTTGTTACTGAGCTATCATCGTGTGAATCGGATGAGCACGCCATGCATTTAATGAACAGCGACGCAGTGCATTAACACGTTGCTTGTCGCCGATCGGTTCACTAAATGCTAACGTCAAACAACATTGATTCGACTAAACGTACTGGTTACGTCGGTTTTTGGATCAATAGGGTCATTCCCGACCACTAATAACCGAGTATTGTTAATAGGGTTGAACCATGTGATTCTCATCGTCAGGTGGATTTTTGCCTAGTTCGTATACTTACCTAGGTACCTGAAATAAAGTATACAAATACAGTATTTTAATTTCGAACGAGATTAAAAAAATCAATAATAGTTAATAGGGTGAGAAAAGAGAAAAAATCACCAAAGTTTCTTCTTGACTACCTTAACAGGGAGCCGGGGCCGGAATATAAATTAAGTCTTATCTTATCTTAGAAAATATCTCTCATTTCCACACAAAAACATGAGTTACAGCGCAGCCAAGTAGCAGCGATTCATTTTGCCAATTTAAAGTCCACAGCGAATTTATCTCGTTGGCAACACTTTTATTTTAGTTGGCAACGCGACAACTTTAATGTGGCCAACATCAAGTCAACATGGAATGAGGCAGCGGCGGTATTTCGTTTAATTAATTATATTGTATCTACTATGTTGATTTTGTACGGGGATCAAATTGTATGGGTTTATCTGTAATGCGTTAAGCCTATGTGAATAGAATACTACATAATTATAAATGTTTAAGTAAAAACCAGTGTAGCTCTTGTTTTTAACATAAGATCTACATCTCTCTCTTCACAAGAATGCAAATGCACGGTTATAGTACTCGAACTACAGAAATACTAAACAAGAGTTGCACTAAACTTTAAAAGTAGGTATCATACGAGTATATTCCCAATAGAATTAACCTTTAACTGGTGACGTGGTTTTTGAGTAACGTTAGTGGTGACGTTGGGCCTGACAGGCCTCGGATGAATATAAGCATAATTCACGAGGTACACAAATTAATGACTTTAGCCTACCTATTTGTGTTCAAATGAATATTGAGGTATTCAATAAAACGATTTTGTGTAATCTGACTATCATTTTTATTTAAGAACAGACATATGAAAATTAGCTCTCGTATTATCTCAAAAAAACGACGTGAGATCAACATTTGGTCATAAAATACAAAAATCAATATTCTTATTGATAATAACATTTTTAAATCTTAGTATAGACTTCAATCATCTTATAAAATAACATAAATCTCCTATCAAATTTGTTACCACAAAACTGACAATGGGTAAACTTCACAAATTTTTTTTTCTTGATTTGGCTGTGGTTCAAGCTCCTCATTATCAGATGCGCTTTCTTCAGTGTCTGAGTTCTGGTCAATTGGTTCTGGAACATAGTTTTCTCCTCAATCATCAGCTTCCGAACCACTAGAATCTTCACACCCCAACCATTCTTCGATTTGTTGATCGACATTTGAACTCGTTCCAGGTATAATTTTCTGCTAGTACTTGGTATTGAATTGAATTTCTCTACTCAAGTACTCTACGCCTTTTTCTAGGCAGTTCTGTATCATCCATCCTTTATGTTTGCAGGTACACGCTATAGTAAACCACAAATAACAATTTAACAAGACTGACAAAAAAGTTACGTAAGTGGTGACATAGGGCCTGAGAGGCCTCAGTAAAACTTTAAATACGCATATCTCACCGATTTTGCTCCCGCCAACACTATTATCCCTGTCCACGGCATGGGCGCAACTAAACTCGAAGCTACTGAGACGCACAAACCCGGGACGCGCGGGGAAAGGGGTGAAATAACGTTTCCTTAGTGCTCTCGGGCCTGTGAGGCCCGACGTCACCAGTTAAAGGTTAACAAGGAATGATAATTTTTCGACCTTATTCAAAATATTTCAAAAAGTATCCTACCGAAGAATTTCACTATAAATTGTTAATGTAATTTTGACTTTCTTTAAATCCTTGTTTATAATAATATGAAATAGGTGCATTAAATGTATTATTATTTAAAATTTCAAGTCAATAGCTGCAGTAGTTGCTGAGATATTAAAGATAGGTGAGAACAGGCCAGAAAAAAGCGAGACCATAAAAGTTTTGAAACCGACCTCAAAACCCTAAAAAGCTTAAAACTTTCTTTGAACTAACCCTTTTACCACATCAACGAATTTATGTCATGACTGATGTGTACGCAAATTATTATAACTACATAGTGGATAGGTCTATTATAAGTTTGTATAATTGCATGATTATTGTATGAGAATTTTATATTATTAAGTTTATTTTTAATAAATTTTTATATTGTCTTGCCCATGTTATTCTAGTATAACAAAATGGTAAAAATAAATAAATCTAAACCATTACCATAGTTGAAAAATATACTAAAAATAGTTGTTAACTAGTAACTGGCTATATCCACGAATTTCAGCTTTACAGCGACTAGTGTTATGATGGTTGACCATTTAGGTGATTGATTATATTTTACTCTTCAATTGTACAGGGTGTCCCACGGCTATGCCACGTGGAGGGCAGAAATATCGAATATCAGTTGAATATCAACCAGAAGAAAACGATTCAAAGCCGCCTTTCTGCTCGTACCCTTCAGATCCCGTTCGTATCGGTTATCATTGCATTGCATAATTTCTGCAGTTTTACAAACTTTTATATATAAATATTAATATAAAACACAATATAAACGAATATTTCATTTCCAACCGAGCCAGGTACCTACTGGGGATATTATGACGGATCGTCCACGTTAACCCTACAAATTGAAGTGAAAGACATTTCACGTGAGGGCCGCCTTGGAAGCAGGATCGACTCGATCAATCAATTAGATGCGACGGCCGCCGGTCCCACTAAGTGGAGCATGAAGGTGGTCGTCCACAGGACTGGCACGGTTGAGATGCCAGCGACCGGTACGGATAAATGATGTACTGGTTTTGGGAATATGTAAAAAAAATGATCAAGGTTTAAAGATACCTTGCAGTAGCATTTGGTGTAATTTAAGTTTTATGTTTACTTAGTGCACTTTGTTTAGTTATTATCTAAAATCTTGAACTATTTAATGTTTTGACCTAAACTGTAAATCCACTAGGCAAAACAAATAGAGGAATTTAATATTATGAGTACGATTATTAACTTCTAGATTGTAACCTGGAAACATTATAAAACATTATCCAAATTCTGGTTACCCTATACATGCTCAGCATAACGTGGAAAATGACTGACATCAGTTACATAAATTCTATCAGTAAACTACAAAATGTACGAGTGTGCTTTACGTCGTTTTTATAGCTAAAACGTAGGTAGTTTAGATAAATTCAAAATAGTTATAATTAAAAAATTATAATCATAATAATCATCTTTATTCATAAACTATATTAAAATCGTGTTTGAAATTCCTATAACTAAAACAAATACATGTCCAAAATAATAAAATAGATTACAAAATATATATTAGAAGACGATATAATAATTTACTAAAAAAAATATACTAAACGTTTCATTTTACAAATCATCCAAACTGCATTAGTTTTAAGTTTTATAGTTACCGAAACGTAATAAATCCCTCGAAAACATGCCAACAAACCCCACCTTTATATGCAATGCACGTCATGTACGCATTGACCTAGTGGGCACGTACCTTGAGCGGCTCATACAGGGGCGGACTTTAGGCGACAGGTGCAATAAATGTACGCTCTAGTGTTGGTCCCGTCTCTGGTGGGCAGATAATGGCTATTTTAACTGGTAGATTAGGTTTGACTGTGAGCATAAATGATGAATGGGTGAAGGTACCTTGTGAGTTCCCAAACAATTTTTAAATACACTTATTATGTACTATTTTCCTACAGAATTTTCATAAAAAGTCTTTGTCAATTTAGTACAAGTATACACACCCTTTTTAGGTTAGATGTGAGTAATACTGAAGATCCTATGTCCTCTCTGACCAATGTGTCACCTCCTAAATTGTTGAATACTTGTGCAGAAAGCAACATTGAATATCAGTATCAGCTCAAAAAGTCCTGAACTAGATATAGCAATAGAAAATCGAAAAAAATCTGACTAAACCGAATTATTATTGTATTACATGACTAAAATAGGGCACAACACTCTTCAGGGCCAGAACACCCTGTATTTATGTAAGTAAGTACCGACGTGAAGATCACAGCAATTTATAAACATGAGCGTTTGTCGTTTGTCAGACACAGGGAAATATGGCGAACTTATGGCGAATATACTCGGCACAGGGCATGTGGAGAACTTATGGCGAATATACTCGACATTTGTCAGATAATAATATAAGTAGGTACAAATGGTTATTACACGGAGTCATGGCGCTTCTTCAAACGAGACACTTGAACGGGGGAAAGTATTCTAGTGTAAGAAATATTTTCATTCATTTCGATGCATTATTTTTGGTCTAAAAATCCGACCAATTTATACGGTGTTCGGGTTTGAAGGTATTACAAACATTCGTCCAAAATTTTATATTGACATTATAGTGCAGACTTTTTATTTTGAAGACATTTGGAATAGCCAGATATTTTTATAAACAATACATAAGTTACTTCAATAATTGGAAGCTAAAAAGAGAAAAACACATTGTTAAGCTAGTTAAAACTAAAACCATTTGAAACAGAAAACAAATAAATCTCTGCTTTTAAAAATAAATTTATAAAAACAATTCTTACTCGTATGTTCTCTACCCAACAAATTTGTGATGGAACGATGGTTTGTTACAAAATGTCGTCGCGATCATTAGTCTTCCAATACCGAGGAGGGTGCAGCGACCACGAAATGTGGAGTGAAACGTGCCTGCAATAGAGATCCTGGTAGCTTTCCAGTTTATAAGTCAAAACCCGAGAAGCATTGTGATTTTAGCTTTTTGTGAGTAGAAAATAAACGTAGGTATTATTTATTTATTTAATAGCGATCACCATTTACTGTTTCCTTCTATGTGCTCACTTGTAGGTAGGTATGATATGCTTGAGTAGACCTTTGGAATATATTAATAATAATAATAATAAATGAACTTTATTTAATTTCAAGAGGTTTTACATACAAAGTAGGAACCTATTCTATATCAAAACTAAGACTACTGGGTACAAATAAATCCATATAAAAAAGAGTAGAGCAACTGAGTACATAGTGCTCTACTCGGTGTGTTATTAATAATGACAAAAATAACTTATTCCTACTTCGGTTATAAAAACCTATGTGTAGTGACACATTGACTCCTCGCTCTAACTAAGTATGAACTTGTAAGTAGACACGAGGGACTCTGCTTCAGCTAGCATTATATTGGTCTTCTATTCTCTTAAAAACTAAGAGAGGCTACAGTGATTCTTAAGCAGTGATTCTTGCATTCAAAACCATACATACAGCAATTGAACCTCCTTTTTTCGCAGTCGGCCAAAGTCAAGACAATAAGACCATAGCCGTGATGAATGAAAGAAGGGACTTTGCCCAGCCATGGAATTCATTGTGGTGTTAGTACTGTACACTCGCCGGTCGCAACACGCGAGCGGTTCCTGAAGGCCGCGCGGCTTCCGGTCGGGCTGTGCAGGCGGCGGCGAGGACCTGCTCCGCGGTACATTTTACATCGACCTTACAGTTACATGTTTACACTAGATGTGTACAACTGTTTGTTAGCCTGTCCCACCGAATTGATAGTCCCGTAATGTCGATAATCTGCGGGAAAATTGTTTATATAAAAGGAGGCATGATCACTCTAGTCATATCAGTCATGTTGATCTTGTTGTCTGTTATATAATATAAATATAAATAAAATATAGCTATTCTATACATTTTGTATCTGTTGTTACTTTTTCAGGTGTATGTATGAGATGCAGACAGCCTGAGTCGTTGTAAAGCCCCTACATCCTTCTCCGAGCATCCTTTAATTATGATAGTGTAGTACAAGTTATATAATTGTAATGTAATTTCTTTGTCAATAAAGATATTAAAATATAGAATGCAGATTGAATGCAACATGAAAATTGACAATGAATCATCAACTACTAGATTCTATGCTGAAAAAACATATAAAATCACTGGCAGCCGCCAGCTCCTAATTATAATGTAGATTGTTCAGGCACTTCCATTGGTCTGACATCTCGAATCCTCGAGGGTCGGCAGGCGACGATTTATTTCGCATTAACGCCATTGTGCTGCCATTAGGGCCCACAAACGTATATCCTGAGGTATTTACGCGATTTACATCTACAGTCTGACGGTATAAGAATCAATATTGATTACAACCATTTAAGAGAGCAGCTTTTTGATGAAATTCTTGCAATAATGCCATTAACATTTTTATCATCTTTTTATATCACCCACTGCTGGGAATACGTAATGGAAATACATACATATTATGTTCTTGCTTGCTTAAATATTTATCCACCTCCTTATCTTGTGTCTTTTTAATCCTTTGAACTTCTGTTATCTGGGTACGTGAAGATGATTGCACGCCAAACACAACAATCATTCGTCCAAGCTTGTGCAATACTTACTAAAATATTAGGTCCTTACATATGAAATTGGCGTTTTGTATGGGAGGAACAAAAAGTCGAATATTTTTTAATATAATATATTTAATTAATCAAAGTATGAACCATTATTTTCTATGCACTTTTGCCATCTTATAGGTAGTTCATTGATCCCTTTACTAAAAAAACTAGTCGGACGGGAATCAATAAAATCTTTGAAGGCGATTTGGACTGCCCCATCGGAGTTGAATTTTTTCCCTTGCAAGAAGTTATCCAAATTTCGAAAAAAATGGTAATCTGTTGGAGCAAGGTCCGGGGAGTACGGAGGATGTCTTAGACTTTCCAATTGAAGCTCTTCTAATTTAGTAGCCGTCTGTTGCGCAGTGTGTGGTCTAGCGTTGTCGTGAAGCAGCAGTGGCGTGGAGCGATTGACCAGCCTAGGTTGTTTAGCCGCTAGCTTTTCCATCATGGTTTGCAATTGCTGACAATAGACATCAGCCGTAATAGTCTGGCCAGATTTGAGAAAACTGTAATGAACAATACCGGCACTAGTCCACCAAACGCTTACAAGTAACTTTTTTGGGGTTAATTTTCGCTTGGGGCAGGATTTGGCTGGCTGGCCAGGATCCAACCATTGCGCTGAGCGCTTCCGATTATCGTAAAGAACCCATTTTTCATCACAGGTAATGATTCGGTTTAAAATACCTTCATTATTGTGCCGGTTTAGTAATGTAACGCAGCAGTCGACGCGCGTTTGCCAGTTTGCTTCAGTCAATTCGTGAGGTACCCACCTTTCAAGCTTTTTAATCTTCCCAATTTGCTTCAAGTGAATTAAAACAGTTTTATCACTAACACCGCAGCCTGCAGCTAACTCGGACGTGGTTTGCGATGGATCCGCTTCCAAAGAGGAGAAATTTGTGATTAAAGTGGCCAGTACGAAAAACGCCAATTTCATATGTAAGGACCTAATATTATTACATAGGTAGATATTTTTACTATACATAGTTAAAACCTTAAAGTGGCACTACAGAGCAGTTTAAGTTATCAAAGTGTCTCCTCCGCGCTCCAATAACATATTATAAACTACTAACTGAAGTAACTTTGAGTTGGTGCTGCAACTGTTTCAGTCTACTAAGGAGGTTTGCGTGGCATGAATCTGTAATCGCAAAAGGTTTGAGAGATCCATACCCATCACTTACAGCGCGCAACGGCCCAACACTTCTGGTTCCTGTGAAGATAATACTTTTGGTAAAAAGCAAGAGCATTTTTGACAGTGCAGTGTTTAAAGAAATAATCATGTTCAGTGAACCTGAAAACTTTAATAAAGAGCTTTAATGTTTTTTCTTATTTTGTGAAGATTCTAATTAAGTCTGCCTTTTTTCATAAGATACACATACAGACAGACAGTCAGACAGCGGAGACTTAGAAATAGAGTCCCGTTTCTCCCTTCGGGAAAGAAACCCTAAAAACTAATACGCTAAAGATATCATAATATTTTTAAGCCGTCATTGAGTAAATAATTACATATAAATTTAGGTACATATATTATGTACTCTGATGCACTAAATGACACAAACGTTGAGACAACATTTACTAGTTAAAAATAATAATTTGAATAGATCTCCCAAGATGCAAACCAGCCTCAACAGATTCTGCAGATGGACTGTTAAAAAAATATGCAAAATGTATTTTGTTCTAATCTAGAAATTTTATTTCCAATGTTATTTCTTACCTCGTAGAAATTCAACTAAACAAACATCAAAACCAGAATCACAACACAAATAAATCCCACGTAACACTGAGTCGACATGCGGAACACAATGTGACGTCAGACGTAAGCCGAGACGTCGCAGGTCGACATTGACCTTTAGCGGGGAGAGCTTCAGGCTGTTTGCACATGTCGGAGAGAGGATAATTTATAGAGGAAGGAATTTGTTTTTTGGAGAAATACTTAAGTTGTTTATTAAAAGAATGGTCTTTACACAGCAATAGGATGGGATATATTTGTAGCGGTGTGGTAGTGATAGCGCCCCAAGAACGAACCTCTTCAACACGACCGAGGATATCGTAAGAGCTTATATGTATTTGAATATTTTTTATGGCTCTAGTCTAGACTTCTAGAGAAGCAGAATAAAATGTAACAAGCCTGAAACCTT
Source organism: Eupithecia pulchellata (assembly GCA_963931895.1). NCBI lineage: Eukaryota > Metazoa > Arthropoda > Insecta > Lepidoptera > Geometridae > Eupithecia > Eupithecia pulchellata. Next base: position 11,596,492 of record OZ007540.1, on the reverse strand, counting down.
AGGGGAAAATAAATCAAAAAATACGCGATAAATACCTACCAAATAAATAGTTCTTAATAGTATAAAGTGGCTATGATTCTTCTAATTTCCTGATCTGACTCAGTACCTAAGTATATATAGGTAACTATATCGTGGACTCAGAAAGTTTCAATGTGGTCAATAAAGTATTGAATAATTATGAGCACAAGCAATACATTTCACATTTGCAATCAACGTGTAACAGTACACATATACACTAAACTTAGGCATGTAATGCCAAAGAGTGGTCTGTGACTGCTCCATGCCTCTTATATATATTTAGCTTAACGTATCACAATACAGTTGAGGAGATCCTACACTGCGCTCGGACTCAGCCAATCCTGGTGTACTTTATAGTAGGTCGCAGTAATAAAAGTCATACACACTGCCATCAATCAAGGCGGGCAACACTGAGTTATTAGTGTTGCCAACTTGCCTAATAATTTACCCGGCGGGTACAAGGTAACTGCTCGGTATTAATAGGTACAGAGTGAAATAAGCTGTAAGTGAAGTTCCGAGGACAGGAAACGGCTAAACGTTTCAAACATTCAACGTGCTATGAATATTAATAAAACGCAACTTAAATAATAGACTCGGGCGCTTCTTTCCGGAAATTCACAGCAAAATTATGAATGAAAATATTAACACAAAATAATTTAATTCTTATATATTTTTTAAGGCTTTGGAGTAGGTATGTGCTCTCTCCCAGTGCCTCATGTGATCTTGAGTAAATTATCTTTATAGCCAAAATGCTAATGAAACTGCGAATCGGGTAAGTCTAGTCTGCGGCTGATTTAGTTGCGCTAATTGTACTAATTGCGTATGCGGAGTGGCATCGATCCACTGCGCATTTTACATCACTAACTAAAATGGGTGGGACACGTGTTTGGATTTGCAGGAGTTTAAAGTAGGGTCCTACTGTGGATACAGAATAATAGGGTACATAATATAATATAAAGATTAATACATAATACAAGGATTAATAAATTTTAGCCCATTCACAGTAACAGAGAAAAACACAGAAACACGCAGGTGGACCGCGGACAATGGACGGAAACATGCGATCGCGGTGGGCGGAGATCCGCCTGCGACGCATGAAGTGACGGGTTCGATTCCTGCCTATGTTGTACTTTGCCTTGTATGTGTACTAATGTTACAATTGCAGTTCCGGGTGACATTCGAAGGGCAGTTACTATACAATATTTTTGAAGCAAGGCAAGACGACCTCAGCAGCGCCGAAGATCCCCTGCGACGCAGGAGGATTCGATTCCTGTCTCGGTACAAATAAATGTTTGTACGATCGGCGGACTTTTGATCCGGATATTTTAGTAATTTTCTATGTCTAGTAAAAATATTTATCTGTGTAATATACTGAGTAAGCTTTCCGACGGATTTAGATAAAACAAGCTTAGTTTGGGGTAGATGAACCGAATTAAACCCTTATAAATAAATCTTCTAACTTTTAAAGCATGAAACCAACTCACTTATAAATCAGCTTTACATAGTATCACAAGAACTTCTTTTACACATTACACAAAATTAAAACTGTGTAACTCTGAAAACTGCCTTTACAAAGTACGACTTTGTGTAAAAATATTGCAGGAACTGGTCGAGTTTTACCTTTTAACTTAATTACAAGGTTCTCAGAGAACTTAATTATCTTTAATCAACGGTAGTTTTTCTTTGAAAAGAAATTAAACTTGAGTCACATTATAACTAGACCTGAAAACTAAACCTGAGCGTAAGCACTACAGGCTGTGCGCAATATTCTAGAAATACTTCCTTTGTTTACGGTTTATAGATTCTTTATTTCTCAAAGAACACACAATATTTCACTTATATGACAAAAACAAAACTTAAGTAACTTAAAGTATAACGTAAATTTTCATTTTAACGAGTGTGCTGCTTTCCTGTCATCATAGTTATACCTACCTTAGATAACAATATCTTTCAAAACAACTTAATCTAACACTTAATACTTCCTTGGTTTTCGAGTCCTTTCTACATATTCTGCGTCTTGCATAACTCCAGTGATTTCATGTGCTTTTGGGTACGAATAGGAAATGAGACATATTAATGCCTTTTCCTTGTAAGAAATCAATGGTTCTCGAAAACGTAAATCATAATCTTATGTACTTAGGCATCTGAAGATTTTATAGTCAAAACATTTAATTAGTTATTTGAAAAATAATATTTCTCAGAAAAGTCAGACTAGAAATAATAAATTATTTGTTAGTACGCCAACCCTATCCATCGGTATCGTCTACCGCGTGGAAGCAAGGGTTAAATGGTGTAAATCATAATAATACCGGATCTAGCGCTATAAGTCATGATTTTTAACCCTTCTCGAACGATGCTGTTCAAATAAAAGGTATTCGGAACTGGCAAAGATTAAGTAGCGCTGATTATTTAAAGAGTTAGATATTTATTTAATCGGAACACTCGATTTTTCTTTCAAAAGCATTTGTACCTTATTTCTATGGATGAGTCAGAGAATACTGTCGGTTGTTTCAATGTAACTTTGCCAATAACTATTCAGAATGTAAAATTTTATTACACCTACAATGTAGGCAATTCCAAGCTATTTTACTGGCCCATTTCAGCAGTCCCCTCTAGCCGCACAATCTATGGCAGCCCTTTCGATTTTAGACAGCTACTAATTTATGCGTGGTCTGTCTGCCCTCGCTCCCCACCACTGCATCGCAGTAAATTCACCAACGAACAAATTGAAAGGAACCCATTGTCAGGGCCTGCCTAGTGGATATGAGCACCATTTTATGCGTTTTTAACGGGATGCGATGACAGAACCCTAATTTTGTTTATGGTGCTGACACGAGCTATTGTGCTTTTTATTTTAAAGGGTCCCGTTAAGTAGGGTTTGGTATAAGTAGATTTGAATTATCTCTGGGTCTGTCATAAAAAAGATAAAAGGATTCGAGCGATTAAATAAATAATAAGACAGAATAAGGTATGATTTTGTGTATGCCTTATTCTTTAAAAATAGATCGAAAGGGGCTGAAAAACTTACAGCACCAAAATACGAAAACAGTACCTATACCTACTCTTAATTAGGCAACTATGAAAGTTGACTTCCGAACCAGGCAACCTATCCCGCAAAATGTAGGCGGGGATAAATTAGGGGCGATTTGCATCACATCCGAATTATGCATCGTATGATGGGACGCCATTAACCGTTTTGTCATACCAGGGGCAAATTAACCCATAATTTTCCGCGGAAGCAAGTCTATTCGGAATGTGAATGATTAGGCTACTGCGATCATTTGACTTTGTTCTGCCAAAGTTTGAGAATATCGTAGAATATTACTAAGACAAACTTTTATATAATATTGTTCTAACAAATTACATGTACCTACCTACTTCACGAATCTTACACTAAACTCGTTCACGAAAAAATTATACCGTCCATTAGTTTCTGAACTTATATGTATCCACTTGAAAACTATGTATTTTATCGAAATCATCCAAAATATAGGCCTATGTCCAGCAGTGGACTATTATAGGCTGGTGATGATGATGATGATGATGATGATCCAAAATAACCTTTCAACTTTTAGATTCAGACGATTCAGTATGTAATTATCTCCGATCAGCAGCGCGTCCTAACTAATACTATCACCACAGATAACAATAAATTGAAAGGAGATTGTCCGAGGGGGGTGCTAAACGCCACGTTACCAGCGGGGGGACTAAGGGGGGGGAGACAATAGATGGTTCTGAAGGTTAATCGTTGTCATTAGTTTTTTGTTCTGCTAATGAATGGGCGTAAAGTAAAATGCCACTTCACATATCGCGTTTAAGGGGAATTTTGTTTGCGTTTAACTGTCGTTTTGATATTTAAAATTATTTTAATGAGGATACGGGATTAATTTTGGGTGCTCTATTGTGTATTATAAATTGGGTTGGTTGTCCGATGGACCATTCAGCGATCTTACCAACGCACGATTATTTTCCAGCGATAAAATGAGGCCCATTTATGCATCCATTAATTTGACTGGTATGAAAGAATTTAAAACCGTCTTTAAATTCGTATTCTAATTTTAATTTGCGGGAGAAATACCAATACCTCGGGTACACAACACAATCTATGGGACCATCTTGGTATCATTCTTTTCACAAATAGCAAAAAAAATCATCCAAATTCATAATCGGATTCATCTACGAGCATTTTAAAATATACCTATACAGCTGAACATAAAACATCGACCTTTATTCAAATAAAGGACTTTGTTCACACAAACAGATAGGAGTTTTAGTTAATAAATTAATAATTTAAAATGAGTGCGAAAGATGAAAAACCTAAAGTAAACAATAGAGCCAAATAGACACAATATTAAACACTGAAAGTACGTAAACACACATTATACCCATGACATTCCACAAATAAATAATAGGTCCGCTAGAGGTCGCCGGCGAGCCGGCACGTACATTATTAAATTTTCATACGAAACAGAAATATACATTCGATTCGATACCGTCCCAAACTTTGCCGTTAAATTCAACCCATTATTTTTTTTATCGGCAAAGTAATGGTTTTGTTTTCGCCAGGCGGTCCCATTGGTCCTCAGTTGGAATTTTTCAGAAATATGAACGTGACTAATCAATTAATTTCGAAGTTGAATTTAAAGCCTTAAACAATCTCAACCAAAAGTGACCATAAAATATAAAATTCGAATGAAATAATATCACCCGACCATGGTCAAGAGTTGATGTTCATCAGTTGAATTTTGCCAAAGCCATACATTTTTCAACCAAAAAATTAAACAGTGACCACAAATTCAAGTAAAATAGCAACATTATTCGAGGACAATACCAAAACTATAAACTGTCAGAGTGCAGTAGTAAATCCGAAATAATACTTGAGTGATTTGCAACGCGATTTCGCTTGCTTATTTTGCTTAGAGTATTAAATTCTGTAGAAAGAAAATTGTTCACGTTTGTGCAGTTTTAGTAGATTTGAGGTCCGTTTAGAAACTCAGTGTTCCTTTCAAGGGAATTGTAATAACAAAACTCCAAGTGAGTTGCAAAAAAATATTTATATAAATTTAAAGACATTTTTTATATAATACATATAATTGTAAAAAAGCTTAGGTACTTTAAAATATCAGATTATCTTGACGGTAAATTTGGGACGAGTTTTGCTACAACTCCAAAACTAACAACCTAACGAATGACAAGGTAAGATTTCTTGTTCGCTTCTTTACTTAAAAAGATTGAAGTGAACAAAAAATCAATGTGATTTCTTTATTTCCCATTACTTCTAAATTTATTCAACTTGGACCAAGTTTCCTGTAGGGTCTAGGTCGCGGTTTGTTGTTTGATATACATTTTGAAGTTGCTTTTTGAAATATTGTAATAATGTACAGATTTTTTTGTAGCTATTAAAATTTTTCATACTTTTTAAATACATTCAAAAGTCAAATAATTTTACCTGTAAGTACCTACTTCCTAATCTTTGATATATATTCTACCTCATAATAATATTTGTATAGTTACGTAAACGTAACTGACAAAAGTCCGAAACCCTCGGCGCGCTAGTTGCTCTCGCACTGGACAGAATTTATATTATAAGTTTATGTCAGCCATATAACCTGTGATATAACTACGAGTATCTGCCAAACACTATAGAACAAGAATGTAAGCCTAAAAAAATTTTTTGCACATAGACTAAGAATTAGATATGTATATGAGTTCTATACAAGTAAATAAAAAAAAAGTCACTTGTGTGTTGTTAGTAAATAAAATGCCCTACTTAGCGCAGTGTTGCTTGCTACATGTTTATTGTTCTTGAATACGGGTGTAAAAGTATTTTCACTCGCTCAAAGCAAAAAAAAATTATTACACGGTGTGTCGCATAGGTTCATAGAATTTCTGTATCCAGTTATCCCTAAGCCCGTCATCCGGTTAAAGCCAAAGGTTCAAAAATGCACAAAACCTGGTGGAAATGAAAAATGGCATAACTTCATTTCGTCAGGCGTAAATTGAGTCGACGTGCGTCACCGAGGAGTCGTAGGAACAAAGTTAAATTGTTATTGCATTTTGCCACTTTCCGAATATCGATGTAACACTAGGTGCTCTAACTATTATATTATTACGAGTATATGTATATAGTAAATATATAATCGTAATATAGTATCACATAACACAGAACACTGAGTAATTTATGTGCCTTTTCCACTCGTCCAATATCTTTGTCCAATTTACATTTTGACCAAATAAATTTGATAGACGTCATCCACGACGTCATATACTAGCAACACCGATATTTGACCGATTTTGAAGATTTGTTTCTAACCGCGGCCGCGGTTTTGCAGGTGTTGTTTCAATGAAAACGTTTAAAGGTTATTTAATCTCGATGGAAACTGTTATTATAGGGAACAACAACTTTGCGTTGTGAAGGGTTAGTGTAAACAAGTAATAAACTTCATCTATCGATCCAAAATTTTGAATTTATAACATTAGTGTTACATAATGTGATTTTGAATAATTTACCCAAAATTACCAAGGGATCTTAAGCAAAGATACTATGAAAAGTGGAATGGGCATCCATCAAGGTATTTGATCAGATGTGGGGCATAGAAACCGGACAAAGATATTTGACTAGTGAGACACACTTAGGTACCGAAATAATATTGATGTTATTATAACAACCAGTTCCGTTCCGATGATTATTTTAATGTCTAATAGAAATGTTTTATGAACATACCACTTCAATAGTTTGAAATTGCATCTCACATCAATAACCAAGATCCAATTTGATTAAAAATATTTGCTAAAGATGGCGTATGAATAGAGAATTAACCGACACCATCTTGAGAGTATTACTAGAAATCAGAGTTTAATTTCCTTTTAGCTAGACTGCAGCACGCTTTGCTTTGTACCTTACTTATTAATGCGACATGTTCTATTATTTTTAAATGTTTGTCCTCATACAACTCATATACTTTCTGCCGTGTGTTGCAGAAGCAAATAAAATTCTTTATCTATTTATTTTTATCAACAGTCGAGCTGAAATGATGTAAAAAGCTTATTTTCTCAACACAAGGAGTGAATAGTAATGATGATTATCATCATCATTGTATAGAACCTTAATTGCCATCGCCGTCAATAAATCGATCATTGTACTATTTTGATTGTACATAATGCCCAATAGCTGGTCATCAAACCAGCACCATCGGCCCCGAATCCCAAATGCAGCTGCTAATGGATCGAGCGAGTGTGTTCACGCATACTTTTTGTAAGGTGAGCCTGTTCGTTCACTCCAGTAAATACTGAAATGATTTTAAACTCTAGGTCGAGTATGTTAGATTTAGTTTTTATGTGAGTAGTAATATTTGGAAAAATATGTGAAAATTATATAAACACAACGAAAAGATATATTAGAAAGATTTATCCAACAGCTTATCAAGAAATATTTTATAGAATTATAAATAAAAATAAATAAATTGATCAACATAGGTACGTGTTTAAAACTAAAAGAATACATACAAACTATGCTATGTATTTACCTAATCATTCAAAATTCTGTAGATTTGCCCTTTGCACCCTAGGCACTGAATCGACTGGTAGGAAGGAACATTATGCATTACAATACCTAACTGGGTTCGAATCGGATAAATTTTGAGTGAAATTTTCAGTGACAAGTACTTGTTTATTCTGTGAGGGTGGGGACGGGGACACACTTGTTTGTTTTTTCGATTTTGACTCTAATCGGATCGGACGTGAAAAGTCTGTTCTATGGGTTTGAGCTTTAGATGGAAATCGGACTTTATTTCAATTGAAGTAAAGTTGAAATAGGCCGTTTCAGGGTTAGGGTCTTTGAGAGAATCAATCCTATTGGCGCTTTTAATTGAATAATTCGTAACACAGAGTGGTTGCAATTTGTACACTTAGAGTTTATGGTTGTATTACGAGATCTTTCTTAATGTATGATCCATTGAGGCCTTGATCCATTGACTGTATAACTATACAGTGGAATGTTATTTAAGGACATGTATGTTTTTAGATAAATTTATTAATCTACTTTCAATAAAAAATATTTATTAAATGTTTAATAACAAAAAAAAAAAATATTTCCGAATAAAGGGTCTGCGGGAAAAAATATTTACGGAGCAACAAGTCAACGGCCATTTTGATCTCAAATCTACATACCAATGCACGTCATAGATTAAAATAAAACAATTAAGGTGTCCCCCACGTGATATTTGCATATTTGAGCAAAGGGGCCCTCCGGGGTCCTATGGGCCCCCTTACGGGCTAATTGTAATGGCAACAATTGTTTTAGATGAGAATGCCTTTTGTTTTGGTAAGGCATTCATTATAAGGATACCTCGGTTTAATCTTTTGTACCCTGTTTTGTTTTACTGAAATTGAAATTATATTTTTATTAAAAAAAATAATCATAACCATGCTTACTCTGGACCTTTGTTACTCTATGGTACCTGTGCTCGTTTCGATTTGCATGTCTGTATTTTAGATGGTTAACTGAGGAGAAATTCCAAAAAGCACCTCAAGGTTTTAAAGGATAGCTTCGTGGAACTCATGAAATAAACCTAAACCATCTCGAACTATTTAACTATACTTTCCCGAAATCCTTTACGGGAAACTTTCTATTGCGTCCATATATTTCCGGAACCGGGTCAACTAGTTCCGGACAAATCACCGTCCGGTTCTAGGCCGGTTGTGAAAAAGTTTATTATTAGTGAAAGTTTGCGGCGGCTCTATCAGGGAAACTATTCGGGTAGAAGTGTTTATGCGTCGGGTTTTACCGCACATTTTGTTGTGCTGAGTAGATTTTATGAGATAAAGTACATATTATGATTTAGTGGGACAAGAATTTGGGGTAAATGTGGTGGCATTTTGTGGTCGTTTAGACCCTCACAGAACAGGCATGTTGCATGAGATGATGTTCTGTAGCATGTAGGTAGGTGGGAGAGGTGGCGTATTATATTATATTGTATATTTCCATCATCAATATTCCGTTCACGAAACTATGTATCAGCAGGCTACCTAGCAGGCCATAAAGCACGGCTTATAATTGAATCTCTAATTCCGGGGTCCCTCAGGGCGCCCTTTGGGCCTTCTTATCTTCCCTTCATTTATTATTCGGCTATTTATCTGATGCGGTCGTTTTTAATTAAACATTTATTATGTTGAGGTTTTTTGTAATTCAGCTAGCGTCCATCTTGTTTTGCAGCAAATTTTCCTGAGTTAAACACGGCCGATAAGATGACCTAGAATTTTTAGATTGAAAGTATTAGGTACCTATAAAAATGCCGTTTCATTGTACGATTTGATTTCTCAACACAAACATTTTGTTTAAGAACGACAAGTTATATTACGGTGCAATTTCGTAGTTGGACATTTTAAACTAGAAAGAAAGAAGGTGAATTTATTTGGCCAAAACAGGTACCTACATTTTAAACATAATTAATTATAACAGAAAAAGAATAAATATTTTTTATAATTCAACACAATTTAACTAACGAACAAAAATAAACAGTGACTTTAAGTGTAGCCACAATGCATTAAATGAGTGGTTTTTAATTTTAATTTTACCGGATGAACCTCCATAGATATGTATGTATGTATGTATAATGTAGTATTTATGGACTTTTGATGAATCTTAGCAATAATATAAGTTTCTAAATATATATTTATTTTGTATAATATTTTTGCAATTAAATTTTCAAAGCCTCTAACACCTTATTATTTTAGTCGAATGTTTACCTTTGTTTTTTCCCCGTCCTGCATCTATTTATCTCCCTGAAACTTTATAATCTATTTAGTCGTAAACGACAAAAACAGTTGTCTTATACCAACTCTATAGTTAATACAGTTTACTAACTCAGTTAGGTTAGAACACATAATGTTCAGATAACACTGCGTTCATAATTTTTTTTATTATCTTCAAATTCAAAGCGATTAATCCTCACAATTAGATTTCCAGTTCTTATTCAGACGATTGAACTGAAGAAACTGCAGCGAGTTTGAACTAGTGTCACTCACACAACACCGGCTCCGTGTCTCAGGTCGCATGATGCGGGGCGGCGCGGCGATGCGGAACGCGGCCGCTGCTGCGATACTCGATCCAGTCAATGGACTTCAATGGTCATTTTGGAGTGAAACGGTGCTTATTAGTTTTTTAGTTTTGTGATAAGGCATCAGACGCGACTGGGAGTTTTAGTGTTTAAGTCTAACTTCGTGATTACCCATAATGAAAGTGTAACGAAACAATCCAAGTGCCTGATACGGCCAGATATTGCTCAGTGCTAATAAAATGCATCGGAACACTTGCGCACATTCCTGCATGCCGTCGAGGTTATTGCAGCGCGGCGTGCGAGGAATGCTCCCTATTGGTCTTACATTACATATTATATTCAAATTACACTACATTTTCAAATATCAATTGAATTTGTTTTAGTTATAGTTTTAAGTATAGAGCTAGGAACAACTATAAAAGTAATCTACTACAATTGACGTCGTCTTTCTTACGTCTTCGTAAAACATTTACCGTCTACAAACAACACAGGACGTAGAGAGTATGTAGATTATCTAATAGATATAATACCTAATATCGAATGTACTAGGTAGGCAGTAGGGTGTTAGTAGCCCATTGAAGGTGCTAATGGACTGTTAATTACCATGGCACATATTGTCACGATTTATGACGATAACTGTCTCAGACACATACATTTCTATACTGATTTATAAAGGGGAAAGGTTTGGTTGTTTGAATTGAATCAGCTCCGAAACTACTGGACCGATTTGAAAAATTCTTTCACCAATATAATCCTAAATTTGCCTTGAAGAACATAGATTATGGAACATTTGCAAAAAAATTTGGGATTAACATGAAAACTTTAATTTTAGTTAAATACCTAGTAGCTATTAGCTAGCTAGTATATTATTAAGAAGAAATATTTTATGTTCGTTTGGATTTAATAGGCTCAAAACTACGGAACTGGTTTGAAAAATTCTGTCACCATTAGGATCCTATAGAGGTAGATCCTATTTTGATGAATATCGGCTTAACTGTATATTTTTACGAATCACTCAATAATGTTACAAAAATAAATACAGTACAGGAGGTTGTGGGTTCGATTCCCGCCTCGGACCAACGTTTGTACGGTCTGCAGATATTTGTTCCGGGTGTTATGGATTATTTCGATGTATAATTAAAAATCTATATACCTATTATATCTAGTACCTGTAATACAAAGCTCTGCTAAGCTTTGGGCTACATACTATTAATACATTTTCACGTTCATTTATCTTCATAAAAACAATTTGTTTTTCGAACCACCAAAACCTAAACTATTGAGGATTTAGATTTGAACAATTTCTTTTCCTTTGAAACTACACTGTTTCCCAAAGTTTGAAACTTTGAAAGTATTGAAACGAACGGAACATTTCACGTACGACGATAGCTGTCTGTGGATTGGAACAAACTTACTTCGACAAAGATGAACAGAACATTTGAACAAGCTGTATGCGTTAAGTTTTTTGTCATTTCTATCTGCTTGTGTACCTATATCCCTATGTACCTATATAAACAGTGGGTCTCATGCAACCTGTACCAGCGAAGGTCTGTGGTCTCCTGTGGGACCGAAAATATCTGTATATTGGACGCCCTATGTATTTTGCGCGATAAATTGTAGTTTTCGAGATTTACTTTTTTTATTTCGGACGGTTTTAACTGTAGTTTTTTCAGTGAAGTGATTTTTTTTCAGATGAACTTGACTGGCATGTTTGCTCGTATGTAAAAACACAAAATTCTAACTACTAGTACCAGGCTAGTAGATCAGACTTTAATCACGATTTATTTCCCAATTGGTCATCTCCGTTTTACATTCAACACAGGGATTCCTATTCCCAGTATAGTGTTGACAATAATATCTCTACAGATAAACTTATTTAAATTCAATAAAATATGAAATGATTCTGTAAAGCGAGCGTATCGCGTCGTATAATGCGATCCGACGTATTCCAATATCCGCAAGTTGCGATGGAACCAACTTCTTGGAAACCGCTGGAATTTCACAATAACGAATTTGTTTCACATTTTGAATTTAAAAATGCGATACGGTGTGAAGATGAATTTAAATTTTCGATATCAAACAAATCTGTGATACTATACAGTAAGTACTCATAATTTGTATGTAACTGTCACAATTTCAGTCCAATTTTTCCAAACCTAATGACGAGGTAAGTTATCTGATAAACCTAAGTGTCTAGATAAACCTAATTTAAGATGCAACTAAACATAAAAATGTCATCATTTCTTTTAATGAAAGCCATCTCGTCGTATCCTACGAATAGGGTCACAGTCGCCAGTGTGACTTTTTATTTTTATTGCATTTTTGGAATCTCCATTATGATTTACATCCTACCAGTTCGAAAAAAATTAAAAAATACTGAAAATAAAAAAGTTATTAAGATTTTAAAATTTGGTCACAACTGCATTGATCGATTTAGCCCGACGAAAAAGTTAACAAACAGCTTTGGCACTTTCTTCCACGTGAAAAACGCAAAGATCACAAGTATTTCCCGGCGAATACGGTTACATACTCCAGAGTAACCATGTAGCGCGGGTGAAAAGGCGCGCGGGCGCGGATTACCGCACTGTTTGTCGACTACGAAGTGCATTTTTAATAGTTTGGCTAGGCACATGAATTTTTTTTGGCTATGAAAGCACGGAAAATGCTAAATTTATATGTAATGCGAGTAGGTACGTGTGCTTACATAATTATGTTATAACAACCTACTAAGTACTACTTGCTAGTTTCTTGTTCATTTTTCTTCTGTGTGAAGAAAAATATCATCGTTAAATCGATTAAAGCAACAAACAGACAGACAGGGTCTGACCTTCGTATCTACAGTATTAGTATAGATTATATATGTAACGAATGTACATCTTTCACATTTACGAATGCGGATGCAAATAATCACTTCATTTGCGAAGTACCTACCTATATTATTTTATTAGGAATACCTATTCCATTGTGAAATCTTAATAATATAAATAAATGAATATTTGTTTCAGGAAGTTTTAAAATACTCCTTCGAATGGACTGGAACGGGTTATACATGTTGAGATACGTAGTTGGGTTTTGTTTTGAATTCTTTATAACTTTTTAATATAGAATATCAATATTTATGAAATTATCATACGCCTTTCAGTGTTTTTTTATAAAGGTCTCTCAATAAGAACTGAGAACAGTGACACAATTTGTTAGAACTATAAACCAACAGTTATTCAAATTCTAAAAATATTTCTGACATTTGGTAAATTGGTAATTTAACCAAACTAAAAAATCTTTAAGATTTTAGTAAAGGTTAAAATTATTTGAATTATTGTATTGGTTTTGTATTTACTAAAGTATTGAATTGATTGTAAGCTTTTTACATGCGGTGCTTTAAACCACAACTATTTGACTTTTTGTATAAAAATCACTTGGAAATTAGAAAATGTAAAAATTGCCAGAGTTCCCGATATTCCATTGACGACTATAAGTTTGAAACTTTGTATAAAAGCTAAATAATAATACAAAATACTGAAATATGTATAATAGATACATAGTGCGGTATTTGTATGGCAAAATCATAACATATTAAACTATTTGCTTGTCCAATTCAATGTGAAAAATAAAATAAAGAGAAACAGGTTTTAAGGATTTTCAAGAGAAGTCAATAATTTCAGGATTTTTCGACTTCTACAAATAAGGTCATCAGACGACAAAGTCTACAAAACAGCGAAATAAATGTGTCTTTTCTTTTTAATATTTTAACGTGAGCAACCACATAGTAGTTGGCTTCAGACAGGCTCATTGACGAGTTTTCTAATCTGGATACAGTAACGAGATTGATAGGATGAATAAATAAAATGCTGAACAATCGACTAAAACTTGTGTTTTGTGTATCAGATGACTTAACACAATAGACCTTATAGATATAATATTTTTTTTACTATACATACATAAAAATCAACCAGAACACTCTCTACAAACATCTGCGAATTTTTATTCCATTACTTGTTGTTTTTTTAATAGACTATAGCATTTAAATACTAAATAGGTTAGAAAATTAACAGCAAAAAAAAAATGATCGATGAATAGGTACGCCATGCCTTGGCTCTGATATCAATCTATTATGACAATAATCATGTAATTAATGCTCGTATAATGTAATGACAACTAGCTGACTCGCTTGTAATTTCATTGGCGTGGACGTGTTTAGGGTAAAACACTTTCACGAAACCAGCTAATTCCCTATTATAATAAAAAATCGGAATTTTACCAAAATCGGAAAGACGCTTATGATATCATTTTTATGTCCGTTAATAAAGTATTCTTTTTTTTTAAGTTTCCAGTAAAATTTTTTATTTAGTGAATTTGAAGCAGTCTTGTCATACGATATGCTTCAAACATTCTACCTTAGCCCATTTTGAGAGAATTTTTAATAAATCTTCAAACATTCATTCATGTTATTATTTCATTAATTTTGTAAATTGAGATTTTATGCAAGACCAATCGGATTGAAACTAAATATCGGGAAGTTTGACTTTTTTCTACCCTAATTTAGAGATATGAATATAGACCTTAAAACATGTTTAACCATTTATTGTATATTCAATACAAAAATAAAATTTGAGGGCATTACCAGCGCACGTTAAATAGTAACAGTCATTTAATACGTTACCAAAAATTACAAATCCAATTTTTCAATAACCGTATTTAGGTACAGTTTGCGGAAATATTTTCAAAAATCCTGAAACACATTTTAAATAGTTTTGTATTTTACTTAATTGTTCTTAGCAATTTTCCTTAAAATAAATAACATAATATTGCCTTTTTAATTTACCTACTGTTCTATCATTACATAATGAAATTTTAAGCTAATAGCACCTTGCATTATAAAGTTATAGATATTTCAATATAGAATGTAATTATAAATCTCAAACTTTAATTACCTGTTTCACTAAATTTTCAGGAATATTTTGAAAAATCCTGAAACAAGTTATCATTATTTTTGTGTGTTTAGTATTCAATGTAAGTATCTAACCAACCACAGGTTACAGAGTTACAAAAAACACCAAAAACCTCAAAACCCCCTTTTACCTCTTTAGGGGTGGAATAAGAAAAAAAAACCCTAATTAGCCGGTATTTGTGTAGTTAAAGGTCCAGCCCACCCAGCTTTCTAGCTCATCGGTTTAGGCTGGGCGTTGTGGCCAGAAAACTCCATTATTTATTATAAAATTACCTTTTTTATATGAGTACCCTTAGAATTACTCTAAGTGAGTACCTACCATAATAACTAAAAAAATTGTTCCAATCATTACATTAAATCATGCCTTAAGAAACCCTAGGACGAGTTTTACATAGTTTACGAAAACACATTTTGTTTAGTATGTCAGCAATTGCACAGTTTTACACGAACTCGGTTTTGGCTTTCAAATGATTTGTTGCATTTTAGCTGTACCTACCAACCAGCTGTGACAAACCAGCGGCAATAAATGTATAAACATTTTTCCCAAGGCGAGAATCGAACCCACAACCTCCAGCGACGAAGTCAGGCCTTCACCAGCAGCTGCGCCATATAGGTCGTCGATTAAGTGCTAGACAAACTAAATACATTTAATATCGTCTCTGGGTGTACAGCGCATCCTAAGTACAGCATGAATAAACAATTTCTGATGCAAGTTATCAAGGTACAAAACCAAATTATGAAGGACAATAAACTATGACCTTCGTAAAATGTGTAATTGTCCATCATAATCCCGTCGAATAAGTTTACAAAGACGTTTGTCACCCCCCTAGTTGAGGACGTGAAGCGAAATCTGCGTGGAAAACGGTCACAATGGCGCTGAGTATAACGTCGATTTGAAACTTGCACGTGGAACAAGGTGCTAAGGGACAAAAACTAGGGAAAAAGGTTTTTTTTATTTATGAAACCTTTATGATAATTTAGCAGAAAATATGATAAAACGTTTTAGCAAAAAAAATCACACTCGTTCAATATAAACTTTGCGAAATAATCAGAAAAAACCGTCTCCTGTAAAGTTGGTGTTTTGCAACTGTGACCGTATTCGTAGGATACGACGATCTATGTATCTATCTTTTCATTGGACGATACCTACCAACTCGTACCTACGATTCTCCGATCAAGCATTGTTATTTAAAATGTTGTATAAACAATACGAAGTCATTCGATAATCAAGCTCGCGATAGTAAAGTTATTGTGATAAAACTGAACCAGAAGGTGCAGTAAAAGTCAAAGTTCCAAACTAATAAAAGCCCCGTTTGCCCGCGGGCGGGCTTCGGCTCGGCTTGTTTATGAACAAACCTAATTAATTACACGCTCCGGAACCGCGCGTGGATCGCACTGAATACTTTCACGAAAACTCCGCGAACTATTTTACACTTAATTTCCAAGATCTAACACTAATAATAAACCAATTTTTTTATTAACGCCTCATCAACGTGAAAAGGACATGCCATTATGCAAAATGGGTATTTAAATGCTTGGCTAACTGGCTAGTTATTGCAGTAGAGATGTTAAAAATATACGGAAACTGCTCTTTCACTTACTAGATCCACCCACGGGCTGAGTTGAAGAAGTCGATTCTGATAATGGAACAAATTATTTCGTTGTGCACCATTCAGAACGTGCGATATCGCAGAGATGTATAGATTTTCTTGTTTGTTGTGAGCAAGTTTTCTGGGTGTAGTTATCCAGCAACTATTTTGTGCCATTTCCGAGTAGGAACGAAGAAGTTGATCTGTTACTGAAATTTGAACTTTACCGTCCCAACAACAATAACTGAGTTACAACTAAGTCAATTATTAGTGAGGTCGGTATTGGTAGTTTGTAAGCGGTTTGGTAAACAGAGCTCTGACTAAATAGTGATAGATGCGGTTTTGGATTGAATGTTGAGCTCGCTAAATGGTTGCGCGAGATGATTAGCATTTTGATGAATGTAAGCGGTTTCTTGGTCGTTAGTTCTGCTTGCTGCAGTTGTTTTCAGCAAAAACAGAGTAGATGTCATTTGTAAACTGTAAAGTTCTTAGGTTATAAATAACTGCTTTAAATTACTATATTTATATTGTATGCCATAATTATTAATACTTATAAGGTTTCTCAATTAATTTCGCCTACAATCACTTTCTGTCCCGGTATAGGTACCTATCTACATAATGATATTATATGATGTAGGGATATAAATATAACTACTATAAAATTACTTTAAGCCTAATAAAGTTGGATTAAGGTTGTCCAAATAAAAATCAGAACGCAGCGCCACATCGTTTGTTGAGAAAAATAACACAATGGGCCTCAACCTATGTTGCCCATAGCTGAGACAATCCTCTCACTGTCCCTCCCCAATCACTTGATAATATAGGTAATACCTAATAAGATTCGTCTTCTGAAACGAAGTTCAATCGATTTTATAATAACCCAAAACAACGCTTCATCCATCGAAATCAACTTCAGCTCTGTTATAGCCAACGGCCAACTGAATCCCGCATTCTATAATTCCGCGGCAAGCTAACTGTTGTAATACAACGAACAAGCGAGTCCAACCGACGATCAATCCCGGCCCGCGGCGTCTAAAACAATGTCTTAACACAATTCGTGCGGCCCGCTCCGGCCGGGCTGCAATCAGTTGTGGTTAACCCGAACCGCTCCACGGCCCGCGGAGACGGCGTCGAAATCTGGGGCTGAATGTAGCTCAACTGAAGCCAGCATTCTAGTTTAAAATCATTTAATTTACTGACGATACTATTTAATTATTTATTTTCTGTGCGCAGAAACGTGGCTGCTGCAATTTTCAGCTCCCATCTACTTTAGTTTTCGTGTAGACCAAGACCAAATACGGAGGCCTATAATATTCCATCATAAAAACAGCATATATTAATAATATGTACCTACGTGTATGGGCAGGTTTTTGAGATCTAAGAATACAACAGGAAACCAATAATGTACTGCCCTAAAACCGCACGTGTCTATCGCATTAAATGCGGAACACACCTGCCCTACCGCACACATTTCCGCATAAAATACCGCATATGCAAAGATCTTAAACTCAGGTCGGAGACGACGACGAGCCGATGCACGTGACGACCTCGGACGAAGCCAATACACTCGTTTTATTTGCACTGCACTTGTGTCGGATCTATTTGATCGACGAATATAAAATACTATTATAGTGCTCTTAGTTCTAAACGTGTGGACTTTGGCAGGGAGCTGAATTGATCTTGTAGCAGGCGTCAATTATTTTGAAATATAATACTAAATTTCAGGCTTGATTTTCGGATACAATATTTCTACAGTGGACAGTATATTTTTTTTTTTTTTTTATTGTTTTCTAGTATACACATTTGAAATTAATGTAGGTAATACTAGAATATAATTACAATCTAGCCATAACTTTGGCTAATAGGTAATTTAGTTTTCACTTAATTTTATAAAATCATATTAGGTACTAAGAACGTGTCCATTGGCACTTTTCTTATTGTCTCTATACTTAAGGTGGACAGTATAGTATATGACTAGTAGCTATTTTCGGAATGATACCAAAGCAACTACGTCACTATTCTTTGTTAGGAAATTTTATGAAAAAGATTGATGCTGGCGAATGGTGCTTATTTTATTTTATTCACTTTAATGTTGAATTACAAACTCACGTTGAACAAGTAGATAGGTATACGTATTTTTCCATCCATACAAAGCAGAGCTGTATTTATAATATTCAAGCTAGTAAAATGAAGAAGCTATTCCAAATAATTAGATTCTATCATCAATCGCTAAGCTCGAGCCTGCTTCACCCATCGTCACGAAAACCATTAAAGAGGCAATCCCACATAGAGTTACACCGATACGTTACAGTCCGTTTACGATTGCAGCGAGCTTAGACCAGGAGCTGGTCAGACGTTCATCACGTCAAGCCACTATCAAGCCACTGTTAGTCAGACTGAATTTTAAATAATAGTGTCTTATTATTTAGATTTCTGAGGTCAGGAGCGTGCGATTGACGGCAGAGGATACCGCAAAAAATGTGAGGATTCACCACTTATTTTATAAGTGGTGAATTCTCACATACATACAGTACGCTAATATCGCGTTTTGCGTTGTTTCAGAAAGCGTGTGTAAAAAATGTGCATTACATTGAATAGTTTTTGGATTTTTGACGAATGTGGACTTAGTCATGCCTTACAGTTTACTTAATGTTATCTCTAGCAGATGACGTCACTTACTATCAAGTGAGATTTTAATCAAACAAAGATGAATAGCTAATCTGGCTCTTAGTTTTTTATTCTTCGCAACTAATGTTATTATCAGAATCTAAACACACAACTGGGTGTTTTCAAATCGCCTTCGTTCTAAAATCATAGCTCTTGTCCTTTAATACTAAACGCGTATTAACTCCGATACGTCAATTTATCCTGAGCCGGGATATGGCAAATAAAATCCTTTATTGCCTCGTTAAACTTTCAAATTATACTTCTGGAGACTGTGAAACTGTTCGTTTTAAAGTTATTAGAGATTTGTTTTATTAAACTTCTCATGGTTCACTAGTTAACTAGTTTTTATAAATTTTAATACTGTGTTAAATGAACAGGTAGCGGAGTTATTTCGTGCTTTGCACAAATCCTCTTTTTATAACAGCGCACGCTGAGAAAGTTCTTTAAAAAACATTTGATTTCGTCCAATGTTTAAACTGAAGTTATTAACTGAAACTCGACCTAGCTGGAACATTCGGCTAGGATTCAGTTATTGCAATATTTTCATATAAGAATTACGAAAAAGTACACAATACTGTCTCTGACTGTGTGTGTGTGTATTTATTATTTTAACTATGAACGAACCTTTGCTTGACCACAAGTGTTGTGGTGAAGGGTGGTGTGGGTTATGGTGTTCATAGGAATGGTAAAATGAGGGAGCCTAACATAACATATACCTACTCAGCAACAGTGGGTGAAGTAAGTCTATAAACTATAATAACAGAACTAGCCAAGTCAAAACCAAGACGTTACTCTTATTATGTTACTACTTAAGTACATATCTGTAAAACGAGTCATAAAGTCTACAACGATTCACGTCTACAGTCAAAATGCCGTAACTCGGTCATTTCATCAATTCTCTTCATTACGTCAACGATGCTGTGCCAATGTCGTGTTATGTTCCAGTAAGAGCTTATCATGTTCGTGCTATTTTTATACAACAGTAAGGATTGGACCTTACATACGTATATAAATACGACACAATAAGTATTTTTTTACCACATTCTTTGAAACGCATTTTAGTTCTTAGACATTGCTGTTCGACGTTGTTTTCCGAACGCGGCCCAACCTAGCAGCATCCTTCTCTTGTTTTCCTTCTCGAAATTGTTTTTACGTAGCTACAAAATCTGCCCAAGGTAAGTGTACTTGGATACAATTTCGAAAAGGTGGCCATGTACGACCACCGATCATGACTTTGGTTTTATTTAATTAAATAAAACCAAAGTCATGATCGGTGGTCGTAGCTACGTAAAAACAATTTCGAGAAGGAAAATGATGTATCGATCTTGGCATGAATTATTCATGCCAAGATCGATACATCGGGAGGATGAAGCTAGATTGTTCAGCGTCCGGTTCATCCCTTCTTATTAGTAGCACCTTAGGTTTCTATTCATAATTCATTATCGTTGTCTATAGATCATAAAAAAAATGTCGTAAGCGTCGACGTAACGAGACAAATATTGAAGAAGTGACTGTTTCGAGCCTACTTGTCCAGTGGCACAAGAAAATGGATAAATAGATTATTTATTCCGTTTCTTTCCGTGCCTAAAAGCCCATGTTGGGTTCGTCTTAGCACTGGGTTCTCACGTATTTGTCATACAATTTATTAAGCAGTTAACAAACAAGTCATTAAAAATACAATCGCTAAAATATAATTAATATATTTTTCTCAGCGAGTTTTAAGTTCATGTTGTGGAATTCGGTGACGATATTATATAGGCTTATTTACCAGCGAGACTATAAAAAAAATTCAACGAGCTAAGAAAGAAAGTAGTAAGATGAGAATCATTAAAGATATAAGTAAAATACTCGTACTATAATATCAAGAATCACAGATTTTCGTTATAATAATGTGCTATCATAAAAATTGCGGTAGCACGTGTGTATGAAAGCAGCACTAACCTCCGCAAAGTTAATGCCGCCGCGCGCCGCTGTAAAGTTGATGTTGTAAGTACCACCGCGAGATGGCGCCACTTGAGCAATGTCTTTATTGCACTTTTAGGGCTTGAACATGAACCACTTCAGAAGTTTCTTAATTAAAGATAACATTCAGGAAATACGCGCCATGGCTCATCAAGTTAGTTGAACTAAAAGTTTATTTCATAAAACTAATTATTTTTAGGGAGACTGCCTCCTCCGACCGCTAGTTGTAATAAGTACGTGTGTTCTGCCAACACTCTGCCTTCTTTACGGCTTGCATTGGAAATAGATTATGTGTAAATATTTGTGTAAAACAACTAGGTAAATTTTTGCATGTGAAATTTGTGACAAGTTACAAGGGAATTACAAGTAGTCGAAAATATTTTGTAGACAAGGGATGGGGGGGGACAAGAAATAAGTACCCTTATTTCTAACGCACACTGTACATTGTATTAATATTTTATAGTAATTTTAAGAAATACACTTATTGAATAATATAATTATCTTATCAACAAGTATTTTTATTTACTTAAACAAGGTCCACAGATATTGAGTTTTATTTGATTCACCGTTTGAAATTTATAACCTATTTATCCTAGAAACCACGAACAAAGCCAATAACGATACCTTAACGACATCGACGTTTTGACAGACAAGATTATTTCAATAGCTACTATTTCATTTAAAATAATGTTTTCAATCGATTATCACTTTAATTTCCTGTAAAATGTATATCTTCTGGTTGAAGCCGCTCGCTGCCTCCAGGGAGCTGTTTAATAAAACAAGCGATTACAAGGGTCCGCGACAGTTATACGGGTTGCGGCTAATTGTTTATATACACCACGAGTGCCACTATATAAGCCTGTTTAGCTGATTGATAGCGAATACTTGAGTATTGATTTTTAGGAAGACATTACGAAAACTATAGAATTGCTAAAAATATTATACTTTGCACAAAAATATCAATCAGCGCATGAGTTTCTTTATCGTGAAAGATTTCGTATAAGCACAGATAATATATATAAAAAATAATACTAGTAGTATAAGTAATCAATAATCATAATCACTTAGAATGCCTATGCATGACAACGTGTGAGGCTTAGAAGTGAAAATACTACTAATAACGAAGCAAAATTTTCTGGAAATTGTTTATCCAGAAATTAATTTAAAAAAACTGAATTCATAGAAGCATAAATCAAATTCAACTCAGCAGTTTTCGTTTGTTCTTTCGATTTTAACAAAGCAGTTCCCAAAAAGGCGAAATCAAGACATTCCTACCTGACGTCCCTCGAAGTAAAACAAATCGCAACTGCGCCTTAATTGGCAAATATTTAAACATAATAATTAGCAGGAAAACATTTTGAAAAAGAACTTTCCCAGTTTAGGATAGGGTAGTTTTTCGAGGAGCAGGAAAGGCAACTCGTTAAGTTGGGCTAATATTTGCAGTTTGCCTGCAGCGAATTTATTATTGACAGTCGTTGTTGGAGCGAGATGTACGAATTATGCGAACGCGGGCCGATGAGTCCCGCAACGTCCCGCCGCGTCCCGCCGCGTCCCGCCGCGCCGCGCCGGCTCGGGTCGGCTCGGGTCGAGTCACTTGTACGGGACATTTGCAGTTTGTAGGTGTTATTGCGTTATTGATAACTTGTTCAATTAGTTAACAGGAATCAAAATTAGTTCATTTGTAGCAATCAAGTTTATATTATTCACAGGAGTTAAATATATTTTATTTTGTTTCCGGGAGCAAAAATAAATTGGTTAATAGGAGAACAGTTAAAATCATTGGAATACAGGAATATCAAACACTAGGCACTTTACACTTACTTTATAAAATAAATTGAGGAATCCGGGTCAGATAGGAGTTTTTCACCGCGCGAGTCTTTTGGAGTACACATCTCCTGCGAAAAGAATAAATTATAGTACCTAATAGGTATTCTGCAACCTCTTATAACTCGATTTTTGTTTGCGATCAATTATTATTTTTTACTTTCGCAAAATTATGTTCTGCTTCTCACAGATTCAATCCAATCCCCTCAAAGGTTTGCACTAAACAAATGAAAAAATCTTACTTCTTTTGTTTCTGATAATTTAGTGTAAATTCCCTCAGCGGGTGGCGAGGAACTGCAGGCTGGTTTTAGAGTCACGCTGACCGTCGGCGCTGACAGGCCAATATGTATGATTACTTATGAAGCGTTTTAGAGTAACACCGACGACTCAGCGCTGGGCCATACGCGCGCGTACGCGCCACGCGTCGGCGCCGCTGAGCACGCGGCGCCGACGCGCTTCCGCACTCCGTTATCGTTACAGTGTTACATAAAACGCACGCGCCGACGGGGACAGACGAGCGCAACAATGAATCGCGATATTGATACTGAATAACAATATGGAGACAAATAATATGTGTCTGAATAATAATAATAAATGTCAAGGTAGGTAGACTTGTTTGGGAAAGCGTGGAAAGTATTTTTAAAAAAACAATAAAAATTAAATTGATTTTGAATTTAATAATTAATGATTTTACAATGACGACTGAAATACGACTGGGGCTTTGAGTCCGGAGTTCTCGCATCACAGGACGTCGATAAGAACGGTCTAGACGCTAAGTCAGCGTTAGATTCGTGAGAATCTAACGTGGGCGTTTCTTATTAAACAAGTGATGTCCGATCTTATGTGGACCTGAATACAGACCCTGATGCCATAACTCCTCCCTCCTGTAGTTCGAGATTATCCTCGGGATTATCTCGAATTTTCCCCCTTTTACAAAATAATTTCTTAACTCTATGTTTAAATGCTAACAATAAAAGACACACAGTTAAAAGAACGCATAACGTTAAGTTTCCTATACTAACACTTTTATAATCTAGAGCACTATGATTAATTTCACTATCACTATAATTTTCACTTCCACTTTTCTGCAATAAGTAATTCAAGAACTGGATGTCAGCAAGATCAATTCCATTGAGATTGACGGGTTTTCTCTCGATATCCGATGAACGGGTCAATATTTTAGGTAAGTTAACAATAGGAATCTTTGTAAAGATTATGTCTTTTCCATGAGTGAGATGTCTTTTTAGTTTCAAATTACTAAATTTAACTTGACAATCATCGTCTAAAGTTATGAGATATGTTCCACAGATATTTTCCTGGATAATCTCGTTCTCGCAATATTTGGTGAGTGACGTTTCAGTTTTGGTGTAAATTATCCATCGATTAGGCTGTATGAGAAAAGCCTTGATTTCATTAATGGTAACAGGAACCGGGTGACAGCTAGAGATGTTGGTAGAAAATGTCATGAGCTCCGTGATGCATAAGTCTTCCATAAGTGGCGGATCATTGCTCTCAAAGCACAGGAAACGAGCTTCATCGATTTCTCGGCATGACTGGGAGAGCGGCTTCGCTTTCAACCCTTTCATTAGGATGTAAGGATATTTAGGGAGTATAAGGACTGTCTGGTGGGTAACTCTATCGTCAATGGGTAAAGGTGTCAATTTAAAATAGTTAAAAACTTCATTTCTTATTAATGGTATTTGCATTATTAACTTTATCTGATTTTGTTTTATATACGCTTTCATTTCTATACACTGTTCTAATTTTACAATATTTTCTTGATTTACAGGATAAACTAATTTACTAGTATTTTCGATTTCTTTTAACAATACAATCAGTTCATTAGTATCTAAAATAGATGGATGTAACAATTTATTTCTAGCAAAAGTTATAGCCGTTTCAATCTCATTCAATCGCATGTAGAGAGTCTGGAAGTTATGTAAAAAGACGTTATAAATGTGTATAATTTTGTTAGCAGTTTGGGTTAATTTAGAATTATTTAAACCACGATTTAGATCTTGAATACTAGTCTCAATTTGAATGAAATTGCTTTTGGTAGAGTTGGCTATTTCAGAAAGTTTACCCATCATTTCAGCGACTATTGTCATTTTCTTATCAACGGCATCTTGCTTAGATTTTACTTCATGAATTAGCTTTTCATACAACACAGCGTCGTCATTATCCAGATTACCTGTAATTGTCTTGATAAAAGTACCAAGAGGATTTATGAGACCGCGCTTAGATCTTACCGATGGAATCAATTGCTCATACTTTTCTAAAGTTATATTCATGTTAAAATTAGTTTCCAATTCTACTTCATTAAAATCATAATCGAAAATTTTGATATCATAGCAGTTTTGAACTTGTCTCTTAAGTCTTACGTAACTATCGATATTTAATTCCAATTGATCATGGATGTGTTGTAAGTCTAAGATTTTGATTACAGTCCATGTATCGTGGCTAACAACAGCTTGACCTTCCTTTACAGGTAACAGCCCTGGGTTCTTGTCAATCAGCTGCAGTTGAAGGGCCTGGCTGTGGATCACTAGGACTGCCAGAAGGACCAACCTGTGGAGGACGTCTTATGTCTTTAATTGGAACTTTTGTATTCCTATTTTGAGTAGTTACTGGTACAATATTTCGTTGAATGGCTCCGATGACTTGAGCTTTCTGATATCGAGGTTTATCTTTACTACGCCTAGTATTCACTCCTTTGATAAATACCGTATCGCCAACATCTATGTCAAAATCCTTTTCTCCACCACGTTTTTCGATGGCCGCTGATTTTTTATCGATTATTTTCTCTGTAAGATATTCGTACAAAAATTTTGTTCGTTTTGCGTGTTCTTTAACCAATTGTTGCGTAAACTGTTTATTAAAATCTACATGAAATGCGCTATTACTTTCTGTGTGGCCAAAAACTACTTCGAAAGGTGTAAGACCGGTGGTAGAGTGGATAGAATGATTATATGACATTATAGCGTAAGCCATAATAGATGCAGCATCAGTGATTTTTTGTTCGTACTTTGCTATACGGTAAATCTCTATAAGGGTTGAATGGAATCTCTCGACTATCCCCATAGAGTTGGGGTTATGTGGAGTACCGATGTGCAGGTCGATTTTATAAAATGACATCATTTCTTTCATCAATGTATTATTAAACTCGGTCCCTGGATCCGAGCTTATTCTACAAGGTGTTCCGTATAAAGAGAAGTATTTTATGAGTGCTCTTATCGCTTCAGGGGTGGATTTAGTGCTGATTTCAAACGCTTGACCAAGTTTGCTGAAGGCGTCTACTATTGTCAGATAATGTTTTCCGTCGATTGAGAATGTATCTATAAATAATTCCTGAAAAGGTTTAATTTGAGTTTGTGATAGTTGTAATTCCGGTTTTAAAGGTTTTCGATCGTATTTCATTTTTTTACAAAGTTCGCATGCGTTGATAATACTGGCTACTGTTTGATCCATGTTATTCCAGTAAAAGGTACGTCTTAGATGTACTAACGTTTCTTTTATTCCCCTGTGACTGTTCTTACCTTCGTGATATTTGAGCACAATGTTTCGTTGTTCCTCTTCGCTATCTACATAAACTACTCTCTTAGTACACTCATAGAATTTAACCGTGCCCATTTGAAAAAGTGACAGGGTGACTTCTGAAAATTGTTTGCGGTGTAATGAGTCTTCAAAATAAAAGAAATATTTTATTTTGGGTCGAATATATCCTTTCAGAAATCTTTTTACCAAATCCGAGTTATTTGTTGGTAAGTGTACTTCCAACACCTTTTGTTTTGACCTAGATATGTCTTTTACCGACAATTCATTTCTGTTCCAAGAATGAACCAGAATCTGGTTTGGTTTCGTGTCAATGGCCTCTTGGAGGATAAGAATACCATCAGTATCTAAGTCACGCGCCGAATGTACCGTGCCTATGCTTTCCGGCTGACCTTCAGAGGCAGTGGCAGTGCTACTACCCAAAGATGGAACCGAATACGGAGATCGCCTACCACCCGCTACTGACTTATTGCTTTTTTCCGATCCAGATGATATTGTTATCGGAGACGGTGTTCTTTGACGAGGGGTAGAAACTCGAGAATTGTGTTTTTCATCTTTACCTAACCGAGCAATTTCTTTGGTTAAATCGTTTATGTGTTGCTGGAGTTTTTGCTCCTTACTGTCAAAATTTACCTTCATTGAAACATCATCATTCTCTCCTAGCACGTTTAATCTAATTCGAGATAAGGCATCTGCGTTTGAATTTAGTCTGCCTTCCTTATGTTGAATATCATAATCAAATTCCGATAATCTTAATTTCCATCGTGTTAATTTACTATTGGGTTCTTTTAAAGATTTAAGCCATGTTAAAGGTCTGTGATCTGTATAAATCATGAATTTACGTCCATATAAATAGGGACGAAAATGTTTCACAGCCCATACTATTGCAAGAAGTTCTTTTTCGATGGTACTGTATCTCGTTTCGGCGTCATTCAAAGTCCTACTCGCGTAAGCTATCGGCTTATCATTCCCTTTAGGTCCTTGCGATAAGACAGCGCCTATTGCAAAGTTGGAAGCATCCGTCGTGAGGACAAATGGCTTGGAAAAGTCAGGAAATTGCAAGAGCGGCGCGTTTGTTAAAAGCTCTTTACACTTTTCAAATGCGTCGATGTATTCTCTTTTAGTGTAATCAATTTTATTCCTTTTTTTTAAACAATAGGTAAGTGGTTGTGTCAATTTAGCAAAATCTTTTATGAATTTACGGTAGTATCCTACTAGACCAAGGAAACTTTTAATTTCTGTTGTTGTTTTTGGTAAAGGAAAATTCATGACTGCTTTGATTTTATCGTCGTTAGGTAAAAGGCCGTCCTTAGTGATGGTGTGACCTAAATAAAGGACTTCTTTTCTGAGAAATTCGCATTTATCAAGGGTTACTTTCAAATTCGTTTCCCTAAGCTTTTCGAATATTTTTCGAAGTTTGTCTACGTGTTCTTGCAGGCTTGAGGAATATACTATGATATCGTCAAGATATACTAAGCAGTGGATACCCTGAAGACCTCGCAGTATATTATCCATCGCACGTTGAAACGTCGCTGGAGCTGTTTTCAAGCCAAACGGTAGCCTTTTAAATTCATAATGACCCGTCTGGGTTGAAAAAGCAGTCTTTGGTCTATCCGCCTCATTAACTTCTATTTGATGATACCCACTAGCAAGGTCTAAAGTGCTGAAGTATTGAGCTTTGCCAATCTTATCAAGAAGATCAGTGATGTTGGGTAGTGGATACTTATCATCGACTGTGATCTCATTTAGGCGACGATAATCGATCACCATTCTATATTTTCTTTCCCCAGATGCGTCTAGCTTTTTTGGAACCAGATGAACTGGAGCGCTCCATGGAGAGTGTGAGTCTGTAATTACGTTATCTGCCAATAGTTTTTCTACCTGTTTATTAATTTCTTGATTAAGAATAGGTGGGTGTCGATATGGTCGAATGTAAATCGGGTCTTCGTTGGTTGTCCTGATGTTATGTTTCACTTGATTCGTGAAGGACAAAGGAATCTTGTCGCTATAAAATATGTCACGGTATTCGTTGCATAATTTATATATGTTTTCGCGCTCTTCCTTATTCATGTGATCTAACCGTAACTTCCCTAAGTTTTCTTTCAAAATGTCATCAATCATGCATTCATCTTTCGTAAAATTTACCTCACATTCCTCATTTTCGAATACAGTGACTTCAAATGGTTTCTTTAACTGAAATTTATAGGTTTTATCTGTTACATTTTGAATGACCGTTTCTGCAAAATAGTTCTCACACTTAACTAAAGCGGTAGGCATGCGGACGCCTTCCTGAAACTGAAGAAATTCAATAATGGCATCACCTGTTTTCAGCGTCGTGGGGATTTTAACTCTAGTCTCAGATCGTGGCGGTACATCAATCTCATAAGGTGGATTATAGACGATTGGAATAGCCGCATTGTGTGTTACTAACATTTGGTTGCACATATCGATGTTAGCTCCTAACTTCTTCAGGAGGTCGGATCCTATCAAGCCATCATATCGTCCATCAACATCATAAACGTAGAATTTATGAGGAAGTGTACTTCTAAAGGTCTTAAGTAGTGGTATGTATATGATCTCATTATGCATGCTTTGAGCATGAGTACTTACCACTGTGAACGGCTCGTAGTATCTGAATTCGTTGAAGAATTTATGCGCCTTTGCAGGGCTTATAAAAGACCTACTACTTCCGGTGTCAATCAAAAACTTTGCGCCTATTTCAGGGATGTCAATGTGAGGCAATTTTAATATACTGTTACAATAGTTTAGATTTATCATTTCACCGTATCGTTCGAGGCCTTTTCCTGAAAATTTTCAGGTTTCTGTTCCATATTTACTTTATCCGTGTTTGTGATTTCCGGATTAAAGGAGTTGGCGTTATTTCCATCGAGCTCAATGTAGTTGCAATCACCTACTGGATACTCTACATAGTCATACATATCATTCATACTCGTGTCATAACCATAATCACTATCAAATCCAGTGCCATCCATGAAATACAGATCATTCGCAATCATGTTTTGTCTAATCGGGGCAGTGCGCATTGATACATCGGTATCTTGAAGCCTAGGTGCCTGAACCTGTTGTTGGGGCGCACCAAATTTATTTTGGTTTTGAGGTTGGTTTTGTGGCATACCGAATTTGTAAGCTCCATATTGAAATGGTGCACGTTGCGGAACAGCCTGAAAGCCTGTGCCGAAATTACGTTGCGGTAAATTCTGAGGTATACCAAAACGAAAGCCTTGAGGAGGCGATGCGAATCGCATTTGTGGAACAAAGTTTGGTCTGAATCCACCTTGATTTTGAGGAATGCCGAATCTAAAATTGCTATGGGGAATTCCAGGTCTGAAGTTATTTTGTGGAATGCCAAATTTAAAACCCTGGCCTTGAGCCGCCGCCGGATTTGACTGAGCTGGCATGGGTTTTGGTGCGTTTTGTGAATTTTGCGCACTTGGTAACTGCGTCGCAGTTTGTTTTAGTAACTTAGTCTTTGCATCATACTGAAATTTGAAATTTACCTCTTCCGTTACAATGCTCAAAGCATTTTCCAAGTTAGAGCAAGCTTTTAACCTCACAATACGAATCATGTCCTCTGGTAAGTTGAACAAAAACGTATTTAGAGCCATATTATTATACACAATCATTTTCGCAGCTTTGATTCCTTCATCGGTAAGTCTATTGACTTTCGCAAACAGAGAGCTACGCACATTCTGAATTCTATGACAAAACTGTATGTATGTTTCCCCTTGCTTGATTTTTAACTGTTCGAGTTCAATAGCTATGCACTCCTCTGATCGAGGATCACCGAAATGTTGCGTAAGTAGCTCCTTTAGTACATCGTATGACTTTATATTCGGGTGGTCGCTAAGTAGAGTCGCAGCTCTACCAGTAAGTCTACTCGATACTGCATGAAACGAGTACAGATCTTGTTCCAAGTTTCCCGAAATAGATGCACCCTTAACCACATAATCGCATTTAGAAAGGAAAAGGTTCAAGTGATTTTCCTCTCCATCATATTTAGGAATAAGCGACAAAGTGTCTTTCGGTATTGCCTTGACAGTCAACATTTTGCTTATACTAATTTAATCTATTAATTACTATTCTATGTCTGAAAATAACCTACTTCACAATTATTTTATTCACTGATTTTTAGTTTTTCTAATTAAAATTTAAAATTAATGTAATATCTTAAGAATACACTGGTTCACCAATTTTTGTGCAAACCAATAAGCCTATTTTAGAGCTAAATAAAGTACTTAAAACTACACAAATTAATCGCGAGAATGACGGAATGCCGATTTCTAGTGCAAACCAGTTTGCCAATTTTAGTGCAAACAAAATCAGATAAACGCAATTAATAAGCCCGACGATTTAAGTTCGAGGAAAAAGGTGGAAAAGACACAGGAATATAAACACAGGAAGTGAAAAGGTTTACTCACAAGCTGCTCGATCCCATGTCCTCCAGGAGCCGAATCAGTGTCACAATCACGATCACACGCGTTCACCGGGAGTCGAATTTATTTGGTTCTTGGTTTCCACGTCCGCGTAAAGACGGTTCCGGAACGTCGCTTCGGTTTTTACGATTGCGAATTCACGGGAAATGCGTGGAAATCCATTAGGCTGCGCCAGACTTGTTTGGGAAAGCGTGGAAAGTATTTTTAAAAAAACAATAAAAATTAAATTGATTTTGAATTTAATAATTAATGATTTTACAATGACGACTGAAATACGACTGGGGCTTTGAGTCCGGAGTTCTCGCATCACAGGACGTCGATAAGAACGGTCTAGACGCTAAGTCAGCGTTAGATTCGTGAGAATCTAACGTGGGCGTTTCTTATTAAACAAGTGATGTCCGATCTTATGTGGACCTGAATACAGACCCTGATGCCATAACTAGGTACTAAATAAAAGTGTCAATTTAATTAAAATAAAACGTAAACAACTTGGTTTTTTTCTTACATTAAAGTAACCATCAAACGTTCAGCTGGTGATATAGGTAAACGCCTGTAACTGCAACTTATCATGTAGCTTTGCCAGTAACTCGTCGAAAGTTCGTGATGACATGCGAAAGTAGTTAAAGAATTTGATTTCGTCATCTCTTAACTGATTGAACAATGAAACAAATGCCCCCACTAGAAATCTTTGAGAAATAAGTGGATGAACTTGTCTTTTCCTTCGTTGTTGTTGGAGTCTTTTCTTTTTCCATAAAAAATACACGGCAGCAATTCGAACACTCATTTGATTGCGCATGTCTGTATTCCACGACGTTCAGCACGATACTAAAACGAGTTGCCGCAGACAGCTACGCGCTGAGAGCTACGCGCGTAGGCCTCAGCGCCGACGGTCAGCGTGACTCTAAAACCAGCCGCACTCCGTCGGCTGCCGAGAACAGAACCAGGGGAGATAGTTTAGGTGAAGCTATATCTTCTAGATCCTGTAACTTTTTTTGAACATCTGTGGAACACTATCTCCACAAACTAGACGCCGCTATACTCCTCACAAAAACTAGTTACAACATTTGTAAAAAATACAAATATATGCTGGATTTTAAACGGCAAAATAGCCCTATGGTAAGTGCCTAAGAAGTAATAAATATTTAAAATTATACAAAATATTTGTCCCATATCGGGACTTTGCAAACTTTTTGGTTTAGCAGACTTTCAACCATAGCACAAAAAGTTGTCGTCATAAATATTATAGAAAACACGAAAGACTACGGTCAAATTATATAAATTATTATCAAATAATAATAATATCAATAAAAACAATTGTGCAGATTGTTCCAAACCATCTACGGGTAACTCACCTGATCCACTCTGTTGCCATCGTCATGATCAGACAAAAGTCCACTAGATGATGTCATTAAGGCTGGTATGCCAAGATGTCTCTAATATTCAGTGGTATCTTGCAAAAAGTCTTAGTGAACTTAAAAATTGGTTCATATGATAAGTTTTATATCCCATTATTAATAATAATCGCATTAATACACAGAACACCACATTCGTCTCCACGGGACACGAACCCACCCCCACGCTACAAGATAAAAACCCCCGGCAATAAATATCTCACGTACGGAACCCCAGAAGAGCAGAGTTCCGCACACGCTAAGCGAAACTCTTTATTCTTTATTCAGTATTTTAACGGTACAAGTTTTATGGGCCCTGCGACGCGGAGGTGACAAAGAAAAGGTAATAGTAGGTACGTAATGTTTTACTTTTTATCTTTATCGTATTAAAAGTCAGTTATAGGACGAGTATGGTACCTACTTACGAACTTCAAAACGTAACAATTATTGATTTATCGTAAACAATCTGATCTAACCACTCAAGCGTCCCGCTCGCGCGACCGATGGCGTGTCTAACGTTCCGCCGGCGCGGGAAACCGCTGCGCGCATTCTACGCGCTACCTCGTCTCGAAAAAACGCTTATAGCACGACAACTGCTACAGCTACAACCAAACAATAAATACAATCAGAATG
The DNA here is from genome assembly GCA_963931895.1 of Eupithecia pulchellata. Classification (NCBI taxonomy): domain Eukaryota; kingdom Metazoa; phylum Arthropoda; class Insecta; order Lepidoptera; family Geometridae; genus Eupithecia; species Eupithecia pulchellata. The sequence goes on along the minus strand of OZ007540.1, from coordinate 11,563,396 downwards.
CTATTGAAATTTAGAATCTAACAACACAATATACGCTTATTACTCAATTGCAGTACAATCTAGAATAAAAGCTGCAAATTTGCGATTTCTCTAAAAATACAGCTAACTAATTTTTTCATACGATTGTATTTGAAAACTACATTGTTCTTGCCCAAGATAATTACATGCTAAAAAAGTGTAGGATTTATCCTTTCGATTGATACCAAAATCTTTGGATAATTAATTATGCTTAAGATCCAATAATTTAAGTGAAAGAATAAGGTCTACGGGTGTTACGAGACGCTACGAGGTTCTACGAGGTGCTACGAGAGGCTACGAGGTGCTACGAGGTGCTATGGCGTAGTAGACGTGCTACGAACTGCGAGCGGTGGCTCTACTGCGGGGAATTGAGAATGTATCGCTTTTAGGGTTCCGTGACGAAATGGAGAGCGTTAATCGTATTCTTAAAAAGTTCATAGGAAATCCGCTTCTTCATACGGATTCGTAGCCGTTTCATTTCTGATAAGGTACCGTAATTATTTACTCAGTCCACGTTCTCTCTTTGGAAAATTATTCTGTGATCGTTTCATCGAAATCCATTCAGCCAGTTGTTGGATCAAATTTAAAAAGGAGAGTTTCATATCTTCTAATCTTTAGAATATGTACTCGAATTCTAATCACCTATATTTTTATTGAATCTTCACACCCCGCTGCGCGAGACCCTCCTTCCCCATGACCAGAAGTACAGGGTGATATAAACTGTGAAAAAGGAAGGGTTTCAAACCAAACCCATCACCTACAGGTCTCGGACTACTTTCTCTTGGCCGTTTTTTCCCGGGACACGACGCGTGGTTCCAATGAGCGCGAGATGGAAACTTTTAATGTACTAAAGTGTTGTAAGAAAATTGTTCTGTTTTACTGTTATACAGGAAATTCTGTTTTGTGGAGTAAACTTGCAAATAAATGGTGTTTTAGTTTTTACTACAATTTACGCGGACTACTTGGTAGTGTAAAGTTAGAAAACACTAATCTTTTTATTTTATGTGGTTATTTTTGTACATATATATATTAGTCCAGCTCAAATTAGGACTAGTATTTACAGTTTACAGGTAACTAAACTGATCCTTTTGGTTTTTTAATTGTAATTTACTTTGTTTCTAAAGGTTTCATCCAGTTGTGCCCATATAATTGAAAACTTCAATCGGGTTTGTTTTTTAATGAAAATATTCAACAACCAAACATCTAAAGATTCAACCAAATTTTCGCATTTATGTGTAATGTGAACTGTGATGGATTATTCCATTTCATGAAAATCACATTTTCCTTATTAGATTCCTTATTCATATTCCTCAGATTTTCCACTTAACCATTAATAATACTTATTGCAATAATACAGATTCTGTTTATGCGTTATATTAATGAACTTTCATACCTGTCGTGGATTTCAATCAAATACTGCTTTCATTTCTATCTCCATGGAATATAGTTCCTTAAATACAATCAAACTAATAAACGCAACTTATAACATGCCACTTAATTAAATAGTACAGTACCTATTAGAACACGTTTGTTTAATTAATTTAATTACTTAATAATCCGGGATTGGAGTTGGGGATCGCAGTTCATAATGTGCTGAACAAAGTTGTTAAATGTTCATATAATGGTGAACAAAGTTGTTAATGCTGTTCCCGCTTTGTCTGATACTACTTTAGGAGTTAGATAATCCGGAGATTATACTGATTCTGTTCGAGGACTTTAAGGTGCGGGAAATTTTCTGGAATTCAAGTCTTATTTGTTTTACACACACCTAGTTTATAACACACAACATCTAGTCCCAATTCTAATACCTTAAAAACAATATTGGATAGGTAGATATTTTTTACTATACATAGCAAACTTCAAACCAGCGTGGGGATTATGGGCAATAACCCCCAGATGAAGTAACGCCACCTATGGCGCGCATTAGGGGAGGCCTATATCCAGCAGTGGACTGATATAGGCTGATGTTGATGTTGTTAATAGCAAACTTGAGAACTAGAAAACATTTGTCCCCAGGTGGGAGTCGAACCCAACACCCCACAGAGCGACAAGAAGTACTGATAATCTGTACTAATATATAATATAATAAAGAGGAAAGATTTGATTGTTTGTTTGTTTGAATTTAATAGGTTCTGAAAGTACTGGACTGATTTGAAAAATTCTTTCACCATTAGATTCCTAAATTTTCCCTGATGAACATAGGATATAGATTAATTTCCAAAAAGTTAGGGATTCACATGAAAAATTCAATTTTCATTAAATACCCGTGCAAAGCCGGAGCCGTCCGCTAGTTAAATACAATGTACTCACATTAACCCTAGACACCTAACCTTCCCATATACTCCTTTAAACCTAACCATACGTCGATTCGACGAGCAATTTTTAGCCCTTTTTAATTTATCTAATTATATATGTTTCCGTCATTTTTATCACTTAAATACATAAACCAAGTATTATATTAGTAAATAAAACAATAAAGTTATGTTTTGCTATAAAAATATTTATTTTATACCTTATACTATATGGCACTAGGTTTTAGAGATCAAATGAGATGTACACTTATACAATTTAAAATTAAAAAAAATCAACACAAAATAGCCTTTTTTTCTGAGGCGAACACAAATAATAACAGTCTTATCTTGGAGTAAAAAATATAGAAACTATTATTTAGAGGCGCATTTTACGCAATAATCAACTTTGTGTTCACCACAAATTGCGGTGTTATATTTTGAGCAATACGACTTTGTCATGCGCCTCTTTTTGTAGGAACAGAGACCACAGACTTTTCTTTTTCTCACATTTGGAGCCTCGACTGGTTGAAGGTTGCTGGATGATGACTGACCTTCACCTTGACCATCAACTTGACCTTCACCTTGGCCCTCATCAGACTTTGCTCCTAATATTTCTTTGATTTTATTTTTTACGTGCGTGGGCATAGTACGATTTTCCAGTCGGATTTTGAGCCAGGGCTCTACTAACTACAATGGATCCAGTATATTCCTTACCGTACGAGTGGGTCCTCTGGCAACACGCACAATATTTATCGCAGCTGCTCTACCTGAAGTACGCCCTTTGCTGCTAGCCCAAACATGACGACTCCGACTACGGATATTGCTTTGTGAGAAGGTACTGGAATTACTACCTGAGCTTTCTGCCAATGGTACTGGAGGTGTTTGTGGCTCCTGTTCGTTGTCTTGCAGAGCAGGTGAAGAACGATCTTGAGTACCTTCATGATCGGAAGGGTCGTCTTGAGTGTCGCTTTCCACATCCTCCACTTCCAAATTATCTTCTGTTTCGCTGTCAGGTAACTCCTCCAATTCACCAACATCTTCCTCGCCCAATAATAAACGCGTAATATTGTCATCAGATAGCAATCTTTGAGAAGCCATAGTAAAAGCTGCAACAAAGTATAAACACTAGTTGAAAAAAAATAGTACACAAAACCTAACCATTCGTCGAAACGACGACTATTTTCGTAATATATCGAGAAATAAAGTACTTACGCGCCGGACTCCGGTGCTTCCCGAGAGAGCTCGGCGAACACTGAGTTGGCAAACGACGACGTTAAGATCGGCGCGCGCGCCGAAAAGAGACAGCAATATTTCTGTGGTGTGCTCGTCGATTCAACGAAGGTTAGGTGTCTAGGGTTAAGGCTTAAAATTTTACATTTCATCTAGGTATTATGAGTCACAGCATCATGTAGCCTTGAAATGAGTGGGTTGAATACAACAGGTGACTCATCATCCTGACAGTAAAAAGTTTTTCACGTGTTCTAGATGTCAGAATAAATAAAAAAATAAATAAATAATGTTGGACAATCTTCACAGCATCATCTAGCCCCAAGCTAAGCTGAGCTTGTGTTATGGATACTAGATGATTGATATATGTACATAATATAATATTATTACATAGATATATATTTTTAGTATACACAGAAAACCACCAGAACACCCTGAACAAATATCTGCAGATCGTACAAATATTTGTTCCGAGGCGGGAATCGAACCCGTAACCTCCTGCGTCGCAGGCGTACCTTTGCCCACCGCGCCACAGAGGTCGTCAAAAGAATGTACTGCACAATAGCATGGACTACTCGGTAGTTCTATTTCAATTAGTTCTAACCTCTCAAACCACATGTTGACTTTTTAAATGTTGCCTCATTTCTAGTTCTAGTAAAAGCGCATTGAACGGAATCCGTAAATATTTATGAGAAATAATAAATATGATACTTGTAAAGATGAAAGCCTCCAGACGACAATGTCCTGATTCTGTAATAAGTGATCGGGTTACAATCGCACAGGATCGCTTAAGGGAGCAAACGCGTGTTGCTCGCAAGCTTGTACGATGATTACATTAAACTTTCTCACATATTATTTTTAGAAAGATAAATCAATGAACAATTTTCTTCCCCATAGCTCTTTTGTTGCTGTTCTTTGTTCTTTGGAAAATCACTGTGGGAAGTTTTTAGGTATATAAATGTATGAAAAAAAAATATTAATTAACATCATCATCATCATCATCAGCCTATGTTAGTCCACTGCTGGACATAAATTAACATACTAAATTAAAAAGGTTTTCCAGACGTGTCACCTTGCCTTATTTTGTAAGCCTAAAGAAATAAAGTTATTGAATCTGAATCTGAATCACCTTGTTTAGATCAATCACTGTTTTAAACGATGAAGTTGCCCTAAAAATTAAACTAGCTTTCTGTATCCAAGGATATGAACACCCAACTCCCGTCCTGATTACGTCCATATTCTTATCTCAGGTGAACGACCTGCGCGAACGATGTTAACGAACGTCTCTTCTGTCGAGTAATTCGAACGAAGAGTTTTTTGGGTTACGCGGATTTGTGCTTCTACGAAAATAAAATGTGCGAAAAGATGTTTCAAAATAATCGTCCATATGGTCCTTGAAAATATGAACAAATATTGATATGAAGTGCCCAGGCTTCCTCATGCCTAAGCTCAATGGGACAGAATGAAGTCAGTTTTGCAGAGCCTTCCACGGTGCGTGTACTTAGTGACAACATAACTAACCATCCATTGGACCTACCAATGCAAGCTACAAATCCATTAAATATGAAGCTGTATTATTATAGTTCTATTTAGACAGCATAGTCAAAAATTCAATTATTAGTCATATTTTTTGGGTGATATGGCTGTGAGTTAGTGTGCGTTTGGAACTTTTGAAACAGTCATCCTTATCTATGTATAATACTTTTATTCTAACTTATATAAAAAGCGAAAGTTTTATAAAATTATTAAAACTTTTATAATGTAACCCAAGGTATATGTGAAAAATATTAATAATTATCGAATTTTTTGTAAAATACCCTTGCGAAGCCTGGGCGATCACTAGCGAATTTTAGCGGTTTAGCAACAAACCCCACCGCTCAGACTTTTTACTGAAGATGTGAATACCAATTTAGCGCCATGACTCACGCACATTGTACATAAACATTATTGTTATGGCTCCCCATTATCGCAGTCTGTCTCATCCTCCCTCCCCTTGCTACCCTGGTACTTACTCATAGAAGAGTGTTCCTCCTTGTAGGTAGGCACTGATAATATGAAACTTGAGTAAACACAATCATTATCATCGGTCTTGTACCCTTCAATGAAATGATTTAGGTAGTAGTACCTACGGCTATACATAGTGGGTAAATCAATATCTATATCTATACTAATATTATAAAGAGGAAAGATTTGATTGTTTGTTTGAATTTAATAGGCTACGAAACTTCTAGACCGATTTGAATTTTTTTTTTACCATTAGAATCTTAAATGTTTTTGGATTAAAATAGTTTATATAATATTTCAAAAAAGTAAAGGATCTGCATTACTAAATCAATTTTTATTTAATACCCGTGCAAAGGCGGGGCAGGCCGCTAGTCTATTATAAGTGTGACAACTCTCATTTACTGTTTTATTCATCTAAGAGTTAGATTCTACTGTGCCCTAACAATCACACTTCAATGAAGCCACTTACTGCATAGCAAAACAACATCTAGAACCACTTTTGATAATCTGTCCTTCTCACACGACTTGTGATAATAGAAGAAGCCAGAGTGAGAAAAAGTATTTGCAATAACAAATAAATATTGCGCAGTAGGTTAGCGCGTCCGAGAGCTCTGAGAGGTGATGGGTCTAGATTTTGAAGACAGAGGAACAAGGGCTAACGACCAACGCCAGAATATAATAACTGTACAAGACTTTTGCAGACTCCTAACCTAACTCAAGCCAGCATTAAACCAATCTAAGCAAAAACCCGCAATGCTTGTTAAACGTATTTTTCTAATATTTACGGTTTAATTTCCTCCGCGTAAAACCATAATGTTTCCGCAAACGAACGAACACACATAAATTGTGTTTAGTGGAATATTAATTTTTCATTGCACTCGTTATTAATGTAATGAAAATTGTATTTACCGCAGAGCGTGAAAAAACGTCCGATCGCAACTGCGGCACTGAAAACGTAATGAAAATATCGAAGTATAAGTAATCAACGCTATAGTCTACGAAAAGAAGTATAGGAAATTGTATTTAAACTCTAGTCTCTTCCCCCTCCATCTTTGTATCTGCTACGCATCTGCTAAGGGACTTGGAGATTAGACAGTCACATTTTGTATTTTAGTACTCGTCAATATATTATATTGAAATGACTAAGTTGCTAATGATTAAGTGATAGTTGTGCCGTTTGTTTGAGACACTTTCTTTTAGTGTTCTATTCACTTTGCTCTGATCAAATGACTGCAATAAAATTATTTCTGCACTCCTAAATATACAGTTAGTTTCACTCGTTAAGTCACCCACTCATACACTCACTCACTCCCACAGAGCTAATGATATCAGAGCGCACCGAGGTGTGCTGTGACGTCACGAGTGCGGAGTCAACGCGCCCGCGAGTGCTCGACATTTCACAGCGCACTTGACTAGTATGAGGTGCTGTGACGTCACGAGAGGAGTTACCTCCCTACTTGTGTGAACTGTGTCGAGGGTACTGCTGGGTTTATGCGGGTAATAGCTAAATTATTAGAGCTTTGCTAATTTTTTTATCGAGTTAACATCCCGTTTTTCAATATTCTTAAATAAAAGACACTGTAATTTTTGCTATCTCCACATTACCGAGGTAACTTTTTTACAATATGAAAATCCAAAAAAATGTGAATCAGTAAGTTTTCGCCGAAGCTAGTTTCTAAATCCAAAATGCTCGTTAAGTTCAATTGTTAAATTTTATCTAAGTTCCAACTATTTCATGGGTTAACTATCAGACATTTTTCATTGATATTAAATTAACCAGCACGGTAATTTGTTACAAATATAGTACCTTGATTTTCAATTCAAATAGCACAGTAAAGGCCAGTGTCCACGGCGGCGCATCCCAGAATGCGCGCTATGCGTCGCCGCAGTGCGTCCGCGGCCGCGGCCGCCTTCGTTAGGCGTTATTTATGGCCGCAGTCGACTGGGGATTTAAATACTCTACGGAATGTACCGGAATGTAGTGTGGATTTTAATTTGGTTAAGTTTACAGGAATCCAGGAATAATGAGTCGGTAGGAATATCCGAGTCACCGCTTACGACATTTGTGATAATGATAACGGATTTGACAGCTTGTGCAAGCTTAGGCGAATCATTTGAAAGGCAATGGATTCTAAATAGCAAGGTCCATGACTCATCTAACTAAATACATTTTTTTATCCCACTTTAGGTGGGTCGAATGATTAAAATGACCACTATGGCTACATAAATGTTTATTTTAAAGTAAAATTGAAATATAATAATATAGCCACATAATTTTCTGTGCTCAAATTGACTGATAGATATCCCACTCAACTTCTTACCAAATCACAGGTAAGAAGTTGAGTGGGATATCTAAAGTCAGCTCAAACTGAACAAAGTTTTAGACAACAAACTTGCCGATTGTTACTTCGCTTTGAAAAATTTCAAACATAGCTTTTCTTCAATCTGTAACAGTCGAAGGATTCCAAGACGTAGCCAGGAGCGCTTTGTTTATTTCACTGGGGTTCCGTGGTTGGTAGTTGCATGAACAGAGTCGCAACCACAAGCTTTGATTGGGTAATAAACTGACCGAGTTTTGGTTTCAATTCTCTTGCAACTGGTTTAATAAGCAAAGCACTTGTAAAGCTGTGTACGACAATCTGCTTATATAATCTTGAATCTCCAAGATTATAATTCAGACTTTTATTAACCAGTGAGTTTATATGCAGTTCATATACGACTGGTATTAAATTTCAAAATTATGCGCATGCAAAAGTTAAATAAAGATTTTAAATTGTACGTAAAATATCTGCACATTGGCGCAGAACAGATGAGAAAAATGAAGTGAGTAAAGTTCTTTAGAGCGCGGAAAACCACGGAACCTTAAAATATCAAAACGTCATCTTTAAAGTTAGCGATTGGATGGCATTCTATTTAGTTGTCCTGTTATCCCCAAGGAAGTTTCTAAATGTTTTCTCAGCGATTTTTTATTGATATTTTCCGCCGCTGCGGTTCAGATTATATTTTACTGAGGCGTCGATGAAATATTTTCTTTCATTTCGAAATCGTATCAGAACTGCGAATAAACTTTGCAAGAAATATGAGATTTCCTGGAAAATGAAACTTGTGAAAGATTGGTTCAGTTTGTACTGTTTAGATTTTTGTTCAATCTGATTGAAATGGGTATTTATTCACATGCATTTCATTTTATGATGTATATGAAGTAAACCCCAACCTTTTTTCTTACTGAGAAATAATATTGTAGACTACACTTACAATGTAGTAAGTGTACTGTTGTACATCTGAATTTCTGTTATTTAGATCGCATGATTGTTGGAAACCTCGCAATATATAATTATTAAAACCAAGCTGCTGCTTGCCTGTAGTTCCACCGGTTCCAGATTTCACCCAAAGCAGCACTTGACTAAAGCCTCTACCATTGTTTATCATAAATGTGGACTTAACTCGAACAATTACAATATTGCACCAGCAAGGAGCCATTCATCCAGAACAACTCATAACACAATTTGGCGTAACAAGCCGTCAGCAAACAATGCACAATGCCATCCGATTCCTCCCATACAAAACTCAACTCCAACCCTTACACATAGGGTTTAAATTCGAATAGCTTCAAAGACACATTGCAAGTCAGAAAGTTACTGGACATTGAGGCTTATTGCGTTGTGATAAGAGTTACATTATTCTCGAGTGCAGAGATTACACGGCCTGGTGGCAGGATTGTGTGCGTTGCATGGGACCGTCCTTAATATGTTACTAATTTTGCTTTCAATTTTGAGATTAAACCTCAAGGGCGGTTTTGAAAACAGGACAAGATAATAAACTCGTGATTTATAAACGTGTTGTTTATTCAAAAGCTTCCGAAAGACTCTATTTCTAGTACATAGGAAGTTGTGAACAAACAAGATCCATCAAGTGTGTCTGTAACTCGCACGCCGAGGGTTTCAAACTTTTTCGATTCCCTATACAAATAAGTACTATATACTTCGGCGATTGGGGAGGAGGTAGCTACTAGTACATTTCTATACTCTTATTAATATGATGTACAAAATATGAAACCTAGAAAATTGTTATTGTATTTATTATTTCATTTACGATCCTTCAAATTTTTTTCTGAAAGTCTATTTTTAGAAAGTGTTCTTTGTTCTTTTCTTTTGAATTCTCTGTAGTAAATAAATTCATGTTGCTTTATAAACATATTATGTAAAAAATATATTTAGTACGGAACCCACACTTCACAAGCTATCTCACAATACCAACAAAACAAGCAAAGCCTACTTAAAAATGCACCCCTATCATAGACAATGTTACTCTACAATTATCATCAAAACTAAGCCACTCATCGGCCAATAAATAATTCCAGTAAAATAGGACAGACAATTTGTGACCTCTGTGACCCCGTGACTGTACACAACCTCTCTTTTGGACGAGTTCCAAAATAGGCTGGAGCTACTTACGTAGATCATAGTTAGTCTGGATTGTGGGATCTTTTATATAAGTTGTTGACTTTGTTCTGGTTTCAATTGAAACTTAAAAAAATACTGTTTGTCTTCCAGAACTTAAATCAGCCTATAAAGTCCACTGCTTGACATAGGCCTCTCCTAATGAGCGCCATAGATGGCATTATTTATCGTTTGGAGGTTATTGCCCATAATCTCCACGCTGCGTATGCGGGTTGGGGATCGCAGTTTGGTGGAGTTGTTCTGCAGAGGTTGCTGCTGCCCGCCCCCCGGTGTGCTTCCCTTAGTCGCCTTTTAGGACACCCACGGGAAGAGGAGGAGGTGAAATTCAATGGCAGCACATGGCACAAAAACAAATGTATAAAGTTCGATTTAACTTTAACTTTCCTTTTTTTCTCTTTAAAGCGTACACAAAATAATGAAACAAATAACCTAACCTATATAAAAGAAATTCCCTCTGTAAATCTATCGAAAGCATAGAATGTGAGGATCACCACATTCTCTGAGACACATTCTTAGAGACATTCTAAATAATAAACAACATAGGGTGGAAACCTGGTTCATAAGAATCCAAAGACTTTACGTATCCCCAGCATGATACTAGGTATTATAATAACAAGGTGTAAGATAGATAAATAATGCAAGAACACAATTTCAACCCGTAATAACCCACCCTAGTTTAATTACGGTTTCGCTGTGGAATCAGTCGTACAGGGTGAAATTAGAGCTTCGAGACAACATCTAATTGTATACCGTTTCAAACGTTCAAACGAATGGTATACAACATAGATGTGAAACAGCTTCGTGTTCCACCGCTATCACTGTAAGGTTTACTTAGCCAGATGACGTCATTGAAAAATATTAAATCTTTCAAATGCAGTAACACATCCCCTTAACGCAATGCAACTCTAAAGTGGAAATTTAAAACTGCATTGCGTCTTTAAGCATGTGGACATCTCGTCAAGAAACTTGCAAATTCGGACAATTCTTAGATTTCATGTCAGCACCAGTGTAGGTACTAGTTGAGACCATTATAGAGTAATTTCTAAAGATGATTCCGGAGTTACGACAAATACTCTTATTATTGAATCTGAATCTAAGATTTGCTGGAAGAAAATTCTTTTTAGAGTTAAGCTCACCTTTGCCATTTTTTTTCATATTTTATCTTTCATGTTTTATCGTTCACGTCTTTTTGTATATTTTATCGTTCATGAATTAAATTTTTTATGGACTTAGTCTGAATAAATAAACTTTTTATTTTATTTTATTAAAGAATTAGGAAAAACGTGTTAGAGGCACGCGGCTTAAAAATCGCGACGTAAAACTCGACCCCGCCAACCTAACCCGTGGATGTCGTGATAAGCAATTAAATGGAATTGAAGGAAGTGGACATTTGTGTACTGATGGAGGTGTGGTAGAAGAATAGGAATTTATATTCTATACGTAAATTATAGTATCTTCTAAGGTTACCGTTACGTTTACCGTGGGAAGAAACAGCTGGCGAACGGCGTTGTCTGTCAGGGATAAAAGATTAAAAGTAATTTCGGGTGTGTTTTTTGGAGTTTTATAAAGGCCTTTCACAAAAAGAGGAATGGGGATCAGTGTCAGCTTCTAAAGTTAGATTTCGCTTTTGAAAGGCTGAAAAGTGGCGAGTTTTTTTTCATGCGAACATAAACAAGTTCAAAAAGGCAAACCGTTTGATATTTTAAATATTTAGCCTTTTCTGTTATTAGTTTAAATATTTAGCCTGTTCTGATAATTTCTTTAATAAATAACTTTGAATAAATCCAACTTGGATATACAGAATTAAACGTACATATAATCTAAATGTGAAGTATATTTATGATTGCGTATTATATTTATATTTCACAATCATAAGTTTAAATGTGTACACCGTGTGTGGTGGAAAATAAAAGTCTATGTTTATTTCCAAGTGGGCTTGACAGCAAATCAAAACAAGAATATTAGTCTTCATGTGTAGTAATATGATGTATTAAATGATATCCTAATTACCTACGTTTGGCTAAAAACGCGTTTAAAACCTGCCAATAAATGTGTCAAACCAACATCTTGAAATGATTTCCACACACCAAGCTCACACAACACCATATTTAATAGCAAGTAGTTCCTCGGGGTTAGGAACTATTAAACACATGTCTTGAATCAAACCAGGGCAATAAATAATGTCGAGTCGCATAAGCCGATCCGAAGCCCAATTACGTAATCTTGCACATAAGCTGCTAGTTCTACATACTCACAGCTTCAATACAAACAGCTTAGCTACCGACGATGCCTTGGCTTTTTCTGTAACAGTGTTTTTCATTTTCAGACTTCATAGAGAAAACAATCGGCTCTGAAGTAGCTTAGAAGCCCATATGAAAAGGAAATATTTCTGTGGATTATTCAATAAGACCGACAAAATTACAGGAACACCAGAGAGTATGAGTTCAGGATTTGGATCAAACTCAACACACCTGCTGTTTTTTTTTACAATTGCCCTAGACGGTCCTATTGGAGACATCTTCAGTATATTAATCTCGGAGTAGTAAGCCGCGTGCCTAATGTTGCAACACATGACATATTGGACCAGCTATCTGCAAGAGCCAGCCTCCTCGAGATGACGTGTCTGGCAAACTTGGCTTAATCAATGTCATAACTCTGAGCTCGGCTTTGCACTGATCGATCGCCTCATCCAGTTGCGAACTCGCCCAGAACTGGCTTTCCACACTAACTTCCTCTTCGACGTCATAAATAGGTCATCAACAAAGTACCTGCGGGTGAATATTTGACGATTTAAAAGAGTTTAATAAGAGTTTATGTTCAATATAATAACTTTTGACTCTGACATTGTATAGCGATAAGGCCGCCAATTCCATATTCCATCGTTATAAAATAACGATTTATCTAACTATCTATCTATTGTATGAGGAAATATGTAGTTCAAATTTCAAATTCAACGGTCCTTCTACATGTCAGTACCGGGGTCTTTAGCAAGCATGATCAGACATGTACAAGGCTGTCAAATAAAATACTAAATCTTCTGTTCCTGATGTCTACAGAAAATACAACCCTACTCCCCATCATTACATCCTGACTTTCGATGTCGTCAATGAAATCAAGCTAAGTAACCTCTACATGGCAAACGAGAGCTGGTAGCTATGCGGTAGGCATGTGTCGAAGAGCAATAGGCATTAATCAGAGAGGCGTGCCGCAGACGCTAATGCCCCGGGCTATGGAGGCTACTGTGATCCTGTGCAGGGTTACAAACGATATCTACAATCGTGCTGTGCTTTATTGTTTTGCAATACATTATGACCGAAAAATTGATGGCATTGTTACAGTGGCAACCAGTATGTTTGATCATGTAGAATAATAACTATCCCATTACTTTGCATGGTTGTTTGCTACATTAGTGGTATAAAAAATCTTCTCCACTCACTGTAGAATCTCCTTCAATCGTCACTTTGCTCAATCTTACTTTAACCCTACTTTTTTTTATATAATGTCATTTTAGAGAGTCGTAAACAAAGCCAAGAAGGTATCTTTGAAGTAAAGCTTATTCAAATTGTATAAAATAGCAGTATAATTTTTAATATTATGGATTGCAATAATAGTCAAATCAATGACTATAATTATAGGTATTTGTAACTTAAATGTCTTCCGACCGGCCGACTATCCGACGTACTAAGAACTATACCTACTTAAGAACTGTAATATTAATCATAAATAGAGTTAAAACTTCAAACAAACATTTACAGTCTAAAAAACTGAAAAATCTTAAAAGCATTTCGTGAGCGGAAACAAGCCCTACCCTAATTTCCACAAGTCACATTTATGGTGTAAAAAATTTAGCATCTCGTGTAATATTCACCGAAATATTTCCACATTACCTTCATTCCACGTCATTACAGTAATATGTCGTACAAGTAGGTGCACGGAATCGCGTAATAGCATCGCGTTGGTATTTTTTTTTTACCAAAAACGTGGTAACTAGAGTGGGGATGTCTGGTCCGCCCTTTAGCCGGTTAGCATTCTGTCGCTTCAAGAGTACTAAGATAGTGTTTTGCAAGTGTTTTATGCTATTTTTAACCAACAACAAAAAAAAGACGTTCTAAATAGGGATATAATTGTTATTTTATGCGTGTATGTTACTTGATATCTCCTTCAGTGGTAAACCGTTTCTGTGTATTCTTTCACTTACTGTGAAAGAAAATCTTGACATTTACTAAAAGTTCATAAAATTAAATGTTTCCCGAGGGATAAGTATTTATCTTATCAACAGTTAAGATTGCAATAATATAATTTATTCTTCTAGTCAGACTTATACATTACAATTTAAACCCCTTAAAAAAACTTAAAAATGTAAGGCCGACGTCACAATTTTTTCTAGCAAGCTAGAAACCAACGGTCTTCCGTCAGAGCTATTTTGCTGGCGTTGAGCATAAACTATCCACATAAAAATACTTACAGTTTTGAGGCGATTACATCGCGCTATTCGGTCGGTAGTCGGTTATATCTCGTATCCTTGTACTATCGCGCAGAAACATGACATGACATGAGTAAAAAGTATCCTATGCATTGAAGTACTATTACTCTCACTGATCCTATGTCCTTTCTCCCGGATTAGATAACTTATATGCTAAAATTCATCAAAATCTGTTTATGCGTGAAAGCCGGATAGACAGATAGAGCTACTTCCGAATTAGTTAAGAAATAAGTAAGGATTTGGCATAATATAAACTACTAACGGTCCGCCCCGGCTTCGCACGGGTATTTAACAAAAATTAAATTGTTCATACGGAACCCTAACTTTTTTGAAAAATTGTATAGCCTATGTTCATCACGGAAATTTTAGGATTCTAATGGTAAAAGAATTTTTCAAATCGGTTCAGTAGTTTCGGAGCCTATTCAATTCAAACAAACAATCAAATCTTTCTTCTTTATAATATTAGTATAGACTAGCGGCCCGCCCCGGCTTCGCACGGGTATTAAACAAAAATTTCAGAAATTATACACACTAAAACGATGGGTTTCACAGTTTTCATACGGATCTTTACTTTTTTTAACAGCATTGGGGTTTTTGACGTTGACTCGACACTCCATAACTGACACTGGCCGTAGAGAAAAAGCAAGCACCGTGCGCTATACAACCTCTTTTTCTATTCTGACGCGCCATAATAGAAAAAGAGGTTGAATATACAGCCCACGGTTCAATTATTGAATTTTTCATGCGGATCTCTAACTTTTTTGAAAATATTATATAGCCTATGTTCATCACGGAAAATTAAGGATTCTAATGGTGAA
Source organism: Eupithecia pulchellata (assembly GCA_963931895.1). Taxonomy (NCBI): domain Eukaryota; kingdom Metazoa; phylum Arthropoda; class Insecta; order Lepidoptera; family Geometridae; genus Eupithecia; species Eupithecia pulchellata. Next base: position 11,548,095 of record OZ007540.1, on the reverse strand, counting down.
AGAATTTTTTAACTCGGTCCAGTAGTTTCGGAGCCTATTCAATTCAAACAAACAAACAAACAAACAAACAAACAAACATACAAACAAACAAACAATCAAATCTTTCCTCTTTATAATATTAGTATAGATATGCCTTAGTACCTGTATAATCCAAGTGCCAATCAACAGTATCGGTGGATTGTCAGAAGCCATTACTTTTCTTTAAATTTCGAACGGGTAGTTACCATCTGCCTTCTGTTCATATAATTTTTTTTGTATTCTTATCGCATTCATTTGTTTCTTCTTGATTCTCCGGATCCGCACACGCCTATTTTCTGATCACAGTAACAGGGAAATACACTAAGTAGTTCAAGGTGAACCAAGATCCAAAAGGAGTATTATAGGTTTCTCATTCGTCGTTCGCCTAATAAAACTGCTGATTAAAACGGCTTTTGAGTAAAAGCCGTAGCCGTAAAACACAGTTCTTTCTCGTCCCTATCACCAGCCTGTTGTGGTGGCTGCGGGGTCGCGCAAGACGAATTTCTTGTCATACTGTGAATAATGCGAGGCGCCTGCCGCCGCGACAGTTCAGTGTACACTAGTGGGTATACTGAACTTTCATAATATTAAAAAAAAGTTAGGATGAAGTGTGCGAGTGCAAGTTGGTAAAAATTATCTTAAAGTGGGAATAATGTTATATATAGCCAATGGTTTTTTATATCAATAAATTTTTCTATTTTTGGAACTCGCCAAAAGGAAGTTCATTCAAGTTCTTACAAGGCCTTTCATAGGCTGATCGTTTAGTGTTGCTAAAAAAATCCAATAGCTAGAATAACTAGTTTCATATTTTGTTGGTAAAAAATATTATGTGAGTAATAGCTATTTACACGTACTAATTAAAAAAAACAGTAAGTTACACCTATGCGTACCTAGAGTACGCTTTGGGTATGTATTGTACATACCCACATTATATAGGTTCCGCTATTTTTGTTTTTGTAGTGTTTAGCTTTCTACAAGCAATAAAAATTTCTGCAAGAGAATTCGCTGGTAATAATATATAATTTATAAAAAAAATGAAAACCTAGTAAATAAATAACGCCAGATAATCCACGCCGTATCATCTAGCCCCAAGCTGAGCAGATTTTGTATGATGTGTACTACCTAGATGATTGATATAATTAATACAATATATTATTACATAGAAATATATTTTTACTACACTTAGAAAATGACCAGGACACCCAAGCCACATATATAGGTATCTGCAGATCTTACTTCATCTGTCAAATTAGCAACGCTCAACATTATATGAGCAGCATCTGTAATCTGCATCAGTAGGTACTGGATAATCCATACCCCCTCATTTCCCTCGCCCCCTCCCGCGCGGCAGATGACTTACAAGTCATAATTCGCGTCATGATTATAACTCGACCGCATCTGGCGTGTGTACCAACACGCTACTATTAGGAAACAAAGGACAGCTGGCTCTTAAGAAATTATTAAAAATTTGTCTTCTATTATCTCTTATTATCATTCTCTATTATGTATTAAAGAAATTTTACTCTTGGCATCATTTACTTTACATTAATTGGAATTTTTAGTCATCACACTCTATTGTTACATATTCTCAAGAGCACGTTTTCGAAGAAAAATTATAAAGTAATCAAATTATTGGTGTCCCTACTCCTATTTGACCACAAACCCGTCTGATTAAAATCCGTTGAGGATGTGTTAGTTTAAACGATTAGAAGAACTGAAAGAGATCTAGCTGTTTGATTATTTGGCTATGACCACGCCTTATGTTGCTGTAATATACGAAATTATTTATTGCCAGCCTTTTTACATTAAACCTACAAAAAGGGGTAGAGAACACGAGAATAAAGCTTTCATATAAGTCAGTTTTTCATGGATCTAAGCTTCTTGCGGCTTTTCCTCGGTTCACACTCTATATGAGCATTATTTTCTACGACCTTCCTCCTGCGGATTTGCCAAGGCTGTCTTATCGCTCTCAGTGATAAGACCGCCTGTTGTACTGTTTTAATTTTTGATACAAGTTTTTAAGAGTCTATAAAAAAGTTATCTAAATATTACCATAAAACACAAACAGTGTTTATATGTATGTTGCCGTAATACGTCCATGAGTTTTATACATTAAAACCATACCTATAGGGGCTAGATGATGTTGTGTGAATTGTCCAGCATATATTTATAATTATAGTTAGATATATACGACTATTTTGCATAAAGATAGATATGTTATTTTTTTACGGTCAGTGCAGCTCGATAAATTATTTTTTCTCTTGTAGATGATGGAAGATCAGAATTAAATACGTACGGACGGACCAACTCCAAAGTGGAGGGGAAGACTTCCACTAGAATATAAAAGCGCTTCACCATAGCAATCGTATCATCCCAGAATGACAAGTTTTAACATTTTACCTTTGATGTCAAAAAATAGAGACGGACGCGTGTCAAAGGTGTCAAAGGTGTCAAAAGTTGAAAAACCAATCTATCAATTACTCCGTGCTCATGGCACCGCGCGCACTATCTAGAGTTTCTTTTTTTTTTTCAAATAAAAAAAAATTCGGCCTCATTTTTCTTACAGCCAACTCTTTGAGACATACCTGAAACAAGAAAAAATTATATATATAAAATTGAACATTAAACGACTCTATGAAATTAATGAGAATATGTGTAACATCGAGATTATTGTAGCAAAAGTACAATAATCGCGATATTACATGCTAGTTTGCATTTAATTTAGAAACGTTTCCTGCTGCCATGTTTTAGAGTTAGGTTTTATGGCAGTTTGGTCGGATCCGTCACAATGCATGTCACCGTGTTACATAACAAAGTATCCTCACGGCTGAATTGATTAAAATGTCGAGTAAAACTTGTTGTAAAATTTCCATAATTTAAATTTTCATAAGAATGGCCCGTTTTTAAGCGCTGGCTCGCTATACGGGTAGACATTATCATAGAAGCTGCATTTCCTTACATTATCATATTCCAAATACACAGTGCGTTCCGTCAGTCCGAACCCTAAAGAGCATTAAGAGCAGGACTGAGTGTGGGATAGAATTATGAGGTGAATTGACGAAACTATAAAGGGTCGACATGATAGTAGAGGTTGGTTATATTTATTATATTACCTAACGATACAAATAATAATCATTTTGTATCTTACAGTACAGTTAAAACGTAGCTAAAGTAATTTAAAGGAACCTTACGGAATATTTTATCTATGTTATAAACACTTGCATCAGACCGTGGCTCAAAAAGGCGTGGCTTTAAATTTTTAAAACTCAAAAGTTATAAAAATTAGTTTATTAAAGTAATACGGACACATATTACACACAGATCTGTTAAGTAGTTTTTGCGTAAGACTTAATAAATATCTATCGAAACATCCACATGTCGTGTATTAGTGTGATTATCATCATGGCCCTCGCGCTTCTAGCCCACCGCAGCCGTGGTGGCCGTGCCAGACGTTCCGACCGTGCGTCCTCAACCCGAGTGGGTCCTAGGACTCGTTTCACGGCCCATAACCCGCGCAACGCGCGCATACAAAGTGCACTTTATAACATCCGCAGGTTTATGGAATGCTATTTGTTTTCTCGTCATTCTATAATACTTGCTTGGCAAATTGAAATAACAATGTTGTCAATCCTTTGGCGCAATTCGCGAGTAGAATGCGAGACCTAGGGATCTGAGAAGTGACTTACACCCCAACATACAGTATGTGAGAAGTGAACTACACACCAACGTACAGTATGTGAAAAGTGACCTACACACCAACATACCGTATGTGAGAAGTGACCTACACACCAACATACCGTATGCGAGAAGTGTCCTTTGTAGATACACTTACACAGTCCTACAAGGTCTCGCTCTCTCCTCGACACACAATGTCCTCAAACTATCTTGTCGGTTGTTCTTTTTCTGTGGTGTAGTGTCGAGGTAAAAAGTAATTGTAGTCCTACGCCATAGTTACTAAACAATCTGCAGTATGTCTTAAAAATTTAGATTTTTATTATCCTGTCTTGAATGGAATGAAAACAAACTGTCCTAAATAAAAGCTAAACAAATAACTCATATGCGGTCGCCGCGGCATGAGGCGCCGCACATATGCGGTGCTCAAATAGTTTATTCACGCGCATTGACCGCAACATTTGCGGAAATGCGGCTTACAATGGGCATCATTCAAATTCATAATTGGTTCGCAGTTAGCTGCAAATGCTCATTAATTAACTTAATGAACAAAACAAAAGTTTTATTCAAAATCAAAATCAAAATCAAAATCAAAGTGCTTTATTTCCTTTAGACCTTACAGGACTCTTGGACTTTTTCTTGATTCTGTAGGTACTAGAAGTCGTCATGTCACAAAACTGGTAGTAAGTAGGTACTTTCATTAATGAATGACAGTACGGTGTGGTACAAGTGCCACGTTAACTTACATCACAAGTACCTGAGTACGGTTCTTATTAATTTTCACACGTCACAATCAGAGTAGGTCACTGCTCGGACCTCTCTTGAATACGTCATCGCGAAAAAACCATTTGTTCCAAGGTGGGAATCAAAACTACAACATTCTGCGTTGCAGGCAGACGCCCTCAGCCGCTGTTACACTGAGATCCTCTAAGTTTGTTGACCTCTCTTTAAACAAGACACCATTTTGGCGTTTTTTTAAGTTAGTGTAAATCCCAAGTTTGAAGTGAAATAATACAATAATAGTTCTTCATTCAAGCCGATTTATCTGCACACTTAAATGATCACTATTGGTGGGTACATAATAGTGGGGGTTCAAGTTCCGTCGATGTTTTAGAGCGTTTTCATGTTAAATCAGAATATTGTTTAACGAACGTGCAAACTGACGTAGCTTAGTAATAACACAACATCAAAATGTATGCATTCATCTGTTTAGAATGGGTTCCCACGGCCCGATTACCTAGCGCCTACCCCATTGTTGCTATTAACGGTAACGTCCCAAATATCAACGGCAATAGGCGGATTAATTACCGATATTAGCAGCATTATTGCTGTCTGATAATGAGAGAAGTCCCACATAATATGAATAGTAGAAGAGACAGTTTGATTTCACACGCCATGTTTGCATGTGAAATCTTGTGTGTGACAGACACTTAATAAAAAAACGCGATTTTTAGCATAAATAATGTTTATTTTTCGGGTTATTACTGAATAGAATATATAATAGAATAGAATATTTTATTCGCAACACATACAAAAACATGGAAATGAAAGTAAAAAAAAAAATATAGACAAAATAGAGATAATTTGCAATGAGTCACAAAACGGTCTTTGTCTCAGCATGAGCTGGTTGGTACAGCGTATCTACCTCTATAGTTGTTCCCTTACGTTTGTATCGCATCACAGCAGTCACGGGGTGACGGGATGTACTCGGAGTTACAGCCAAGAATGAAAGGCAGTAAGTATCCATAGGACCTCGGGTAAATCCTTAGGAACAGGAATGTCCACGTTCACATTACGACACATTGACCGTGTCCGTCTGTATGTACAGATTCTATGGGGAAGAGAATCGAAAACTATTTTCATGATCAAAATTCTGGTGTTTCTTGATCTCCATCGCCTCTCGAACCATCCTTAGTGTAGTGGCGCTCACGAAATATAACTTTAGTATCGGTTAGCTCAATCATGTGGTTACTTCGTAATTCTAGCAAGGTCAGCTATTCGGGCGTTCATTTACCTATTTTTGACCGCTGCTTTACATGACCACAGCTGCAGTAAATTTCGTGAGCCGATCTTATATGCCAAGCGTTATAATTTTTGGCAGCTATCTTGAGAATGGAAAAAAAATCCCCAATTATATTGCTGGCCACCAAAACGATACCTGATAGGCCTGAAAACCCTGACTCCCGAACATCGCACGACAATGGCGTGAAGCGCACTATTGCATTATTATCTGATTATGTGTTCTCATAACAATAACACAGATCCTCTTCATACCATAGGACAGCTTAGTTTTCATTGGTCGTTTGTGCGTTCGTGTACGTGCAACAGATAAGAGTTTAACCTAATGTTTATAGGAACGGTATCAAATTTTGTTGGTTGTAAAATTTTGTGTGAATTGATTGAGCAGATCACCAATACAAAATATTAAACGAATGATTCGAACGCATGTTTTTTAGGGTGTATTGGGACTAATGCATTTTTCATTAGGTTTATTGCTTATACTCGTAGAATGCAGAAATTGCTTAAAATTTTAATTTCGCGTGCAACGAGAATCGAGCCATTTATTTTAGTTACTAACCTTGTGAAATATTGTACTATTTTGTTATGTTAAATTATGCGTCATTTTAAAAGTGACATGTCTTAAATTGTTAAGATGGTATAATCAAGTTTAGTTCCAACTGTGTGATAAATTCAATGAAAGGTCGCTAATTTTCGTCGCTAACCTTTAAAACTTTATCGCAGTAAAACTATTTCTCATTCAACCAATCAATAAATAAGCTTTCATAATACCAACCAACGTTCAATTAAGTTTAAAGTGAAAAATAAAAGAGATGTATAATTAGCACAAGTTTCACTTCTCGCTCACAAATTGAGCTTTCAATTAGTTTTTAGTGCTCGGTCGACGGTTATAGCAGAAAAACTGAGAGACTTGTTAGTCAATTCTTAACCGATTTCTGCAAGTCACATTTAATTTTGACCTATTACAAAAAAAGAGTTGTTACTTCTTGCGTGCGAGACTTCAAAAGTTACTTAAAAAAAGGGAGCAGGGTAGACCTTACTACTCAGAGAAAAAAGTCAAGACAACAAAGTAAGATAACCATCAGCAAAATCAGAAAATTCAATTTGGAATTTTCTTAATATTTTCCGGCACTTTTAAGACCCCTACATCCTTCCGACACTCGATTATTCCCCTTGTCTCTAATGAAAAATTGCCCCTTCAAACAAATTCAGTAATGAGACATAAAAATTGTAAGAGTTTTTATCAAATTTTGCATGAGTTGATCACAAACTTTTCAATTTGGTTGGGGATTTGTTTTAATTTTTTATCGGGTCGGGTAATAAGTACTTTTAAGGAAGGGGATCGTAATTATTTCAAACCGTCACTGAGTGATTTGACACGCAAGCTAGATGAGCTAGAGATTAAATTATTATTATTATTAATATTAATTATGAATTTTTATTATTTAGTAAGTATTTTCCATACGATACCTTATTCACACCAACGTCAGCCATGACCTATTTTTAGTCCACTAGTGGACTGGCATATCCAGATAAGCACCACAATAGTTTTACGCGACGTATTGCCCAAGAGCCCCGCAGTCGCGGATCGCAGTTCGACGTCCCACTTATGTTATTTCAAGATTATTTAACTCAAAGTACAAATGATAATGGATTGTCGGTTTGAGACGGATTTCTATCTGAAAATGTTTACCATAACCAGCCTCCAAATGAAGACGGATCGACTCGTTAACGGCCAAACAAAGTAATTAGCGAGGGCTGATCATTCCTTACGCCATTTGTAATGTCACGACCTCTGACGTTAATTAAATGTTTTTTACTGAATGTATATGTTGTCGGGCATATATTTATACAGTTACTGTACACGTATTCGTACCCTATAACCTTACTTTTTATTGTAATAAATTCAAAAACTTGATTACCAAAGAAAATTACAATCAGATAATAGAAAAACATTTTCTCACAAGGGATCATTTTCTCACACTAAGTTATGTCAAAGAATTGCAATGATGCGCCATATATGTTACTATTAAGAACACAAAAAAGAGCTAAATACGTCCGGGTCTCATCAGTAAGGTTCAATTTTAAATTAGTGTGTCTTTCAAACACGCAAAACTTCTCCGGTTAAAATGAATGATGAATTCAATGAATTGGTAAGATTTTTCCTTATCAAGGTTCCTTATCAAGACATTCAGGTAAATTAAGATGATAATCCTTGACCCTATCATCTCCTAATAAAAACTAAAAAAAACAGCCTTGTCAAAGTACCCTTCCATTTGAAAAGCCTTTGAGGTGGCTCGCAAACAACACTTCTTAAGCCTTGCTACAACCCCGGGGTGTGTAAGTCCATAGCCAAACATTTTAAACGCATCAGGGGTGAGTCGACACACAAACTTGTTTATTCGACAGCTGCCGACCGCTAAGTTGTATCGACATGTTTATGGATAATTATTTGCATTTTAAAGGAATTGATGTTGTTTCACTAGACTTTGCACATCTGTTTTCGTTTCCATGGATCTAGCTGGTCAGGTTTCATAGTTAAAATAATAATAAGGAGTTAGGAGAAATTTTGTTTAGTAATTCATTAATAGAAAATAACCTTGAAACCCTTATTGATTTTTACTTGCGAAAAATTGCGAAAAGCACTCGTCCATCTGTAAAGCATGAAATGTGCTGTTTCAAAAATTTGTTTTCCAATACAAACGTTTTCATTAATGTGCATTTCCTACGTCACTTATTCACTATTTTCTTTCATGATCAAATACTTTTTTATTATTTAAAACTTCTAGTCAGGTAATTACAAGACTATTTTAAATTCTTGCTATTCAAGAAGACCAATAAACAAGTTCACAGCTTTGCAACGAAAATGTCGCACAACATTTGTGCGTCGTAAAGCAACGGAATCAGGCAGAATCTCGCGGAATCGACCCGCGGGGGAGTGCTTTTCACTGTTTTGAAGGTCTAGAGCATTTTGGAATGGCCTGGGACATTCTAGAATGTTCGAGAGTTCTGGAAATTCTGTGAGAGAATTTATTACTTCCACATTCAGATATGCAAAGTTAAATGTGGTTTCGTGGCCACGATAACGAGGAAATGTTTGAATGAGCGGAACATGCGCAAATGAAGCTTGAATTGTGTATACTGAAATGACGGTATTATTTAGTTTGTAACTATTTTAAGGAACTATAGGAAAGTTTTGGGTTTTAGTATAAAAATATTTTATCCCTCAGATAGTAAAAGAATACCATACTACGTTTTTAGGGAACAAATGTCAGTTTTTAAAAGCAAATTTGGTATCGAAAATAATGTCAAAATTTATTAAAACCTTTACCTCACCTATTTTCTTGGTTAAGTTGTAAAATGTTGAACTTCTAACCTTCTAACCTGCTAATGCCTAATATTGATTGATGTCCTGATTTCAATCAGCCCTCCCCCCACACCTCCCCTCCGGTCCGAAGTTACCGAGCTAACTTAATAGACATCATTTAAACTTCAAACTCATCATTCAGAATCAAAGTCATAATTTTGAGCCAACTCGTCATTTCGAGTCAAACTGTGATTTGTTTAAGTGGGCATTAAAAGTTATATTGCTGTTTAATTTTAAATCCCGTATTTAAGCAGTTTAATTTAATTTATGGAAATTTTGAGCTACCTGCTTTTTACGAGTTTGAGAAGAAGAGGGCGGAACGTATTGTTCAAGTTATTATAGTATGTAAATGTATATACCTTGGCGAACGTGTGGGTGCGCTATTAATGTTTCAAAAGCTAGTTCATGTTTTACCGTTCTTCATTAATTAGTTGTAGGCTTTTAATTTGTTTATTTTAAAAGATACCTATCCTAGTAATCGGTCCTTGTATGGTTTTGGAAAGGAGAATTATTGATATTAAGAAATTTCTATTCTTGGTGGATATAAAGCACTGCACAGCTCTCAATCCACACGCACATCTTCAAATGAAATAAGAATATGAATCCTACTAGTTCAATAAACCTTACACTAACTAAAAACCCAATAACTCTGCATATCTTTAAATAATTCATCGCGATCCGACTAGTGGAGTAGTATGTGCACAAACAATCATGTAAAAAGCTAAACCAAACAAGGGGCCACTCAATCAAATAATTAGCTAATATTTACTCGAAATAATCAGAGGGAGGCTCTCATGGAATATTCAGACATTTTTATGCACATACTAGTAGTAAAACTCGTATGGTAAGTTTATTTGTCTGTATGTCCTCACTCCACTACTGGTCTGATTTTGGAAATTATTTGACGAAAAAGAAAAACAACGCTATCCCTGATGGTAAATTCAGAGGTATTCTTGATTGAGGCACTCATGTTATTACGTTGCTCGCGGCTCCTAATTAAGAATAAAAAAAGAAATACCCGATGAACTACGGTAATTGTATGAGTGTACGCAAAAATACATGTCATTTATGTAAGGTATTTTTAAATTCTAATAAATACATCACGGTTTGTTTAGCTAAAGTCTAAGGCAGTTTTTCGATGCGGTTCCAGGGACCTATCTAGCGAAAGCTTAAATAACTATTCAATTAGACCTTAGCATGAATCTCATGTACATTCATTCTTAGGTCTAATTGAATGGTCAAGCACCAAATAAATGAAATATTAAAATAAATCAGTGATTCTTAACAAGCTCATCAGAACACTTTCTCAAGTGGTCCCTCCACACAAAAAGGTTAAGAACCCATGATGTACCACCAGCTGAGTGACAGATTGTTATCCAGGCACAACCGCAGGCAGAAGCTTGTATATTAATATAATAGGAGAGGGGATTATGATGAGCTAAATAATGCAGGCTTCTCTGCAGGAAGGGTGAAATGTCTTGCTCGCTTCTTTTCAGACGGAATATTATCAGTGCATTCTTGAGGTATTTCTTGTTGTGTTTTTGTTTCATTTTTTACAAGACATCTCTTGTAGTCACAATTACTAATTAATGTATGAAATACTTACAGTACTTAATAGCAGTATGTAATTTATAAAAATATAAATGTAGGCCTGAAACGGACGTAAACTGCATGAGTTTTGTATAAAATCTGTAAAATAGAAAACAACATTTCGGAAGTGTTTTAAAAATTGGCTATATACCACAGTTCACATCCCGATTTGTATGGATGGATGTTTGTTACGTATTCTTGCCAAAAATATACATATAAAAATAATAGTTGTTCATAAACGAGGGTTTTATTCCCGTCGATGATAATAACAAGTGCATAAGGTGCAAATTGAATAAAAAGAAGACAAGTAAAGCAAGAAAAAGACTCTAATCCTTACATAAAATTTGTTCCCAATCAAATCTGAATTTTCCTCTCGCTTCCTCCCCCTATCTCTCGTGACCGTAACATCAAGTTTTATTATGTAAACCGTCCCTAAATATGAAAACAACTACCATAACCTGTCAAAACGGCGATATTCACAAAATGCGTTCATAAAATGTACCAATGCATTTTAAATCAAGTCACCCTTGCATCAGAAGGGAGAAGGAAATAATTTTGATGAAAAATTATACGAAAGGCCTTTGCTGAGTTGTTGGACAGCATTGGTTCAAATAATATAAAAAAATAACATTTTTAAAACAAACATTTAAAACAACTCTACTTTTACACAATATGAAAATAAAGTAGGTACTTCATGTTATTGTATAAATACAATACAAAAATGCTTTATTGTACACCAGAAAAAGAACACAACGATAGATTTATTACATAAATCAAGTACAATGAGCGGCTTTATCGCTTAGAAGCGATATTTTTCAGGCAACCTTTGGATGTAGCGTTATTTTGTTGTTATATAAAAGTGAGTAGGTACCTACATTCGATTTATTGCAGGTCTTGACACGAACTTTGAAAACTGGTAAGGAAGGCTTTTAAAGGGATTAAAGGATTCTAGTAGTGCGTTCTACAGCCTTGTAGCCTGGATGGGGCAGGATTCTTGAAATAATGTGTGTACGTGCTAATAACTTTAGCGTGGATGCACTAGTCATGCATTTTTACGGCAACTCTGGTTTAGTTGGGGAACTTCTTCCTCCAGAAACATCGGTAACGTTATACCTTAGCAGCGAGTTTCTGCAGGTTGTAAACGTGTGGTGTATCGGTTCAACACACGTACAACCACTGAAGTTAGATATAGATTCTACCGCAATATATAGGTATATAACTACGGTGGATGTGGTACGTTATACTGATTTTACAACTTCTCTTTACAGTTGACAATCTTTCTGGAATACGATAAGTTTGACTGGTCTGTTACATATTGGCGGGACAAAACACGGAACAAACAATTAAAAAAGATTGATTGAAAGTCTATTATATACGAAAATTGAAATAGAATAATGTCTTAAAGTATAGTTTAATATGCGATTGTGATATTTTTTTAATTTAAAACAAAAATAGAGCGACTACTTAGTTGCTCGGCGACCATGTCGCTCAAACATTGGATGTTATAATTTATTCAGAAGGCAGCATTATTAATAACAGATAGTTTTACTATCGTGCGGATTATCCTAGGCTCTAAGAAATCTGCAGTTAACCTAACAATATTGTGTGTTAGTATTATAATATTTCATATTACAAAAACCAACCGTGACTACTTAGGTATATGATTTGTATAACTATGATTATTATTACTGATCACTTTTTCTGATTTTGTTCTTTACTCCGAACGAGATAATAATACTTAAGAAGCTACTACATCACCAGCCTATAATAGTCCACTGCTGGACATAGGCCTCCCCTATGAGCGCCATAGATGGCATCATTATTTGGGGGTTATTGCCCATAATCCCCACGCTGGGCATGCGGGTTGGGGATCGCAGTTCGGTGTAGTTGATCTGCAGAAGGCGCTGCTGCCCGCCCCCTGGTGTGTTTCCCTTAGTCGCCTCTTACGACACCAAAGGGAAGAGTTGGGGTGGTGAAATTCTATGCCGGCACCACACGGCGTAGAAGCAGGCAAGAAGCTACTAAGTGGCTTAAAAACACCACAACCAAACTTTTTCTTGGAGGGAATCTAACCCCCTCAACTATATCACGACTAGTAACAATATCCACTGCAACTCGGAAGTCGTCTTTTTAATATTTCCTCGCCTTTCGCAGGAAATATACTCGGGAAGGTCATAAAATTTTATCCTTTACCAATATTCTCTATTCATGGTAATAATAGCAGGAATTTTCATTGTAATTTTTCAAGTCGATAAAATACATTTACTAATCAAGGATGTTTGTGTTACTGATGACTCGATGTTACAATAAAAGAAATGCGTATAGTTTTTGATTTTTTTATTGAATTCAGCTCTCTGAAATACTAACGATTATACATTTAAATCCTTCCCAGAAGTCCATCGTTTTTACGTTTATTGAAACTTTTAAATCAACGTTGAAGAGAAGGCTTAACATCAACTACAACCCGATGTTACACACGAGTTGATAAAATAGGAAACATTTTCAGTTCTAAATCATTCTCTTCAGCCCTGCGCTAGTTTTATTAGGTCCATCTTGCATCACTTTCAATGACATAACATAAAATAAAAATTCTTTATTCGACACAAATACAGTTTCAGTGTTTTATTGAATCCGTAGGGTCTTAAACTAACCTGTATTTTAGCACCCAGTGCTTCTCCATTTAAATTTAATATTACGTGTCTTTAAGTAAAAGTTAAGTTACAAAAATTTTAATAAAAATATTAATTTAAGAACCTAGAGGCATAGCATTTAAGCTCAATTTTTAGCTAAGCCGATATGAAGTGACCCTAACACGTCTGAATTTAAAAGGAGATAATAAAATGCTTCCGCTTTTCATATCGTATCATTGAAAGTCAACACCGCCACCGACTAGGAAACGTGGAGCTACAACACTGGCTTTTATTGCACTACAGCCATTTATGACCGCATATTTACCATGATTCTAGTTTTGAGCATTATGGCACAGTTTCATGTGCTATGATCACGGAATAACTGAAGTCACTCCGATCGCATTTATGTTAATAAACAAGATACGTAGTTAAAAATTTAATGGCGTCTATTGTATAACTTTAAACATAGCAAAACTAGTTAACGGCTTTGAATAACCAGACAATATAGACGCGCATTTTAACATAAATAAAAATTTATTTATTACTACAGACACACTGTCCATACAAATTTGCAATTGAAAACATAGAAACCAGGAGGTTCAAAAACGTAAGTACTTAAAATCTGTACTGCAGCACAACGAAAAAGTCAGTGAATATTTTGCTAAAGAGATCAGTCTCTAGATGCTTGTCGTTTGATTTTGTGCTTTTATTTAGTCAGTGTCAAAAGGAAAATTAAAATACGTACTACATGTTTGACACAGTTGCAAGCAACGATAACTCAAGCACATAGCGGTTGAATTATACATTTGTCTAAACCAAAATCCTAAGCTGCATCAATTAGATAGAAGTTCGCTAATCCCTCCCCTCCAGTTTCGTGGCCCCATCGATATCTTAATGCTGTTTTCTCAGGCGGCTCCTCGCTCCTCGCAGCTCAAATAAATTGTGTTATGCTCTTAAATGGAAGCCAATGGCAGGATTCAGTAGTGTTTATATTTAAAATTTGAATAAATATAATTAAAAAAAATACGCTTATTATTTATAGATACCAATTATATTTTTTAATGACTATTTGTTAAAGCGTAAGGCTCGCGGTCAGTGTTTTCTTTTTTGCTTTGGGTTCGCAAAAACAACTTGGCCTTAGAATAAAAAGACAAATATATTCTGAGAAAAGGAATACGTCCCACGAATAATTTTGAAAATATTTCTATAAGAATTTAGCGCCTATTATTTACGTGAAAACCGTAAATTCGTAGCAACATCGCCGCCCCGCCGCGGCGGGGCGGCGATGTTGCTGCGCGTTGCGACTTGCAGCGCTTTGCGGCGATGTTGCAGCGCTTTGCGACGGCGGCGGCGGCGCGCCGCCGCCGCCGTCGCAAAGCGCTACGAGACAGATTGCTACGCCGTAGCTGCAGGCGCGGAAAAGATGTCAAAATTTCGAAGAAAAACTTCCGTAATTTCGTTGGAATTTCAGACGGGACTTTGAATATAATTTCTTTGTAATTTTCAAAGTATAATTTTAATATTAATGTGGGTTAATAGACGTTTACCAACGGTCGGTGGATCACAGTTTTGTTTAGGTACGTAAATTGTTTTACAGCGATATAATTTTTCAAGAAAATACTTAATACATCTTAGGTTTTTTGATTTGAGGTTAATTTTGCAGTGCATTAAAAGTGACTGCGCATTAATAGCGACTTTTTGTGATCTTTAATATGCAATGTATTCTCACAATTTATGCTGTTTCGTGAAAAACTGACTCCCTTGTTATCTTTTCCATTTGAATATTTGATGACATCACGCGTTGATTTATCCTTTTTTGTGTTTCCTTCTTTTTTTGTTTTGATTTTTTTCCAATACAGTAGTATTTAAAAGTAGCTTTACACCAAAGTCGCCGGCCCATCCACCGTGAAGTTAACAAAACACTATTGGCATACAAAACTCATTCAATAAAATGTGAAACCCTCACAACTATGCTCGCACTTGAATGCGAATGTCCTTGGTAAGACAAACTATAGGTACTATGCGGTGAAGCAGCCTTAAGACGCCTTTGTGCGCTGAGAGGATTTGTGTACGTGCACCTTAAAGTAAGTGTATACATGCACTCTGAGGTACAAGTCATGTACTTTGACGAGTTCAGTGAGGTAGTGGAAACTCGACACAAGTAGTACACGCTCGACACAGTAGGTTGTGGTTTAGATTTCCAAAACTTTGATCAAAAGTGAAATAGTTAGCTTGCCAAGTTGCTTTTGCTATTGATATAAAATACAACAAATACAATTTTTTATATTAATTTCACTTTTAGATAATTACAAATTTATTGCGTTGTTCGCAGTTTGCTTATCAATAAAAACTTAACAAACATGAAAAATATCACCTTACGTAGATTATCTAACTGCTACCCTTTTGGTAGTAGTAAATAGATTTCAACTACAAGAATGCAAGGGCAGCCAGCTTACAACTTAAATCTCGAATAGTGAAGCTCAATTAAAGCGAAAGCAGAAGTAGATCGTCATAGAGTGTCAACTTGCATGTGAAATGTAATAGCTCTGAGCTACTAGCTACACTGAGAAGTGTTTACGGTGGAGGATTATCTCTTGGGCAGACTTTGGCTTCCAACTCGTTTTAGACAATAAGGTAGTGCTTAGTTTATTCACTTTCAGATCGAAACTAGAGGAAACGAGTCCGAAAACATTTGACCGCGTAACGGAACGTTGCTAGAACGTTACACTTTTTTATAACGCATTTAATACAATTATCAAACACTTGTATGAGATCGGAAAAGCTGTATTTATTGTACATTTATTTAAATTATAAACTGAACATTGATAATCTTTAAGAAGTCGCAAGGACTACTAAACGCGAGTTTCCTTTTTACAACTTAGTTGCGCAAATTGAGCAATGGGGCCCTTCCTTAACGAACTTATTTTGTTCCTCATTGCTGTACGCAAATTGTTCAACTCAGAAAATCAGCAATAATCTTATTTAAAGCGCGAAAACTAAAAAATAAATTGCATTGATCTCGATAGACGTAAACTTATAAGATGAATTTAACAAGTGTGTTTTGATAATTGCCTCGAATTATGTTTTAACACTCAGCACAACATTTAACATCTTGGGGACACTTCCGAATGGTATTGATATGGATCATTTGAGCTCTGTAGTTTGTTTGAAACAGCCTGCAATTAGCTCTATTTTTTCAGTTGTAAATTGATTTGCTTTTATTTGGTTATTTGATGGTATAAATAATACCTAAATTAATTTTTTTATGACAAATGTGATGACGAGGCGGCCAGTACACTTGTTCTAGTGAATAGCTGAGAAAAGTCCTTAAAGGAAATAGGCCACGGTATCAGGTTTTATATGGGTACCTTGAGATTATTCCTTCTTTATAATTTTATATTACGTACATTTTACTCGCCGATGATGAGGAGATCACCGATATAATGACGTTCCAAAAAATTATATTCTACTAGCGGTCCGCCCCGGCTTCGCACGGGTATTAAACAACAATTTCAGAAATTATACACGCTAACACGATGGGTTTCACAGTTTTCATACGGATCCCTTACTTTTTTAACAGCATTGGGGTTTTTGACATTGACTCGACACTCCATAACTGACACTGGCCGTAGAGAAAAAGCAAGCACCGTGCGCTATATATTCAACCTCTTTTTCTATTATGACGCGCCATAATAGAAAAAGAGGTTGAATATATAACGCATGGTTTAATTATTGAATTTTCTATGCGGATCCCTGACTTTTTTTCAAATATTATATAGCCTATGTTCACCACGGAAAATTTAGGATTCTAACGGTGAAAGAATTTTTCAAATCGGTCCAGTAGTTTCGGAGCCTATTCAATTCAAACAAACAAACAATCAAATCTTTCCTCTTTATAATATTAGTATAGAATAGATATAGATATTTTTTTTATAAAAAAATCTTGTAAGTTAATAGAACAAACGTACAAAAACCAGTGCACATTAATATCACTGTCAGTCATCTCAATAATAATGTTAACCGACTTGGTAAACCAATAACTTAACAAGCGCATACCTAAATAAATCAGCAACAAAATATAATGTAAAAGAAACATGACAAGATGATAAGATAAGGTGTAGCATAACGGTCTTGCCATAAAAATCTCAACCGTTCACAAAACCAAGGAAAAGGGGAAAAATAAATTAATCCTCAAGGATCCGGTACTCAGAGGTAGGGAATCCTAAAAAGTGGATTCTGGAGTAAATTGGTTTCCCTCAATAAGTTGAGGTCCCCTGACAATGGGAATTATTCCTGCCTATCCTGTTATTCCAATTTTGGGGCAATTTCTTTTAGGGTACTGTTCTTGAAAATTGATTGAGATATACCGAAATGACGCAGCTAACTCATCGAACGAGATTCAGTACATCATTTCGTATTCTGTACACGAATTCTTACATTTATTAAACGGTACTTGGAAAGTTCAGTCAATGTAAAAAGGTGTGTAAAATTCGTACTGAAGTATTAATTGGTAATATTAAAAAGTTAAATAGAAATGTATCTGATCTAATTCACAAAACTCGTTTTTGAGATTTTTAAGGCTACGCTTTATAGGTTTTATGAGCAACTGACCGGGGAGAAACTAGATTTTCTTAAGTATTAACGATTTTGTGAATTATTAATTTATTAGACCTTTGTCGGTCGAAAATTGTCTTTTAATATCTTAGACATTCTTATTAGCTAAAACACCTAAATTTCCCTGTATCACTTCACTTTGCAAGTAGGTACACTCAGCGAAGAACCAACAGTAGTACTCCGGAGCTATGTGTACCCGGATTATCTTATAAGTGCCTTTATGAAGTAGAAAAGCGCACCGAGCCGGTTTTAACAGTAAGTTATAGCGCAATATCGTTGTACACTCACCGGTTTACTATTTATTCAATTCAATGTTGTCCACAAAATTTTGCTCACACTATATTTGTGTTTAAGCAAATTTTTTGATTGTTTCTCTAACAGCGTGGTCACCAGGGATTTTTATAATAACAAAAACCTACTGATAACAACTAATTGAAGTTGGTTTTTCTTATGAAATTCTAACATTCCTGTAAAAGTGTATGAATTTATTTTATTTAAACTAGTACTAGTAATAAATTGGTTACTGGTTATTGACAAGACTGTATTTTACGCGAAAAATTCCCCGCGCTTGAGTCCCAGTGCCAAGAAAATTATTATGTTTTACTTTATATGCTACTGCAGCTAAGTGTACATCTCTGTACCGCAATATTCTTGAAGCTCCCGGTAAAGTGATGTATGTCAAGATTTGCAGGACTGATTTAAGATATGCCTCGCTTTAGCATGAGATGATCCTTTGGAACTGCACTACTAAAACTTTACCTACTCATAGAGCCGCAGACTTGAAGCGTCTTTGTGAATTATTTTTACCTTCCAGTACCGCCTCTACCCACAATGTGTACTTCCGTTGACGCTACCTAGGTAATTATGAATGCGATAGGAAAAACACATTATAACTTAGGATTTTAAATAAAAAAGAGAAAAATAAAGACTCTCAGTCATTTTTTCAACATTGTTAATTTAAATTAAATCTCGTCCTTAACCTTTTTATCAGCAATCACCATTTTATACGATCCTGCTCAACGTCCCCAATAAATTTCTTAATATACGACAGTTGTCTATTCAAAGTACCCCTTGCACCCCTATGCACCCCTCGCACCCTATCGCCAACTATCTTAGTGCCAAGTTTATGCAAATTCAGACGGCTGCGTTTTATGGCTCGGCCTCCAAAGTTATGGATAAATGTAGGGGAAAAACTGTGAAGTTTTGACCGGAGTGATAGTTTGAAGCTCGGGGTTGAGATAGCCATGTGGGATTTAGGAAAAGCGGGGAAATATTGCTTTCTGATGATTCAGCTGGTCGGGGTGTATTTTGCGAAGAAAATATATAGATAAATGAGAATTTTCTGAGGCAGGAAACATTGCAGTGAGGTGAGGACTTATACCAATAATCTGCCTACTTTGATGCCACAGCCCATTTCTTCGGATTACACAGCTTTATTTATTTGCTTAAAAAACATACAGACAAAATGAACAGAGTCTTATCATGTCAAAGTACCAAAGTTCGTTCAAATATTTAGGTAGACAAAATTTTAAGCTACCCGACGAAACTTAACCCCAAACTTCTCATATTAACTGCAGAAGCAAGAACTGTAAAACTAGAGGTTCCGCTATAAAACTAAGGGTTAATATACAACACCGACGAACCATCATTTGCTTTAAAAATTCAAAAACCAAAACTGCTAAAATCGACTCTATGAACAGACAAAATTTAAAGATGCGAATATTAACACAGAATGAGAAATCAAGGAGAACTAACATAACGAAAGAGAATCTAATCTACTCGCAAGTGCAGGTAGACGCAAACTTATAAGATGAATTTAACAAGTTTGGTTTTTACAATTACACTACTGTGAATTGCATCGAATTGTGTTTTAACACTCGGCTTAACATTTAACATGCAGTCTTGGGGACACTTCCGCCTGATCGGATGAGCTACCTGTAGTTTGTTTACAACAGTCTGTCAGTTAGCTCCATTGTTTCAATTCAAGTGTATTTTTCTTTGTTATTAGAGATGTTAACATTTTATAAAACTCCTCTTCGTACATAACAATAAATTCTAAGGAGAGTTCGTCAATGCGACTTCGTTTAAATACAAGTCAAAGTGAACGAGAGATTTTTATCTGACAGTTATCCATTTTAACCTCACTTTTTTCTGAGATTCTAACAGCCCTTAACAGCCACACAGTTGTCTTCTACATAATCCGCTGTGCAGTCTACAGCGCAGCTTGGGTTAAAATTTTAATTAGCTACAGAGGGCGCTTTCGCATTTTTAACAGGAAACACTAAATGGAAATTATTATTGCTCTCTGTTCAAACTCAGGGAAACCCTTTGGAGGGGAATTAATTTTTATAGCCAGGAACATACCAAGCATTGAGATTCTACTTTCGCTCATTTATAATTCTATGATAATCAAGGAAATGCATTTTTATTTTTCTTATTTTATTTTCCGGGTACTTTCGTCTGACTCAACGCCGACGTTGCGAACAAGTTTCACACGATTTGTTTGGCTCCCCGCGGATTCTGCTTGAAAAGGTTTGTGTTTGTTGATAATCGATAGATACATAATATTTTCACGATAATACATTTCTCATCTACAAAAATAATACTAAACTACTTATAACAAAATTAAAAACTACGCATTTGAGCAAGGAGTTCAAAACACTTTTTCAAAGTTATTCGTTAATATTGTTTCATACAGGCACGGATTATCAAACAGTTTGGGGATGGCATTAATTCGGAGGATACTCTGTATAAACCGACTAAGCCTCTGTGTCATAGAAAAGTCACTCAAGTTTATGTCAATCGTCGATTCCCTCGCTAATATAATACGAAACATATAAACAAGTCAATTGTAAACGTACCAAGAACGTACTAACACATGAAAGAACTGGCCGTTGGCCGCGGTGATTGTGGTGTAAGAATCGACTCCTAGAAATCAGCTCGTGGATTTCGTAAGAGCCGATTAAAGGAACTTAAAGGAGGAAGTCGCAGAATTGTTTTACTGTGTACTTTACCCCTCCACTGCTGTCAGGAATTCGGATAGGATTGTCCAGCAGTACTCGTACTGCTGGACAATCCTATCCGATCGCCGTGTGGTGCCGGCATAGATCGCCGTGTGGTGCCGGCATAGAATTTCACCACCCCAACTCTTCCCGTGGGTGTCGTAAGAGGCGACTAAGGGAAACACACCAGGGGGCGGGCAGCAGCGCCCTCTGCAGAACAACTACACCGAACTGCGATCCCCAACCCGCATGCCCAGCGTGGGGATTATGGGCAATTACCCCCAAATAATGATGCCATCTATGGCGCTCATTAGGGGAGGCCTATGTCCAGCAGTGGACTATTATAGGCTGGTGATGTTGATGTTGATGATGTTGATATTTCCTACAGATTTTCAAGCTAATTAGGCTACAATTCAAGCTAGTATTGTCTCCTCTTTCAGAGTAAGCAGCGTTTTAGTAGCTGTAGCTAGTGGCGAGTCCACGGATGTACGTTTACGATATCGTAGTTTAATTAAACCTTTGTTTATGAACGTAATTGGCGTCGGAAACTGGTTTTTGACTTTTAGTGGCTGGTTAGACGCATGTTTGAGATTTAGGATTTTAAACAATGTAAGCTTTTCATTTAGCACATCATGGATTTTTTATATAAACCAAATATTGCGGATTTTGTAAATAATATTATTATTTTGATTTTCAGAATAAAACCCTATTAAAAATCATAATTTCACAAAATTTAGGTCAGTTATTTTTATTCTAACGTTTGAAAAGGATTTTCTTCAAAGTTACTTTTTGTTGGATCAATATTTATTTTGATAGTTTCTAGTACATTTGATGCTACATTTGATTGAACCCCTCTCCCCTAAACACAAGTACAATCTGCTACATAATGTTATAAAATATCTATAAGAATAATATTACTCACGGTGCGTCGCCTCCTGATGACGTAATAAATAAAATTCCCTCCGCCCGCCCTGACATATTCCGCCCTTCATCGTCTTGGATACTATTAATGTTTTGCGGGCATGATCGTTTTAAGCAAAGATATTCAGAAATTACATACGAATAATAAAACTGTTTTAAGTTCAGTAACGTACGGCGCGCTATTAGCCATTTATGACTATCAAGAAGAAAGCTGAGCTGAAAAGTGGAATAGGTTTTATAAAGTACATTAAATAAAATAACGTACATATTTAACTTAATGAAAATAAACGATAAATGTTGATATATAATCAAAATCTAGTTAAAACTACTGTGATTTGCGCTTTATAAATCCAAAACGATTATCCAAAAAATTCCAACCAACAACCAGCAACACCGTCCTCTAAACAGGGTTCTACAAACAGCCCCATACATAAGTACCTAGGATTTAAATGTATTTTTACTATTTCTTCTGAATTCGAATAAAAACCAGAAAATAAATAATAATACATAGTGTCAATACATAGCAGAGTGACCGTAAAGTAACCGCACTCTCCCTGAACACGTCCCTGGTTGAGTTGTGTTTGTACCAGTGTTAGACATATAACTTAATGAGCTCACATTCATAAATTAATGATAATTTTTTTTATTTTGCGGTACGAAATCTCAAGTTTCTTAGAAAATAAAAGCTTTAATTTGAAAAAGACTTATCAAAACTTATGATAGGTGATAATGAGTAGTGTTCAGTTTCCCACCAAGTCTTCTAAGTAAAACTGCAATGAGAAACCGTTGTCTGTGTACCCGATAGTGGAAGCCGCATCGGGTAGTGTGTACCAGCATAATGTTGGTAGGTCTCCAGGAATTCAAATTACGGTTTTATGGACGTAACAGGGGGAAATCTGTTTAATGCGCCGCCAACAGGGAAGCTGGGCCGTATTTATGGCACACATGCGGACTGCGTTTGATTAAGATGTCTGGAAGATGAATTATTTAATTTTAATTAATGAGATATGGTTCAGCTTTTATTGTGTATTGTGCACTATTTGTTTGTAAATGAGAAAGTTCATTTATTGCTTGAACACAGTTATAAGGATTATTATAAGGACGAACAAATTTACATCATTGTCTTGCTTTTGCGGAACAAAGCTATTTTTCAACGTAATATTTAAAACTATTCTTCGTACCTAAAAACATTTCATCAAGGCAGAAATAAACTGTGTATTTATTCAGCCAATAGGTAGAAGTTCCGAGTTTTAGGAGGGTAAACAATGGTAAAACGAATATTCAGTTATTTCTTTTAAAATTAACAATAAGCAAAGTTGCTCAATAGCAGCCGGATTCTTGGAATACTCTGTGACTCGCCCTTCGCGTACGCTTAGTACGAGTGGGCAAGATTTGATGATAAAAAAGTTTCGAGAGCTCGATAGACTTTATCAACAATCTCGCTTACTCGAACAACAGAATAAGACAGATACGATATTACGTGGGGAAAATCTCAAGCAAAATCTCTCAAAACATTTAAAACTAAAATCGTGTTGATGAAACTTATTGAGCCGCTGTCGAATAGGCAGGCGCCAAATTTATGTAAAAAGATGAAAAATTTTGTCGTCACCGCAAACTGATGCAATGCACAACTGATACTAAGGACTCTATAGGTTTTTTTTATGGCCAAGATAAAAATTACCTTGCCTGCATTTTCGCCATTTTATCTGATTCTTTAAACCCGCCCTGCACTGCAATAAAACTACCCTACAGACTGCACGTACCGTGTACCGTATTTTTTAATTTGTTCAGTTATTTATGGCTCCTGAGCACCGATGGGACGCGGTGTTATGTTACTTATGAAAATCTTTTCTGTATTAATTGGCAAGGAACACGTTTAAAGGACGTGCTTGGAATATTTTAGATAGTGTAGGGATTTTTCTCTTAACTTTAAGTATAACCGCCTTAGATTTTTGAAGCTTGCCTTCATTCTAAATATGAAATGAAATAGAGCATCACTGCTAGAATATCGAAAAAAAATATTATTGACGCTCACACGTCCTCACTTCCATATAATATGAAAATGAGCAAGAAATAGGAGCATTTTATACAGTTATACAGTGACATGTCGCCCGCACGCTGTCTACTAGCTTATGCCATCACTGGACGATGAATCTAAATGTTATGAGTAATAATGCACGTATTTGAACTTTTACGCACACATTTAGTAATTGTCATGGATACTAAAGAGCGCAAACCAATGTGACTGACGCAATAAACTCAATGCGTTTATTCCTTACAGAAAGCAGTTTTTTTTTAAATACACGAATTATGCGAATTTCCCGCTAATCCTTGACACAACTCATTTTGGGAAAGTGTTCTAATTAGATTATGTAATACTAGTAAAGCACTAAAGAATGACAATTTATAATTTTCAAAGGTCACGCGTCTTTTGACGGAAACGCTGAAGGCAGTGGACGCCATGTTGCTCTGTGGTCATGACTTCATTGGCTGCGTGAACAAAGTAATAGTTACAAAGATAGTTCACACATTTCTACTCAGGTGTACGCTTTAACATGACGCTACTATGTCATAGTATTAGAAACAGATATATAACTGAAACCTTTGAATTGCATTTCGAAGTTTATTTTAGTTTTGTATTATTGTTAAAAATTATAATTTCCTACTGCTTTTTGGTTAAACTTCCTAATATTGTTAAATTTGTTTGGTGTACCTATAGTAAAATACTGTAATAGCTATGAATAATTTTTTACTCCACTCATAGAAGACGAAGAAAACAAACATTGATAACATATAAAATAATTGGAAACATTGTCATAAAAACATCTAACAGACAAGAAAGTGACGTCTTGTAATCAAAACCAAATCAGTTAATCTCTCGCCGTTTTATTCAAATAATTGTTTATCTAATCTACTGAACAATGAAGAATGGCTACTAATGCTGCTACACCCTTTTAATGCTCACGAAAATTACCCAAAATGGTCGATAATTTTATGAAAAATCTGGCCCTTAATGTTCAGGATAGGGCGTAGGAAAGTTTTACTGGTGTGGTGCAAGTTGCGGAAGGTAAGGATTTCATAGAATTGTATATACATAGATGATATCTTTACTGCATAACCACAACCAACAACTTCAATTCATGTGTTACAATCGGCAGCCTTATCGCTGAAAGCGATCTCTTCCCTACCTTTGCATTGACAGGATTGGGTAGTAAAAGTGACGGTGGCGTAGCTAAAAGTCATAATAAAAATAAATATTAAGGCAAGAGTAACAAGTAACCATAAAAAGAAACTATAACAAGCAGAAAAACATGAAAATTAATCTATTTTATTTCATAGTAAGAGTGGTCAGATAGTGCTGGTGAACCAAGTCTCTGAAGATAGGAAAGGATTTGACCGCCGCCGAATGGAAACAAGAAGAGTGTTAAAGCATGGTGAAGGAATCACTATAGAATTGGGTCGTGTGCAATGGGATTTTCAGGAGAAAAGTGTCAAAGAAATTAATTGTATTCCCAATCTAACCTGTTTCTATGGAATATTAATAATATCATGTTTGCTGTCAATGTCAATGTCAATGCATTTTGTACGAGAGAGAAGAAATATAATAAAACTTATAATAATAATTATAATAAATACTAATAAAATACCTAAGTAGGTATAAGGTACACATTGGTCTTATGAATTAATAATAAATAAATAAAAAAGTTCATGGACAGGACAGTTCACTGATGTCATTTATTTATTTTATTATTAGTACTATTTTAACGGGTATTTGCGCGAACACTTAATTAACTATTATGTGTTCAGATCGCGAAAGTTTAAAATATTTATTTATTTATTGTTACAAATTGTTTTACCTACACTAGAAAATAAATGCGAGTGGCCTTCCTCTTGCCCGCGCCTTTCCTTTGCACCAGCGCCCAAGTCTTTATCTACCCTCAATCTGTACTTAACACGGAAGACTTAATGCCTGCTAGGAACTCGAATTAAGTGGTAATTTCTGAATTTCTGCTACAATACAACCCAAGCGCAGTGTTTAACGAACGCTACAGCACAGTGTACATAATAGACAGTGTGGAAACTACCTACAAACGCTCGAAACGGCTCACTCACACAAGCATGCGCATCTACGAGAGCTCTAAGGGGTTTTCGCAGTGCTGTCAGTAGCGGTTGTCGCGTCGCGACGAGCGGTCATGCGTAATTTAGTTTTTTGAAAAATGCTCGATAATATTGCGTTGTATACAGCTGGGTGAACTCAGTTTCATCGAAACCGGAGCTTTCGTATTTTAAACTTGCTACTGATTAATATTATAAGAAAAATGTACTATTATTCAGATATGTGATTTATTTGAAATACTTCTATTTTAAATGCAAATAGAAAATGCAAAATACCTATTTTGTATTTTGTATTTAAATACCTTTCAGTGAAAAGTATTTTGTATTTTATTTGAAATGCCTTTCGAGATGCATTTTGTATTTTAATATTATTAAAATACAAAATACTTTGTGATTAAGTTGAGCCAACATTACCAGTCACACAAAACAAAACGCTTGTATTGCCGAATTCGACAAAAAATCTCGGAAAGTAAGAATGCTAGGTTAATGCAATAAATTGTATTTAATAGACAATTTAATACTCCTTAAATTAAAGTTAAAAAAATATGAGTCACCATACATTTTATTTACACAAAATTACATAAAGAAAAAAAAACTGCTGATCTCTCCTTAAAACAAAAATAGAAAACATGAAATTTTGAACTTTATGACGATTTTCTTGAATTTCAATACTTCGTATTACCTCCTCGTGCTTCCATTACTGCGTTTACGCGGTTTGGCATGCTGTACACCAAGTTCCTTATACGATTTTGGGGAATATTCTCCCATTCCTCTGTGAGAGCAATTTTGAGCTCAGGAAGCGTGATTGGGGGAGGGTTTCGTTGTTTTACGCATCTCCCTAGCTCGTCCCAAGCATGCTCGATCGGGTTGATATCCGGGCTGCGCGCTGGCCACTCCATACAAGTAATGTTCATCTCTTGAAGGTAGTCATTCACAATCCTACCTGTATGAGGTCGGGCATTGTCATGCATAAATATAGCATCCTCACCCAAATTGACCATAAATGGACCAACGTGTTCGTTGAGGATTTCCTCCACATATCTTACGCTAGTTAAAGAGCCGTTTTCTATGATCACCAGCTCTGTGCGACTTTCAGAGGAAATTCCGGCCCACACAAGTACAGACCCACCACCGTAGGCTACTTTTTCTTCGATGCATGCTTGCTTGAATCTTTCCCCTGGTCTTCTATACACTCTGTGTCTTCCATCGTGCTTGTAGAGCATAAATTTTGATTCGTCGGAGAACATAACTTTCGACCAATCTTCAATACTCCAATTTACGTGGTTCTGGGCATATCTTAGTCTTGAAATACGATGGCCACGCTCCAGTTTAGGGCCGTTTGCAGGTCTAAGGGGTTTTAAGTTAGATTCAGCAAGCCGACGTCTTACTGTCCATGCACTTGGGTTACTTCCTCCGAGGCGTCGAAACTGATTTGTGAGTTCAGTTCCTGTGAGAAAGCGATTTCGAAGCATGGTGTTCACCAAGTATCGGTCTTCTCGTGCTGTGGTACACCAAGTTCTGCCCGTTCCTGGTCTGCGTAGGTTAGAACCAGTTTCTTCGTAACGTCGGAGAACTCTTTGTACTGTTGACAGCGACACACCGACAGTCCTGGCTGTATCGCGCTGACTCCGGCCGGTTTCCACCAATGTAAGTATTCTGGTGCATTCTTCAAGTGTAAGCGACATGATTTCAGCTTGAATAATGAATATTGAGCACTATCAACCTGGTTTATGTACCAACATAAATGACAGATTACAAACAAAAGCAAAAACAAATCCTGTAATTTCGTAGTTCCATCTTCGACAGTGTTCCCTTTTCAAATTTGATTTTTTTATGATATAACTTTACAATAACTAAGAAGTTTTAATACTTTCATTTAAGGAGTATTAAATTGTCTATTAAATACAATTTATTGCATTAACCTAGCATTCTTACTTTCCGAGATTTTTTGGATTCTTTGAGTGACCCGGATTCATTGCTCTCGAGGTATTTGGTATTTTGCATTTGAAATAGTAAATCTGAAAAGTATTTTGCATTTTGTATTTAAATGCTTTTTTAAAACCATTTTGTACATTATTATCATTGTTATCGAATAATGATTCCGTGTAATTGATCATAATGAATTCTTGAATTTATTTGAAAATCCAGAATGAAGGCGGTTTAAAGGTTATTTAAAGAATATTTGTAGAATGAGAATATTTTACACAAAAATTCCTATACGCAAGTACTTTTACGTGAATCATTTGTAATAATTAAGAATAAACATATTAAGAAATGTTTTTTAATTACTAGGTGGGAATCACACGCATTTTCGTATTGAAACACGGTACGGTTTGCTGCCGCTCATGAGCGTTGCCCACGCGCCACCTGCGCTGCAGTGTCTGCGCGCGCCGTAAAGTTACAACCCTAGTGCTATAATGGAGCGTAGGTATTTATTTCATCAACTAGGCTTAGTTTCGATACTGGTCATATGTGTACTGTGGCTACAGTGCCCTTTTACCGGGTGCTTTGAAAGTTATTAGGTCCCGTTGATTTTAGCACGGATTCTCTTGTTTTGCTTTAAATTTAACAAATAGCATTCAACAGTACGAACATTTCAAACCGTACATGAAAGGTGTACGATTTTCTGGAAATAATAAAATTAATATAATATTGGAATTATTATTGGTTCAACTTTCGTACGAGACGTATGAGTTACTATAAATTGTAAATTTTCAGCATATTCTGGCATAAAAACGGTTTTTAACAAAATTAATATTATTCGAACTAAAACCCTGATAGATTTACCAGCTATCACCGCCTGCGTAAAAAGTCTCATAAAAGTGTTTCTCAATACAGCACAAACAGAAGACGTTGACAAGTTGAAAGCTGCGTCCAACTCGTTAAGGCGCAAATAAATGTTCCTCAATACAGCACAAATAGAAGACAATGACAAGTTGAAAGGTATGTCCATTTTCCAAGTCGTCAAGGCACAAATAAAGCAGGACACAACAGCTAGTGCAAGCGCTCACCTGCGGCCGGAGACAGCTTGGTGACGACGCCCCACCGCGACTTCCACTGCAACAAACAATATCTCTGTTAGACTCACACCGGGAAAGAATTATTGCTTCCTTCTGACAGAAGATTGGCTTTCGTGGAGTGTGTTCGAGAAATTTCTTTCTTTTCCCTTTCGATAAATAGAAAACCTGAACAATGAAATAAAAAAAAGTCGAAGTAAATTGGATATTCCACGTTGTGAATGTAAGTTTTTCATTCTATTAATTACTAGATTCTGCCTACGGCTTCGCTAGCATTATCTGATAATATATATCAATAATCTACCAAAATGTATAAAAACTAAATGTGTCCTTTTTGCAGACGACGTTTCTCTGCTGTTCAAAACTAGCCAAAATATTGACTTAAAGTTTATAACAGAAACTTTTGAAAATACCAAACAATGGCTTAGTGATAATAATTTGGAAATTAACCTAAAAAAGACTAAAGTTATGCAATTCAGAACCAGACAAAGATCCCCCTTAGACCTAAGTAATTTGACTAGAATTTTGGACATAGAACAATGCAACGAATTTAAATTATTAGGCGTTTTATTAGATACCCATTTAAACTGGAAGAGTTATATTGACACGCTAAAGACTAAACTTGCGAGATTTACCTATGCCCTTAGTATTTTAAAACGTAATACTGACTATCAAACCGCCTTGTCAGCATATTACGCTAATGCTTATTCTTGGTTTAACTATTCAATTGTACTGTGGGGAAATAGTGTTGACTTCAACGATATCTTTATAAAACAAAAAAAACTGATAAGAATATTAGCTAATCTAAAACAACGACAAAGCTGTAGGCCGCACTTCAAAACATTAAAAATATTAACCTTGCCCTGTATATACATATTGCAAATGACCTTATTCGTAAAAAAATATCGACATTTCTTTAAATCTAAATCCGAATTCTTTACTAAATACAATAGACGAAATAAAGATAAACTAATTCTACCTACGACTACCCTTAAACAATTCAGCAAAGGTCCTTACTCACGATTAATAAACATTTATAATAAAATACCAAGCTCCATAAAAGATATTAAAACTGAGTCAGTTTTTCGTAATCAACTAAAAGAATACCTTATTTCCAGATGCTACTATTCCGTTGACGAATTTTTAAATAAATCATAATCATAACATGTACTTGCGCCTTAAAATAACTGCATGTCCCCAGTTCTTTCTATAAATAGATTATTGTTTTTGTTGTTATAATAAGTTCGAATTAGAATTATAATTATAAATAAATATTGCTGCGCCCTTACAGGGTACATGTACTTACTTACTTTTAAGCTAACTACCACCTAAGCTAAATCTATGTTACAATGTATATGTTTGCAATAAATAAATGAATATGAATATGAATATGGATATCAGATTTAGATTTCGATAACTTTATTTCTTAAGCCTTACAAATATCTTTGGATTTAAGATTATCAGTTATATTATGTTATTCCAATTCTCGTCAACAAATGTGTATTTGATCTATTTAAGAGAACTTTTTTAGGTTTTTTCTATCCCATGGATTTCATTACTGTTATTAAATGTTGTATGTGTCTAGTTAAAGTTGTTTAACGTGATTTTTCACTGTTGATAGTGATTTTTCAGCTAAGTAAACCAGAAAAATGTGTGATACTGAAGACTATGTTGTCTATGGAATCTTTTGGTATTAGGTAAGTATTAAGTAGGTAAAATGAAAATCTCTTTATTTGGGATTTCGTGGAATCCAAAAGTATTACTTAATTATTGGGTATAGGTATCCGTGAAAACCAAAGCAGTAAGTAAAAAACCATTACAAAAAAACAATATAATCAAAGCTGGAACAATCTACATATTGTAAATAAACAAACAAATGTATTTAATTGAGAGGCGTTGGTAAATTGCATTCGCTGATAAAATAAACGTTTGTTCATTATCCGAGACCACACCAGAGTGCTCCATCATGTTCCTGGGATAGAATTTTATGTGAGGTTGAGTGTGGTACTTGACGTTACTAAAGTTTAGTTATTTAATTTAATTTGTTAACATAATTGTGAACAGGTATTGCGCTTACTCATAGCTATAATCAAATAGATCAGTCCTCGTTTTTTTTTTTGCCAAATGAGAGGCCTAACTTAGTTTTATTTTTAAACCTATAAAGAAGGTCACGGTGTTGATTACACTGATACTATAAGACTTAAAAAGTATCTATTTAATTGAGATAATTGTCTGTTACCAAATAACTAAAAATACAAGATGTACAAGAACCAAACAGGAGATGAGACGAGTATTTCGATATCTATCAAATTTGCCTTAGCCGTTTCATTGCTTGGTAGGTAATAAAAATAGTGTCATCAAGATAGAAACACTCGATAGAATAACATAAACCCCACCGCACATTATTATAACAACTAGCTTCCGCCCTTTGAACGCTTTGCACGCGTTGTTCAGATTGAAATGTTTACAGATTGTGGTTTCCGTGAGAACTGATTTAAGAGAAACCGAAATAAAAAAATTCACCCTGATACGTCCCGTATTTTTGTCGTGAAGAGGTAACAATCATCCAAACATTCGCATTTATTAATATTATCGTGATTTTTTTAGTGTTCGCGTAAAACAGTGGCTTTATTTTCCTTCACTCTCTTCGATTAAGTGCAATTCATAATTATCCTGTAACTATCACTTTCAGTAAAACACAATATTGACATGATTTACTCAACAACCGTGGCCATACGATAGCAATCGATCATAAATCATCCTAGATCTCCGCATCCACTCGATGAACTAATGGTCTGCTAGTGCTCGTAATATTCATAATGGTGCACCATTTGACACAATCAGCGTTGAAAGCATTAGCGGCGCAGTTCATGTCCGCGTGTAAAAGTATTGCGTTAGAAAAATTGCATTTAGCATCGCCCGCGCGCGCTCACTGCAAGGGCCAAATTAGCTGGTGGTGCAAGTCAGGAGAAGTTTCACTATGAATGGTCATCACGCCACACATTTGTGGTGTGATGAGCAAAATGGAAAGAAAATTGTACGGGTTAATCTATTTTAATGGATTCATCTGTAAAGAACAGGTGTACCGTATTTTTTACAATAAATATTTATGTAGGTATTCAGCGGTAAACACAATTCGTGTTTGCCGCAAAATTTCTGTAATTTCGGCAGTTAATCTTTTTAGAAAATAAGACACAAATATCAGACATGATGTGTGGTGCCGGCATAGAATTTCACCACCCCAACTCTTCCCGTGGGTGTCGTAAGAGGCGACTAAGGGAAACACAGCGGGGGGCGGGGAGCAGCGCCCTCTGCAGAACAACTCCACCGAACTGCGATCCCCAACCCGCATGCCCAGCGTGGGGATTATGGGCAATAACCCCCAAATAATGATGCCATCTATGGCGCTCATTAGGGGAGGCCTATGTCCAGCAGTGGACTATTATAGGCTGGTGATGATGATGATGATGATGATGATGTTGGTGGAAATTGTACTACCATTTTCCGGACTTATTTCTAGTTTCTATCATGTAAAATACCGGCGCGGGCGACTGGATTGGTATTGGAGCGTGCGGAGCGAAAGGATTTCTTATTTTTGTATTGATTTTTAACGTACCGCGTGCTCTGTGTACCAGTTTCCCAAACGGTATTTCTGCGGATCATGTCATCGGAAGGCCGAGCACTGTAAAAGTACGTATACCTATACCTATTGCTGACGTAGAATATGAAAGCAGGAAAAGTCAGGAAAAGCCGACATAAACGCTTATCTTAGCTGATCAGGTGCCAATTTAGAGCCAATAATTCTACTCGTACGTCATAACCTCTCCTTCTTGCACCACATCCAGCTCGGTGCATCAGACAAATGGCGTCGGCGCGCTGCAATAAACTGCAGTATTTTACCGCGCGTTAACACGCTCGTGCCCGCTTCTTTATCACTTTTTACCGGCTCTATCTGCTATCCAGAACACACTGATTTATTAGCTCATTTGAATTCTCAAAATAATTAGTCAAGAGAGTTGTTTAGGTGTCTGGGTAGGGGATAGTCTAGATCTAATATGGATTGGATAGTCCCTCACAAATTGGTAAAGAGATACGTAGGTAGGTCCACTGATTTATTAGTTCATTTGAATTCTAGAAGAGGGAAAGTTATTTGTGGGTAGTGGTTAGGTACAAAGATTAGTTTGTATGTTTGTTATTTATTTCTGAGTGCCCTTAGAAAAGCTTTAATATCGAAGATCGGATTTCGATGTTGAATTTTACGTGATTTTCACCTGACACACTTTTGAAGTGTTCTGTTATTCAACAAAAAGTTTGGCATCAAAATAATAAGAACGGATAAGTTCAGAGACTGCGTGTTCCACTTTCAGCAAGCAATCATAACATTTGGATTGGTTCTGAGCTAACTGAATTATAATAGTACCAACATAACTCCACTATAGAGCGGTTTGTTGCCGAAAAGTAAAAACAATGAACGTGAAGTTTAAAAAGTCAGTGTCCAACCTATAAATACCATACCAATATTATAAAAACAACGGTTATTTTGTTTAACAGCTACCTTTTTAGAACTAAACGGTGGCTGAACGAATTATGATTAAATTTGTTAGATGGATAGTATTCCGGGAAGAAAATTTACTACAACTTTTTAATGCAGTCACTGCTAAGCTACAAACGAGCAACAAACGGACAAGTTAGTATTATTATAAAGGTCATTTTATTTCCCCACAAAAGCGCTCATCTTTAAGAATAGCTATCAAACCACCGTTCATCTCATAAGTGGCTGCCATCTTTAATGGAATCACATTAAAAGTATTAGCACACCACCTGCATGGATCTAACTACCTCTTCCAGGATTAGATGTCCCATAAAACGCACAACTTACGACTTTATTCCCGAACGTAAAGGTCTTTATTACCAACTTTTATATCCCCTGCTTATGCGTTTTCCATTTACTTGGAAGTTTGATTTTAAACGTCTTTGGTGCTTATTTTTAACGACTTTTAATTTCTCGTACTTACCGTACCTTCTTAAATACAATATCATTATTAAACACAAATTGAGTTGTTTTGTTATTGATACGGTGCAAACTTATACAACTCAAATCTATAGATATCAACTGAATATCTATACTTTAAATGTAATGAGACCAATCAAGAATCACCGCCACATAATAAGTGATCCATTCACTCAGTTTCAGTAGTAATCGCAGTTGAACAAGATAGAGGCCGTGATTTTACCCCAACTAATAGCAAGCAAGCAAGCAGCGGTATCAACTAACTTCTCGATGGCTCAGCAAACAGCTCCAAGCTTTCGTTTGTCAGCTTGTTTGTGTGTTTGTTTTTAATTGAGAGTTCGACGGAGCAATGGTTAAACAGAGCTCTGTGGCCGATTATGGCATGGAGACGATGATGTTAAAAGAACAATCTCGATTTACGAATAAAAAAGAAAGTGGAAGGAGAACAAAATAGATTTGTTTTTGGGTGGCATGAATATAGGACTGAAGTGAGGTGCGGGTTCGAACACCGGCTTTAAAGCAGAACTAAAAATCAATTAACAGACTAATCCCCACCTAGTTCAAATATCCAACAGAGAATAGGAATATTGATTTTTAGAGTAATAACATGATTCCGTGTATTTACAGACTATTAACACAGTTAAGGTAAGGTATTCCATCTTTTACATATTACTTCCCGCAATAGGACAGTTTACAATGCAAAGTATAACAGACTAAAAATAACAAAAAAACTAAAAATAAATAAAATATTGTAATTACAGAATACAAAAGTATTTTAAATAAAGAATACGTACTAAGAACTAAAAGATAGGAATGGGAAGCCTAAATAATTTTAATTTACACAATATCCTTAATGATTCCAGCCGAGCCTTGCAGGCTCATAATCTATGGTCTTTATAAACGTTTTATAAAGCCACTTATTATTCTACAACAGTAAGCAAATGTCAGTCCCGGCTGTCATCTCCAGATTCTGACAAATTTCAAAAAACTTGAATCCGTCATTGTATCCTTGTGATTCCTGGTGAAAACACTTTACAGCACTAACAACAAAGTCCAATTTAAAGTGTCCCCTGTTGTCAGCTGTCCAAAACACTCGCCATTAGGCATCATCATTCAAACCGAAATAATTAGCTATTTCTGACAAATTAAAAACCACAATAGAATATAGCTCAGAGAATAAATGGCTTCTCACTTCTTAGATTTCTAATCTAAGCGCGATTATTTGCGAAATGCCATCATCAAAGCCAAGCAAGTAAGAACACAGTAAACGGTTCTATTAATAGTCTAGTTTCTAGTTCTATATTATATTGGTTTTTAATGGCCCCATCGTTATCTGCTACATCATCCAAACTCTATGTTTGTAGGTATGTCTGGCTAGGGAACTAAATTGTTGTAAACAAACCACGGCAAATAAAGCTAAAACTAAGTTACTTCGGGTCCAGATTCAGAAAGCCATATTTATTGAAGTAAAGATTTCTTCAAATTATGTATTTAGAAATGATATATTTACAAAAAAGATTCATAAAAAGAAGTGGCAACAGAGCAATATTAGGTTCAGTAATAGCGCTTTGTTTACATACATTGTATATCCAATTCGGCTGGAATATAGCTATCTTTACATGAATTTCTAAGTCAGTTATAGTCGACCAGGATAGTCAAATCCTCAATATC
The DNA here is from genome assembly GCA_963931895.1 of Eupithecia pulchellata. Classification (NCBI taxonomy): domain Eukaryota; kingdom Metazoa; phylum Arthropoda; class Insecta; order Lepidoptera; family Geometridae; genus Eupithecia; species Eupithecia pulchellata. The sequence continues at coordinate 11,512,447 of OZ007540.1, read as the reverse complement.
AAATGACAAAATTGGTCTACTTTGAGTGGAAGATAATCAAAAAAAAATACAATATTATTGTGATAGTGTCCAAACACAGCTAGCCTCGTCGACAGTATAGCCTCATTATAATAAAAATTATTATATTTCAGAAATATTAACCTTGTCAAATGTGCAAAAGTAAGAGTATTTTTGTTTCAGAGTTGACGTGTATTTCTGCCACAGAATTCCTATAAATTTTAATGATGTAGTTTTTTTTAGTGAACGGAATTGTGTGGCTATGTCCACATGGACTGTGACGCCACTGTCGCTGACACAATGAGCCAGGCGCGCAGCGAGAATCCACAATGCCTCGCGATGACCGTATCTAATACTACCCGCGCTGTTTATTTTATTTTGATCGCGATCTTGTCGCTTTTTTGCTTTTGAAGGACAGGAGTAACATGTTTGAAAATTCGCTAGCTAAAATATGTAAATAAGAGCTATTAATTGCTGCTTTTAGAAACGTTGTATAACTTTTTTTAAATTTGTAGGTAATTTAACAAGTGTCCAGACTCAAGTTAAGATAAATTTATGCCTTACAATTTAATTGTGATATTATGAATTTCAACGAAAGAGCTCTACCTAGTTTTAGATACATTTTAAGGGCAGGGCCGTAGCTAAGTGTACCTTTTTTATAAATACCGGTAAAATTTATATAAGTATCAAGTGCTTTTACTCCATACTAAATCTCCACTAGGGGCTACTTGGGGCCTTGATGAGAGGCATGAAATAGAGATTATTGGTCAGATAATCCCGCTATGGATATCGACTAATCTTAAAGTCTTATTCAAATAATTGTCTGACAACCCCTACCTAGCTGGGGCTATAATTTAACAAAATTCAAATAGTTTTAGATTTTGGAATTTTACTGGAACCAATCTGAAAACCTAAAGCTGTGTCGGTATTATTCGCAAGTGCAATTCAAACGACCGGGCGGCGGCGGCGGCGGGTATGGAACGGATTATCCGGCTAAGCCTCCCTCCAAACAACTTTGTACTTTATTCAATAAATTGCTTAGGACTCACTAAAATAAAAGGAACTTATTTATTATTGGTGCGAATTTTCCTTTTTGCGTCCATTGATTTATCACTTTTAAAAGTTAGTACTTAGTTTGTGTATTCTGCAGCTCATAAACGTATTCACTGCCTGCCTGCTGCAGCCGGAGGAAGTAGAACACTTACACGAGCGTCGGCGGCAGTGAAAGCGTTAAACAATTTTTCTTCTTTCGAAACCTCTTCTTATGGCGTTCCCCGACCCAAATCAGCGCCGTCACCTATTTTAGTATCATTGGTCGATATGCTAGACAATTCTTTATTTCACACAAAATCACAAGAAATAAAAGAAAGGGTAGCTAGTACCACTGGCTCTGAACAACCCTTGGCACGGCACTATATCCGTTTATGGTCAGAATGTCAAAATCCTAGCAAATATTTTTATAAAATAACATTTTATTTATTTTACTACTTTACTAAATATTGATTGAGATTCCTCAATCTTGTGAATTACTTAGAGGAAACAGATTTATATTTTCCGCCGGCTTACGATTCGCACTAAAGCTGTCCCTTATTTATTCCTCCCCTGCATTAAGAATGCAGCGGCTAGTAATTGAATGTATGGGTGTCTTGTAAGGAGATTACGGAGGAAACAAATAGGGCGCCGGAACGTAATCTCGGATCGATGCGGAATAACGACGGAGAGAATAGTTGAGGCTCTGTAAGGAATCATTTATTTTGAAAATAGTTCCATCAAAATTACTATCGTAGGAAATCAAATTAGGTGGTAGAATATGTAACAAGTCGGTGGCGCAGCGGTGTCTGCGATTTCTGCCTCAATATTATATTTATTTAAATAAATAAATAAATAAAAATAAAAAGTTTCTTTATTCAGACATTAGTTTAAGGAATCATAAATTACATTACATTATTATTACATTCTGTATTAATACTTCAGATGATTATTACAGTTAAGACATACTTGTAATGTAGAACACTGAGCTATCCACGTAGTCTTTACTAATATTATAATGAGGAAAGATTTGATTGTTTGTTTGTTTGAATGGAATAGGCTCCGTAATACTGACCGATTTGAAAAATTAATTAATAATCCAAAATTTTCCGTGATGAACATAGGCTATATAATATTTTCAAAAAAGTTAGAGATCCGCATGAAAAATTCAATAATTGAACCGTGCGCTGTATATTCAACCTCTTTTTCTATTATGGCGCGTCAGAATAGAAAAAAAGGTTGAATTTATAGCGCACGGTGCTTGCTTTTTCTCTACGGCCAGTGTCAGTTATGGAGTGTCGAGTCAATGTCAAAAACCCCAATGTTGTTAAAGAAAGTAAGGGATCCGTATGAAAACTGTGAAACCCATCGTGTTAGTGTATATTTTCTGAAATTTTTGTTTAATACCCGTGCGAAGCCGGGGCGGACCGCTAGTGTACAATAAGATAATAAAATATTAGTTTTTAATACCTACATTAATTATTTTGCTGTCAAAATTTGATCTAAAACGCAGCTCACGTAGATCAAAAACATAGATTCCTACTTGTTTAATATATTATGCTATAATAAGAATAGGGAATAAAGAACTGTGTCAATGGTGATCGAAGTCGTTTTCCGCGCCATTGGTCCCGGGCGCAGCTCGGAGAGCCATCATGCATTAAGCTTATAAGAGACTTTGAGTGCTTGCAAAAGTTAGACTAAGTTGTCCCAACCTCAGTATCCACTTGTCTATCCAATAAAACCATGGATTCCACAGTGTCTGTATCACAGGTTTCCCTTAGTATCTACTATCAAAATTCTCGCGGCCTTAGAACTAAAACCAATGCGTTCTATCGTAATTTATGCTGCTGTAGTTATGATGTTATAGTGTTAACGGAAACTTGGCTTCATAGTGGTGTATTCAGTAGTGAACTTTTCGATGATAGATTTGTAGTTTACAGAAGGGATAGAGAGAACTCTGGATTTCATAGTGGTAGGGAAGGCGGTGGTACTCTTATAGCGGTGTCGCGACGCTTTAGCTCGTCCAGAATGTTGAGTTGGGAGAGTGATTGCGAGGATATTTGGGTCATTATTGACTTACCTCCAAATTATAGTGTACCTAAGGTTGCTATTTGTGGTATTTACCTTCCGCCACCGGTCCAAAGGGTATTGCTGGATACTTTCTTTGCTAAATCTAATGAGGTCTTGGAGGATTGTGATTGTCCGACAGTTATTATGGGTGATTTTAATTTAGGTGGGATTAATTGGATTCAGATTAAGGAGACACCTTTTGACGTAAGACTTTCAGCCATAGAACAAAGTCTTATAGATTTTATGTCACTGAATGGGCTATTGCAATATAATAACATCATGAATAGTCGTAACAAAATTTTAGATCTAATTCTTACAAATAATTCGAATTGTTCAGTTGACTTGGCTCCTACTCCGTTATCAAATATTGACCCTTTTCATCCTCCAATGTCATTCACGTTACCTTTTACCGCCAGCCTAGACCTTAGGTGTAAGTTGGACGTATGCTTTCCTAATTTTCGCAAAGGTGATTATAATTCCATAAACAACTATTTAAGCGAGCAGGCCTGGTCGGAAATTTTCTCGGAGTGTGAGAACGTAAACGAAATGCTAACTAAATTTAATGACATAGTTTATAAAGCTGTTCTTGAGTTTGTACCCACACATAAAGCTCGTAGCCATAAATATCCGATATGGTTTAACAAAGACCTCATTAGAACCATTAAAAGAAAAGATAGGGTTCGGCGTCGCTTCTTAACGTATAGGAATCCTTTTGATAAATTAAGATTACAAACCTTAAACAAATTGTCCGACAGTTTATTGACAGACTGTTACAACTCCTATATAGCAAGTGTTGAAGACATGATTGGAACTAATATTAAATCCTTCTGGTCATTTATTAAATCTAAAAGAAAGAGCATTAGTAATTATCCTAAAAAAATCATGTATGGGTCTAAGATCACATCTGATGGTGCTGAAATGTGTAATTTATTCGGTGAATACTTCTCTTCCGTCTATAGCAGTGCTAATTCAGACCACGGTAATGTTAGCACGTACTCGTACACGGGTGCTGAGACACTAGCCACGGTGGATATAGATCGCGAAACAATATGCAAGAAACTAAAAGCTCTAGACCAAAACAAGGGCGCTGGTCCAGATGGTATTCCAGCGTTTTTCATAAAGTCATGTCTCTCTAATCTAGTTGAGCCTCTTTATTTAATCTTCAATACGTCGATAAAAACCGGTATATTCCCTTCTTCTTGGAAAACTGCAAAAGTGGTCCCCATTCACAAAGATGGTGACATCAATCTGGCTAGTAATTATCGGCCCATATCTATCCTCTCAACATTTGCTAAAGTCTTTGAATCAATAGTATGTCCTGTAATTCAGTCACACTTCAAGCAACATATTACCCCACATCAGCATGGCTTTGTTGCGAATCGCTCTACATGCACTAATTTGGTCTCCTTTACTGAAATGTTAACTGAAGCAGTTGACGAACAAGGTCAGGTTGATGTTATATTCACTGATTTCAGCAAGGCCTTTGATAGAGTCTCGCATAATATCTTAGTGTCTAAACTATCTTATTATGGCTTCTCGGGCTCTTTTTTGAACTGGCTCTATTCCTATCTTCGGGATAGGAGTTTCTTTGTCGTTATGGATGGACATGATTCGGAACTATATAAAATTATGTCTGGGGTGCCACAAGGCTCGCACTTGGGTCCTGTTTTGTTTAATATTTTTGTAAATGACATCACTAATTGTTTTAATAACTCAACGGTATTTATGTATGCAGACGATCTCAAATTTGCCAGAATCATAAATGACATTTTGGACATCACTCTCCTTCAAGATGATCTCAATAGACTGGTAGAATGGTGTGTTAAAAACGGTATGCTACTCAACACTAAAAAATGTTTTCATATGAAATTCACTCGTAAACACAATATTATAGAGTCCACGTACGTCATATCACACGAAAGAATACAAGAGATAGATGTGGTCAGGGACTTGGGGGTACTTTTCGATAGGAAGCTGACGTTCATACCCCACATAGATCACATTGTTAAAAGGGCTTCTAAAATGTTAGGGTTCATTATCAGAAACGGTAAAGTATTTCGTAACCAGAAGACTAAGATCTTGCTCTACAACGCACTAGTTCGGAGCACGCTCGAGTACTGCAGCATCGTCTGGCGACCGCACTATGCCACACATAATCTAAGAATCGAAAGAGTACAAAAGCGTTTCATGTGGCACCTGTCGCGAGCGACACTGCTTGCCAGGAGAAGGGTCTCGTACCAAACTAGGTTAACCCATTTTAAACTGACTTCCCTTTTGACCCGGAAAGACCTACTCGACCTTAAATTTATATACAAATTATTGAGAAACGAAATTGACTGCCCGTTATTATTGCAGAAAATACGTTTCAGGGCGCCCTCCCGTTACCCTCGCCACAGAATAACCCCGCTCGTCCCTCCTCGTAGAAGAACTGTGTTGGGTGCTAACTCTCCTATCCCCCGCCTCTGTAAGCTTGTAAATAAATAAATGTGATCTGTTGGATATCCACTATGATAGTCTCACCAGCTTCCGCCGTTACTTACTGAATACACCTGGAGAATAATCTCTTCCGATTGTAGTACCTACTGTACGAGTCTCATTGGAACTCGTACACTCGTACTTACTATTGTTCGCCTGCATTTTCTTGTCCCTTTGTCTAGATAATATTGATTACATTTTCGTTACACTTTCTTTCATATAAATTTGTAGTACCTAAGTAAGCTGATTTAATCATTGGTTGTTATATTGTGTAAACTTCCTTGCTCGCTTTTAGAGTGATTAATTAGTTATAGTCTGTTATTAATTAGTTATAATCTTTGCATGCTGTGTCGGCCTGTAAGAGGTTGGTACACTTAGCTAAACTTATTTTTTTTAAATCCTAGAATCTTGTATTTTTTTTTTGGTGTACTAGCTGTAGGCTAACCTAATTGTAAAAATAAAAATAAAATAAAAAATGCATTCATCACTCACGCATCATTTTGCTTCAGAGAACAGAACGATTGTTATTTTATAGAAGCAGTCAAAAAATATAGCCCAGTGAATATACGTTTTTGAAATTATTATAATGATTTGTTTTATCTATCCCACTAGCGGTTCGGCTTCGCACGGAAATGTAACAAATATTTCAAAAATTATACATTTGTACAAACTTTGGGTTACATTATTACGATACGCTCCATGGTGCCAATGCAACGGCAGAAACAGGTGGCACAACATAATCAAGAAATAAATTAACTAACTTTTGGAATAGTGTTATTTTTTTCCTGGTGCGTGATATAAAACTAACTGCAAATTTAAAATTCTAATTAATCTTAAAATACAGTATTCTTTTTTCCGGATGCATAATTTTTTGCTGGTCGTCACAAAAAATTTTTTTATAAATTTTTGTGACGACCAGCGATGGTCGTGTATTGATGTTGATATGCTAGGCCTGCAATCAGATACCTACACTTTTGTAAGCGATGTCTACGGGTCGTGTAGTTGGCTGAATCACTGTGTAGTGACACAGTCGGCTAGACGATGCGTCGCAGCGGTGTATGTTGAATGTGATATGGGATGGTCTGATCATTTTCCTCTTGTCATAGAATGCAATTTTAGTTTGTTGATTCCGAGCTTGCCAGAAATAGTCATTGCTGATAAACATGTTCTATGGGGAAAGAGAACAAACTATGAAATTGCATTTTATGAAAAGAAATGTCATTCGAGGCTTAGAAATATTGTGTTTCCACCAGAACTTGTCAAATGTGCTGACAATTTATGTAAGGAATCTGGCCACAGACGTATTCTCGACATGATGTATTCTGACATTGTGACCGCCCTTCGTGACGCAGCCAAGAACAGTAAGGGAAGTTCCGATAAAAAAGGCAAACCAAGGCTACATAAGATGGGATGGAATAAGCATGTGAAGGAGGCACATGAGGAAGCTAGGTCGAGTTTTATGGAGTGGACTATGTGTGGTAGACCGAAGACTGGTGAAGTGTACGACGAAATGAGCGAAAAAAGAAAGGTATTTAAATCGCGCTTGAGGTGGTCGCAAGACAATCAGGATCAAATCAAAATGGATGATTTGGCAAGGAAGCACGCTAGTGGAAACTTTCGCGACTTCTGGCGGAGCACCAATAAGGTGAATGTGCGGCCGAGTCGGCCGCTGAGTGTAGACGGTGTGAGTGATCCTGTTTGTATTGCGAACATCTTCAAGGAACATTTTGCCGTAAAGTCACCACTGGGTAAGCAGACTGACGTGCTCGATGCTGAGGTACCTGAGGAGCTCAAATATAGATTTACAGCCAAAAAAGTAGCCCAAATTGTAAAATCGCTCTCCAAAGGTAAATCACCGGGCCACGACGGTATCAGCGTGGAGCACCTTCAGCATGCAGGTCCCCATATCAATGGAGTGCTAGCCATGTTTTACTCGCTCTGCGTGAGTCACTCATATTTGCCTGCGGACATGATGAAGACGATCGTAGTGCCTGTGGTAAAAGACAAGACTGGAGACCTAGGGGACAAAACGAACTACCGACCTATATCGCTGGCTACCATCATTGCTAAGGTGTTTGACGGCATGCTTAATACACAGTTAGATCATTATCTTACTCTGCATGATAATCAGTTTGGGTTTCGACCTAAGCTGTCCACTGAAAGTGCAATACTGTGTCTTAAGCATAACGTTAGATACTACACAGATCGTGGGACGCCGGTATACGCGTGCTTCCTTGACTTGTCCAAGGCTTTTGATCTGGTGGCTTATGACATCCTGTGGAAAAAGCTGGAAAGTATGAACTTGCCACCTGAGTTAGGTAATATTTTTAAATATTGGTATGGGCACCAGATCAACTGCGTACGATGGGGGGGAGCAATGTCAGAACCGTATAGGCTGGAATGTGGAGTGAGACAGGGGGGGTTGAGCTCGCCGACCTTGTTCAACCTCTACTTAAACGCGCTGATCGAGGAGCTCAGCAGTCGCCATATCGGATGTCATATTGATGATGTTTGTATAAACAACCTCAGTTATGCCGATGATATGGTTCTGCTGAGCGCCTCGATCTGCGGATTGAGGAAGCTCATGAAAATATGTGAGGAATACGCCTGTGGTCACGGACTGGTGTACAACTCAAAAAAGAGCCAGTTCATGGTCTTTGAGGTCGGTACAAGGAGGCTGCCCAACGTCCCTCCCGTTCGATTGAACGGTGTTGACTTAGAGAGGGTGTACTCTTTTAAGTACTTAGGTCACATAGTCACTACCGACCTCAAAGACAATGAGGACATCGAAAGGGAGCGGAGGGCGCTGTCGGTGCGGGCGAATATGGTTGCCAGAAGGTTTGCGCGTAGCTCAGAGAAGGTAAAGTTGACACTTTTCAGAGCATACTGCACCTCTCTGTATACGTGCAGCCTGTGGGCTAAGTATACGCTTGCGACGTACAGCGCCATCCGCGTCCAGTACAATAATGCGCTGAGAGCGGTCTTGGGGCTGCCCCGCTACTGCAGCGCCTCAGGGATGTTTGCGGCGGCGCGAGTTGACTGTTTTCATAGCTCCATGCGCAAGCGCGCCGCCTCCCTGGTGCGCAGGTTGCGGGCCAGCTCCAATACCGTTCTGGCAATGATAGCTGGGAGGGTGGACTGCCCGTACACCAGGCACTGTTGTGAACGCCACCTGCCCAGCAATCCAATTAGTTATTAAGATTCTCTTGTCCATTTTCTAATATGAGTGTAAATGCTTGAAATAAATACTTTTTATTTTTATTTTTTTATTATTATTTTTTATAATTAACAAAACAGGACGTCAACTTCGTGTCCGGGCAATATTTTAGGAGCAAAACAGGACTCAATTGCGTGACTATAAATCCTCTTTCCCTAATATCTCCCGTGGAACCATCAAGTACCTTTCAGCAACTGTCAACTGTAAGTAGATAGTCTATCTGCAATAGATAGATAGGTAGGTAGGTAGGTAGGTGCAGCATCACGTGACCATCTCGCGTAACGACCACATTTACCGCGCGGCCCTTATCGCGATCGAGGACTGTCTACATCTTTCACTGGGCATAGGATCGTAGATGATGGCTGGGTTGTTTTTACCTGACTTATCTCAAAACTGTAAAACGTTAAATAAAACAGGATGGGGGTTAATTTTATACGCTGGAATATCAAACCAAATTTTACAAATACAATTTGTCCTGTGGCTTACTAACTGTGCCGTTATTATCAGGAAGCTAGAACACAGTCTATATTAATTGTAGATGTTTTTCTTTTTAAGATGACGACGTAAGCTATGGAATTTTATAAGAAAATCTCCAAAATATTCGGTGAATAAATATCTAAACTAAACCAGCTCCTCCACACCTCGCACGGCATAAAGTAATTCAGCTGTACATCCCGCGTGGAGTGGACTCGCCCTCGAATTTATTGAACTCGTCCATCTCTCCCCAAAAAAGGGTCTTGAGATTCCTTTAGATTTCGCCATTCCACCTCTAAGATGCCGCGGAATGGCATGAAGCCACCTGTGACATTGTAGCGCTTTAGTGTGACTGTTTGTCTGTTTAATAGGTAGAGTAGCAAAATATTGTGTAGTAATTGGACTTTTTACATGAACAAAGTATTTTTTGTTGTTTTGTGACAGGTTTATTCACTGCTGAAATTGCACTAATATTAATAGAGTTGGAATAACAATATTTCCCACCCTTTAAGCGTAAAAGTCATTTACCCTACATACCATTGACCCCTCTGCAACATCACCAGCCTATAATAGTCCACTGCTGGACATAGGCCTCCCCTAATGAGCGCCATATATGGCATCATTATTTGGGGGTTATTACCCATAATCCCCACGCTGGGCATGCGGGTTGGGGATCGCAGTTCGATGTAGTTGTTCTGCAGAAGGCGCTGCTGCCCGCCCCCCCGCTGTGTTTCCCTTAGTCGCCTCTTACGACACCCACGGGAAGAGTTGGGGTGGTGAAATTCTATGCCGGCACCACACGGCAAACCTAAGATAAATCAAAAAACTACCTATACATCCCATTTTCAGCCCTTCGAGGGTTTTTATAAGGGCATTTCACGGCTAATGGCATAATCCTTAGGCATTCTCTACTTTATTATCTCGGTATTATCACCCCCATACATTTCCATTATCTGGCAACTGCACCGACCAATGGTATTGCGGGGATTATACCACAAGCGTCCTCCTTGTCTATAGCTTTATAAAGATCTTGTAAGGCTGAGTCGAGATTTCAGGGGTATTCAACTTGAATGCTCATACGTTTGATAAACTGCGGGTTCGAAAGATTTCTTTTGTTCAAAATTCATTGGATATGGGCTTTTTTATCCATGAACGCGTGAAAAAGTTATTTGCCAATTACGAAATAAATCCAACATTATATTCGCGTTTTTCCTGAATTAACAATACTTATTTACACTACTTTTATACAATTATAATGTCATAATAAATCAGAAGCGGATTTTTTAAAAATCTAGGACCAAAGTGGTTGGGAAGGCAAATCCAACTTACCCAAACATGACGAGGTTAAGTCGTTTCGTTTAAGTGTTTCTATAACTATTCTGTGTTAATCATAACACCAACTCGATAGACATTGCATCGTCCCCGAACTAACACGCCTTTCGGCTGAATCGGTTGAAGATAACTGGTCTAAAATTCAGTAACGAGATTTATCCCACAGCTTTCATCAAACTTGCCCTGTTAGTAGGCAAGTTTGATGAAAGCTTGTAATAAAAACACCAACGCCACATCAAAAGATAATCAGACAAACCAAGTAGCTATGTCGTATTATGAATTCTGTCAAAATCTTATAATTGAATCGTCCAATTATATTTTCAAAGTAGGTACACATGCTTTAGAGAATTCAAGGCCAATCAAAAGAATATTCCCCTGTCCAACATTCGAATGAAGTCAAATCTCCAAACTCCTTAAAGCCAATGGCACAGAACAGATAGAAGTCGGAGTGAAGCTAAGAGGGTATAATGCCAGTAATGAATTGGTAACCGGAGGTAGCTCGGGTGGGAACTACTGATTTGGAAGGAAATGTAGAGAGTTTTGGATTTTTGCTGATGGTCACTGGAGAGTCGTAAACACGCAAAGTTGTTATTGACACACACATAAGTACGGATGAGAGCATATAATATATGTTGCTCCTTCATACCAAAATGATCATTTGATATGTATTGTTATTTTTCGTGTATGGTATTCAAGACATAGATGCTAGAAAGCTTCTTTTGTCCGGAAATTTGTCCACATAAATGATTTCAATTCAAATCCAAATTATGAGAGTTTATATTATATATTTTGTTTGTTATCTGATTTGTAAAATAACAAACAACAACCTTAATTTATTGTGTACACTCGTTTGCTAATAATTCTAAATAAAAAATAATGCCCCTAAAAAAATGTAGCGTAGAGAGGCGGAAAGCGTTTCAAAGTTAGTTATAGAATAATCGAAAATTAGTTGTTGAAGCTTCTTGAAGTTACATTCGCTGCTGATATCACACTGTTAACAACAGTGCGATATCAGGTAATGTAGCTAATGCGGCTGTGCTGGTCAGATAATAAAATATGAAACGTTAAGTACAATATAAAGTGAAACCCTTGGTGAAACCAATAGAATGCCTCTCCTGGAACCAACAACCACAAGACCAAAGTCACAGTCGCCGCCCACTACACCGACTGCTAATAGCAAGCCGGTCGAATCAATCACGCACCACAATATATTTAAAACTACCCTCAAAACAAACAACGGCGCGGGAGTGCCATCTGTCTCGGTAACGTACGAGGACTGCCTCCGAGTCATCAAGATTAAAGTCCTCGCAGGAAAGCTTATGTCACCTCCTATGGCAAGGAAAAACTGACTGTTTTTGTCGTCATACATAATTACACTAGAAGAAGCGAATTTCGATATCACTATATTCCTGGAAAACAACTTTTTTGCAGGTATAGTGATGCCATGCCTGCTATCTGCACTTGCATTGACAGAACGTAACTTAGATGCGTTTAGTTTAGATTAATTTACTATATGAAACATTGTACGCGTTTAATGTAAATAAAAAAAATAATCGTCATCTGTGGCTTTCGTGATTTATAATTACAATGCACAACAGAGCAGCAAGTTATTATTTTGTGACTGTGCCAATATTCAGTCCTGAGCTAGAGACGCTGTTTTTGAGCAGCAATGTCACCGTTTTTGAGCCAGAGAAAATAACTTTATACCCTAAACAGACAGTATTTTACCACAGTCGCATGCCGCGGAGACGACTAGCTCTCGCGCTCTCGGCTGTAGATACGAGGGTAGATGTAGGTATGTACACAAACAATGTTTTCCTGTAGATGTCACGTACCTACTTACTATCGAGAGAACAGCATCGCGATAGCTTGTAGCGGCTCTGAGAGGGCTCCACTTCTTCATTATTGCTCTCTCTGCCTCGGTTTCACACAATTCTTTCGATTTTGTTCAGAGAAGGTCAGCTTGGTATTGTCGTATAGCGATATTTTGATTTTTTTACCTAACAAAGATAAAGATAGTTCATTTGCTTGAACACTTAGATAATTTTGTAATAAATAAAAAGAACCCCAAAACTTACAAATTTTCACTAATTATTTTACAACTAATACGGATAAGAGGGCCTGGGGCATAAAAAAAATAAAATAATACTTGGATAAAGGACAGTTAGTGCTATAGTGTGAGGAGGGAGTGTTGATTAAAATTTTCGTAATCAGTCAGTTGAATTTTTCCTCTCCCTACATATATTTATTGCTGGTATCGCTTTAAAAAATAGCTAAACTGTTTATAACGGTATAGCTTAGCCTACAACAATTAAAATTCAAAAAGCTATTGCAAAAAGCTATTGCATCTTGCTTCTTAAACAAAAATCTCTGCGAGATTTTTGTTGTTTTTTAGATCCATTACACAAAGACAAAATTGGTAACCCCAAGCAAACCTCTTGTACTGTCTGTTATCTGATCCTATCCAAATTAAATATGCCTCAATTGATGGGTACTAGATGACTACAATTGTATATTACATATTAAGATAGATATTGGTTACTAAACAAAACGACCAGAAGACCCGGAAAAAAATTCTTCAGATTGTACAAACATTTTCTTCGAAACCGGAATCGAAACCGCAGCCTCCTGCTTCGCAGACTGACCAGTAGGCCAAGCACGGGGATTGTTCTCTAGGAAAGAATATAGACAATAATGACATCGCATCAATCATGTACGCAATGTATGGCACATTGCGTACATGATTGAAGTTGAAGAAATTAATTTCAAATAATTTACGCATTCGATGACAAAATGACGTAATTTTTTCTATTCTACCTTAGACAAGAAAGCCCGTGCTTGCCCTACTGACCCACCGCACCACAGAGGTTGCCAGAAATTCCATCCTTTCTAAAATCTCTATCTCATAAAACCTAAAATCAGACGATTGCCTAAATTGAATTGGTAGTATTTCCCACTAGCACATCGCCCTTAGTTCACGTCAAAAACATGATATTTCTTTATTCAGCAGATAATTTTTCGTCTTTGTTGTCCGTTTGTAGGTCACAATGAATAGACTTTGATTACTGCTGTCTCGTTTGTAGAGCAGCGCGAGAGATCGGGAACCAGAGCGTGGCTTAGTTTATATTCCCTCATGTACTTTACCGACTTAAAAAGCTTCTCAATTTTTCAGAACATAACAATTTTTGTTTAGAAAGTTCTTATATGCACTTTTCCTCAACTTTGTAACTTTGCAAATAGTTGCTTTTCGCGAAATATAAACTATCGCAATAGAAAATTTATAAACTGTGATTTTTAAGGATTTTCACCCCTGCCACAGAATAATAAAGATTACCGGCCCTTGTTCAAACTTCCTAAAATCTTCCCTTTGTCCAAAGATACATAACAAGGCACCAACTTTTCGCTTTTCGAAACTAAAGGTTGCAGCAAACGGGCCACATTTTGTGGCGATCACTCTCTATTTACATGTCCCATCTACATGTACATCAAATGAGTTTTTGAATTTAATCCAAATTTGTCACAGAATATTGTGTAAATCATTAAGCTTCCAAGAATTACTTTTTTTTTAAACTATTGAACTTTATTCTTCCAACACAAACTATGAAAACTAAGTTGCTACATACGAGGACACAAAAATGGTTAAAAAGCGTGTAAAACTGTGTGTTTTCCAAATAAATCAAAATAAGAAAGGTTCGTGCGTTAAACCTCGCAGTCGTCTCGAAAACCGTGTGTTGGGTGGCCAGTCGAGTGGTTGGTCCACTACCCCCACGTCTAAGGAGATTTACCGTTATTCCACTTCATCCGAACCCTTGTTTCCTGGCGTTAAAGTGGCAAATAAAAACGTTATCAATCGCCTCCAGTAAAGGGCGCCGCCGGATTACGCCCGCATCGTGGCCGCCCTAGCGTTTGTTTTCGCACTAAGAATTGTACACTCATGTGCGTTTACGAACACATGCAAACTTGCATGTGTGTGCAGCCGGGTACCAGGGAGAGCATTTATTGGTACCTGATATGGACGTTCCTTGTATGTACGTAGGTATAGTTATCTCTAAGCCAAGTTTGAGATAAGAGTACTTTCTTGGTTAGCTTTGTAGTAGTTGCCCATTTCCCATACCTATCCCTGATATCTGAATGGGGCTAGGAAATATTTGACACTGTTAAATACTTCAATACTTATTAAAATAACTTTAAAAAAATAAATAAATAATGCCGAACAATCCACGCAGCATCATCTAGCCTCAAGCTTAGCAGAGCTTCTAAGCAATTGATCAAATTTACTTATTTAAATTATGATATGTCTAACATTTTAATTATGATCGCTCTAGTGTATTTTGTATGTAAAAAGCAACAAACCTGTGAAAAATTCAAAAAATTCAAATCAAATACTGAATCTAATTAAATACATAAATCGATATAAGAAATAATTTTGGACAACTTCACATTGTATTAGTTGGTTCAGTTGCGAGTCGTTGAAGGCTGTGTTGGTGTAAAGCTGCGAGCCCCACTCTCATCTCTGAAGCAGCACATTCAGCACACAATTTATTACAACGACCGATGCCTTCCACATTATCGTAGAATAAAATCGCCATCAACGCAGGAAAAAATCTCTTTTTCCCACAATCATTATATTTAATTACTTTCTCTCATGTCTGACTGTGCGTAAGCACGTAATCAATCTTGGACCCCCTTCGCCCGCCCCCCATACCCATAAGGGGTACAAAAAATGAGGTAATAGCCTTCAAGTCGTCAGTGACGTCACAAATGGAGGTTTTATTTGGTTGCAAAATTCAAAAAGCAAAAACTCGCGAGAAAGACTTGAGAATTGGATTCTGACAAAAAGAATGGGACAAAGGACATTATAGCGATCGTATGGAGATTATAGCTGGAGACGGGTCAGGACCACCATTTGTACTGAGGCCTAAGTATGCCCAGCTTTGGGCTTCTGAGGGCTGATATAGCTATATAGGCATCAAAATTAAAAAAAAAACTCTCATTTAAATTCAAATGCTTTCAATTCGGTAGGAGGCAGACAAGTCTCGGATAAGCGGTCCATAAAAAATGTGTGCATTTATCTCCTTACAACATACTACGGGCATTTTAAATCAAAATCCTTTTACAGTATGTTTTCATCAAAGTTCCGATAAAAATACTCTGAAACCGTATCCAGAATCACTTTAATTACCTAAAAGCTTCGTTTCAAAGGCATAAAGCTGCACCTGTTTTAGGTGCTCTGCGGTCCCTCCGCGCCACATTCACGGTTTGCACAAAACACATTGCTGTTTAACTCAGCTCGTTTTGAAAACACTTGGTTGAAAGCCAGCATTGGTTTTCATGGATGATTAAATCGTAGAAATGCTGGTAAAGCGATTCACGGAGTTACTGCTTTATTTCTGTGAGCGTAATTTACACAATTTGTAAACTAACGATTTATTTAAGAAGCAAGATGCAATAGCTTTTTAGATAAATATTTAATTGAGCTACTAGTTTCATCACTACCTACTGTAAAATATTATATGGATATTATCAAAACTATTTTCACGACCACATTATTTTATCTAAGTAAAACCTTTCTAAAATGTTTAAAATGATAAAGTTCGATACATTTTCATCGACATACCATAAACATTTATAACACTATGACTGAATTTGTTCGAATTTCAAATGGAACAGTTGAATTCGATTGTTACTAAATGGAGATGTCTTGTCGCGATGAATACTTGATGAACTAGGTGGCGCGCGCGGCCTGGATTACTGACGTCAGCAAATCTGAACAAGCGCTGATGGAGGGGGAGTTAAGTGATAGATGTGTCTCTTTTATTATTTACTGGAATGTACTACACTTGTTTACGGGAGATTGGAATACATAAGCAATGGAGGTGTCTATTTGTTTCGTTATTTATTTATACCAGATTCGCAGTATATTCCAGAAGAAGAAAACATGAGCTTAGTTTACATAAAAAAGCGTGACATTCGTTTAAAATGCACCGTCTTGCATCCACCTAGAATAGCCACAGAACAAGGACTAGAAGCTGGTTAGTTTGTATCGTATATTGAATTAAAAACAGCCCTTATTTTGATGATTTGATAAACCAAATAGTATTTAACACCCTATGACTCACTCCATGAGTCGTAAATCTAGGCCCGACACACGACTCATGTGCAGCATCCCTGGCAGATCAATTTGCCGACTATGAGCATTTAATCTGAGGCGACATGTTTAAGGATGTCCCGTTGTACATTTGTCAGCAGAATAGTGTGTACTTGGCTTTATTTGATAGGTGGCTTGGTATGTCAACTTGAGTCTTAGATTGGGTATATAAAGTTGAGATTTGAATATGGGTTTGGTTACATGCTGACAGGTCGTTATGAGCATGTGGAAATGATTTTGTGATTGTTTTGCGTCATCGGAATTAGCTTTATTGAATGAAAAGAAAAATTGGTGGCAATTTTATGTTAACTGAGTTCAGACAAATAAATATTGTATCTATTCATTAGTTCCATTACCAAAAGTTGGTTGGTACAGATAGTAAAAAAAATGGTATTATGTACATACGTTTGTATTATTTGGAAAATACGCCCGTGTCCCCGGAGCCTTAAGTTTTAAGATGAAGATGATTTAAACAATCTTTTGAAAGTAGATGCTGAATGCTGCAAGGTGAAGATAGGGTGCTATTGTGCTAATCAGGTGTGGGCTATGCCCAGCTGTGGACTATTATAGGCATGTGATGATTTATAAATTTAATTAAATTTTAAGTTTAATCAGTTGTTTCCAAAGACCATAAGCCAGAAGACTCAAGAATTCAAGATCAATTTACGTCAGAATACCAAAATAAGCTTCATTCGAAGAAAGCCGAAGTTGTAATAACATTCAAAGGATCCAAACAATTGAAAGCTATATTACATTGTTTCTGTGTGAATATTCATCAAATTTACGAGTTGCCTAACCGCGGTGTCTGAGTGGAGAAAATCATTAGCATTTTCTCAATAGAATGCGTATTTTACTAAAGTCAGGTAGGGGTGAACCGGATTCGTTGAAATATATCGATAGTTGAACAATTCTATCGATAAGTCGATTACTTATATAATTTACAATTTTATATAAGATAAAATACGAAAAAAACTACGCAAAAATTGTATGAATCCTGTCAGATAACAAGAAACTCAAATGCCACCAACTTCATCGGTTTAAATTTTATTGTCATATATATTTTTATTAAAATGTAAAGAATTTAAAGCGTATTTTGTCTTTCATCGATCTCAATTTTTTGTTTAATATTAAGTACTAACCCATCTAGAACTAAGTGTACTAACAAAATAGACTAAAGTTGTCTGAATAAACAAATTTTTATTTTATTTTTTATTTTTATCGACATTTGATATCGACCATCATTGCTTCACTGTCCCCTCCCTACTAACCAGACCCCGTAATTGCACGTCCACATTTCGGGGGTATGAACACATAAATTACACCTTTTATTCATTCCCGATTCCTATTGCTATCATTATCTCCCCCCCTGCCCTTCCCCGCAATATTTTACTGCGTTATATTGGTTATGGGGCTAATAACATGATGTAAAATCCAATTATGTAAAATAGCTCTGTAATTTGTTACAACATATTTTTTACTATGCTTTGGATATTGATAGCCCCTAATAAAAAAAACGTACACGACAAACGTTGTTAGTTAGAGAACGAGTAACGAAATGACTGTTAGTTAGAGAGCTGTTTTTCGAACATATTATGAATTGAAGGCGTAACGTAATACGTAAACAGAATTATGGTTTTTTGCCCTCAGCGTCATATTTGTCGAGGTACAAAAATTAATCTTTAGCATCTTACGAGTCAGCATATATGGGGTTGTCTCCACGGATCCCGGGATCAGATTGAATTAGCCTCTGATCTCTCTAATTAGCCACATAGTCATATATTCTTTGCATATATTCTATTGGCTTTGATGGTGTTATCATTTTATATAATATTTGAATTGACACCATGATCTATCTATCCTGCATATATGTACATCCGTATACATTACCCACTTGTCATTTCCCCAGATGAGCGTGTCATACGAGTCGTAAACTAGTGTTGCGGCGGTGATCAGATTACTGCGGCTCGGGCCGGCCCAGCGGGACCTAATGGGCCTAATCTGCCCATCTACTACTCAGGTGGTTATTGTATGCCGTGCCGTGCAGCGCTGCCTTTATTACTGTGCCTGTGCCCTTTTCCTATACCCCTGTATATTCTGTTAATTTTGTAATCTTTACATTTTAATAAGCTTTTCCTGAGCAAAACTTGTATTCTTCACTCTTTTACACTTCACTACAAAATAAGTAAAGGTCACAAAAGTTTATTTATCCTGAAATAACAACGATCATGTGGAAATAGTCGAACCAAACTAGCGTTTCATAGTAAATCTTATTATTATAAATCTCAAAGCAGTCTCTAAACATATCTCGTTATTCATGCATTTACTATAGTGTATTGTGACTTTTAAAATCATTTTTGATGAAATTTTTAACATGCCGCTCTTTTATTTTTAGTTATTTATGTATAAACATGTATTCCATTGCCTATGCCAAGCAAAATCTGTCCATCATTGGCATATCAAAGCCAGGGAAGTGCTTATTTTGTAATGCAGAAGGAATAAAGTTATTACATCTTAAATCTCTTTACAATGGGCTCGTTCTCACTGTATCAGCGTCGCATCGTGATGTCATTGTGCGCTAACGAAAGGGTATGCGCTGCTTTTGTCTTTGTTAAAGTTTAGATTTGTTTGTATTTTGTTGGTTGGGAAACTAGACCACGAGGGAAGAGAATAGTCATTGATAGCAAAGAAACTTTTTTAGTTTCTTAAATTAACTGATCTGATTTAAAACCGTGCCACGGGCTCTTTGTTAAATAATGTATATCACGTCATTGTGCGATAAACGGGACAAGTGTATACCAACGCTTTACGTTACCGTTCGATAGTTGCAAAATGTGGTTTAGATTCGTTTTTTTGTCGCATCAAATATTCAAATATTACGGACACAGAAAATTGTACCTTTAGAGGTTAATGTAAAATTAATCGCTGATAATTTTTTACCACCATCAACATAATTTCGGGTTCAAAATTTGAAACTTAGATAAGATTTTGTCATGTCATTTGTCACCTCATGAAACATGACCTACCTTCCATCTGACAGTAGAAATACTAATTGGCTCGTATCAGTATCGGCATTGATTGAATAATGTTGACATAATTGCCAACAGCTCGCTGATTGTCCCGTGAGGAACACACAGCTCTGGGACACCTTGTCTGGGAATCAATTGTAGTCTGTCTTTGCAATATCTTCTGGGGCGCCTTGTATTTGGGAATCAACTATGTAAGTCATCATTGATGAGAAACATGATCACCGTCATAACAATGTTTTTATTATTAGAATTTAGTACTTATATGATTAAAAAAGGTTTTACTTCGCCGTCGCTATCTGTCCAGGTGTCCGTCACAGGGCTGTATCTTATTAACCGAAAAGAAAGAAATTTCACATTTATACAGAATTTGTATTTCTCTTAACATTATAATATAAAAATCAATATTAAAATTATCTTGCAGCTCCCATAAAAAAAATATTATACAAATAGGTCTTTTTGGCAATATTTGTCATACTTGTATTTATAAAAAGAAAAACAAGCAGTACAAACCAAAAATATAATACTTAAAAACAAGAAATAGTGGGCTATTAATATATTAATACTTCATCAAGACTTTATCTATTTTTCTACCTCTATTCTCTTGTACAAGAGAATAGAGGTACAAGAGAATAATAGGTAGGTAGTTGAAACTTGACCGATCACTCAAGTTATCGTCGGGCGCAGTTACTACTTGGAAGCATGACCGCGTCATGTCTACTTTTTGCTTATTATCGATTTTAATCCAATCCTCGTTTGTGTCTCCTGTCATTCTACGCCTTTATTGTATAATACGTCAATGTTTCTCAAAAACGTTATCTATATTAGCTTATGCGCACAACCCAAACAAAGGCCTCAGTAGACGTTTATAGGCTGATACGATGATAATGAATTAAATAAATTAATAAACTAAAAACTTACATGCTAGATTATATAAAAACGACGATGAAGCCCAGATATCGTGTTCATGACTTGATCCAATAATAATTTGGAAAACAAATACCCTCATAGTGGCAACAGCGAAAATGTCTTGTTTTCCAATATCCAGGAGGAAACACCGGAGGCCAATATATCTCTTAGCGTAAGGTACAAACTCAATTAAACGTCGGCCCGCGTAATGCACTTCGCTCCAAATCAAAGGAACATCCTGTATGGAAGAAACTCAATTGTGCAGCGAAGTGACCGAATAAACCTTGCAATTTATAGGAATCTAACTTGCACCGCAAACTTCGGCGATATTGTTAGTTCGATCGAAGAGGATAAACCCAGCTATATGTATTGATCTATACGTTTTCATTGATTTAAGTTGACTAAGTGCATACTAAAGTTTAATAATTACGAGAGAGTTTCTTGTGTTGAGATGCAGCCCAGTATTTAAATTTATAAATACCAAAGTAGCTTAGCTTGGGGCTAGATGATGCTGTGTGGATTGTCCAGCATTATTTGTTTTTAATCAAACTAAAAAAAAAAAAAAGTAATAATATAGTGTACCAGTGTATCAAAATATTAGTTAACCAGACTTGTTACCAATGCTAAAGAATGTGTTCTTATCTTTTTTTGCTATACTTACACTAAGCGTAGCATAAATAATAAGTAAATGTAGATGTAAGGTTTTATGTTCGATTTGCTACGCCGCCGTAGACATGCTAAGAACATCGTAGCATGTTCGTAGCAGTGCTACGCATATAAAGTAAGACGAAACAAAACGATTTCTACATCATTTCAATTCATAACTTCATAACAATGGTCCCAACTAGAAGGTTCATATTAGTCGCACTCAAGCAATCAGCATTACCAATTACCGTCACTCAATTATCATCATTAGCTCTGTGCAGCATGGCTCAAAACTAATTGACAACTGATTGCTTTATATCAAGCCTGTCTCTGTCAACTTGATTCATAAGAGGTATAAAGACAACTTGATTCAAACCTTAGCTTGGTGTACATTAGAGCGAGTTTAGAACGGTGTACTGATTGATTATTAAAGACAATAAAACTCAGAAACTATGAGCCACCATAAGTTATGGGTCAAAATGTCAAATACAACAAATGTGCATTATACGTTACTTGACAAAACGCAATCAATGTCGACTTTTTAATTTCTCATTTACTGTATCTTTTCCATTCTACCAAATTATGTAGTTTCAATTGAATTATTTTGTTGTTTGCATGAATACTGAATTTTCCTCTCATTTAATTACAGTACTCATGCACTAATCCAAACCAAAAAACTAACCATCCATACTAATTCTTACCCTTTGATGTTACATCTCGCCCCTCACATGGCAAAAGGGGTAAAGTCCCATTTCAGACAATTCGATTACGTGACAACCACGTCACCGCAAAGAACACAAAAATAATGCAATCACACGTTAAGTAATGAAATTAGCGTCTTTGTTACAATGGATCCCGAGAGATGGCGCTTTTATTAAATAATGTCATGACATGAGGGGGAATGGATTTAGTTTTTTTGTTATTGATTTTTAATTCAAGAGGGGTAGTATTATTGTTATGTTGTGGCTATTATTTCTTCGATTTTTTTAAAGATATTACTTGTTTATTGGTTGAAGAAGATAAGATATTATAGGTCTAATTTATTTTTATATTTTCTAAGATAATAAAAAAAACAACAAATACTTTTTTATAAATTGGAAACAAAACAATCAAAAACACAGCAAGAGAAAGAATGTGTTTTCTGTGCACAGACCTTTTTACCCTTTTGTCCTAACAGACCTTTTTGCTTCGTGTCATTCGAAACCTAGCCGGGTAGATTCAGGGAGGGTAGGTTCGCCCTTTAAGTGACTTACTTACTCAATTTATAAGTGATTAATTAATTTTGTTTAAAAAGTTTGCTCGTTTTAGGTTTTGCAACTTTTTGATAAAGGGCAAATTGCGATTAATTTTTTAACTGGAATTTTATTTTTATCTCTCTGGTACGGGTGACGGTCCTGTCGGTCGGTAACTGCGGTGCAGAGGGTTGCGGGTTCGTTTACCGCTTTAGGACAAATGTTTGTACGATCTTAAGATATTTTTCAGGGTGTAGTCTATGCATAATAAAAATATCTATCTATTTTGTATCAGTAAACGTCACTTCCCGCTGTCTGTCCTTATTAAATTAAATAAATTAAATTAAATAATGCTGGACAATCCACACAGCATCATCTAGCCCCAAGCTAAGCAGAGCTTGTGTTATGGGTACTAGATGACTGATATACCTACATAATACAATATTATTACATATATAGATATTTTTATTATAAATAGACAACGACCAGAACGCCCTGAATAAATATTTGCAGATCGTACAAATATTTGTCCCGAGGCGGGAATCGAACCCGCAACCTCCTCCGTAGCAGGCGGACCTTCGCCCACCGCGTTACAGAGGTTGTCTGAGTTAATACATAAAATACACTTTTATAACACAAACTCTGCTTAAGTTGGGGTTAGATGACTGGGGTGTGTAGATTGTGCAGCATTTTTTAGGTTTTTTTTTGGTTACAAAACGATTGTGGTCTTGATTTTTCTCTCCTCTTGCCGATCTCCAATATCTCAATATTTGGTTTTTATTTGTTTGTGGGTGTTGTATATAATTTTTGAAATGTTTTTATATAGGGCTATTGAAATATTTTTTTTTTTTTTTATATCTTTTTGAAGGCTTACAACAGGCCTATAGTATGTAATTTATGGACACACAATTGACAGAAGTTCTAAAGCCTCGGCATGCGAGTTACACTCGCATCTTGTTTATTTTGGAAACCGAAGCACACAGTGTGTATGATAAAAATATCAATCTATCTGAACAAAAATGTATTAAACACATATATCAGTCATCTAGTACCCATAACACAATCTTTGCTTAGCTGGGGGCATGCTGGGGGCTAGTTAGTGCTGTGTGAGTTAGTCTAGGAGTATTTATTTATTTAGTCTATGGCAAAAGCATAGATCTATTACTCAGCATAGTTTAAGGTCCTCAGTCTTTTTCCAGCCCACCGAGTAGAAGAGCAAAAACTCATGAGCCAAGGTAATATTTAGTTTGATTAATTTTATGTTCAATGGGTTCAATGATAATTGTGACAAACTGCAGGCAAGTTTGTATTTTATCAAGGACGTCTTTCTAAAACCTAATTAAAAATTACTCAGCATCATGGATCTTTAATAATATAAAATAAAAAAGCCTTTATTAGCTGATCAAAGTACAGGTACCTAGGTATTTTTTCAAACATTATTTTAGTTTGCTATTTTTATGTATAAAAAACATAAAAATAGTAAACCAAAAGCAATTGTCTACCTGAGTTTAACTGGCTCAAGTACAACATTTAGTTCTTTTGCGTCCATTTCGTTGAAACAACCAACAAATTATGCCGTGAGCGTGGAACTGTTCACAAAGCTATTTCAACAGACGTCTTACAGTCACAGTGGCATGTAGAACAGCTACCTATATATATATATATATATATGTATATGTAAATAAATGGAAATCCTGCTCTAAGATTGCCGAGTCGCGGTCTCTACTCAAGAACGCGTTTACACCAGCGCGGTTGTCGTTTCGTCGTGAGATATGGCTGGTCACTTTAGTTTGATAATTCTTAGCGTTCTCTGTCAACAACACTATAGGCATGGGAGGTACGTTTATGTATTTGCAACTCAAATGCGCACATATGTAGTAATTATTATTCTTAACTACTAACAACAAAATGAATAATACTTTAGTAAAACGAGCTATGTACGCGATCTCGCCTCTCCTGCCCCAACTTGTACAATTATGTGTTTAAGTACGGCGCGGCGGCGCGGCGGCGGGATGCGCCCGTATTTGAGCGAAGTGACGATTGGCCGCATCAATCAACGCCAATTACAACTGATAGTGATTTATCTGATCAGGACATAGATAGATGTACATATCTCTCGACAGGCTATCTAGATCTACTTCTGGCTATTAATTTGAGAAAGATTTCAGAAAGTTAAGCTTAAAAAATTTAATAATTATGTAATATTATGCCAATAATAGTAATTTACTTGGTGGTGAATATAATCTGATTAAAAAGGTATAATACGTAATACATACATAAACTGTAGGGACGAAAACCCGATAACAATCCGTCATACAGTTTTGTTGCGTCGCGGTCAACAGATCACTACATTACATACGGGCGTAAATATGTATATTGATTCCGTATAATTCAATGAGATACCTAGTATGTCTTCGATATCGCACAAAGCACTCCTTTTTTGAAGTCATTTGTAAAGGTTTGCGTATCATATAGTTATCCAAACAATTTTTTTAAATAATAACCTAGCGCTAATACTCCCTGAGCTGCGCGCCTGCTGAAGACTTACCGTCTTCCGTTAACTTCGTTACAAGTTACGAAATATTCAGCTTTGTCCGTCCGCACGTTACCGAGCGCATTTCCTCCAGTCGCGTTACTTTCAATTTAATTTGTGAAATTGAGAGAAACGCCATTAATGAAGAGGGGTTTAAACTGATTAATTCAGCTAATTAGCTTCCTGGTCCTATTGCTTACGATTGTGGAGATGAAAGAGCCCTTCTCTTTAGTTTAGTTTTCGTCTTCACAACATTAGATGAAATAAATAAATACGAAAATTCCCATAAGTTTTTACACGAGGCTATTCATCGTATAAGCGTATGTATAATTCAAATAAACGCGATGGATGATGCTGATATGGATCAGGCTCACTCAGGCGACATATTATCGGGTGGACTTCTTCGTCAACGCGCTTCGCATGATAAGCGTGTATTGGTACATACACATATTATGTATAAACTTAAACTGTGCAGATGACAATATAGCAAAGATTCAACTACGTAGTAAGAAAAACCCCACGGCTGGGTATAGACTTAGCTGCGGGTATCCAAGGGCTGATGAAATGGAAAAGCAACAATATATTTCATTGTTTTACATATTTCTCTACCAGCATCTATAATAGAAGCAAAGTGTCCATCCGCTCGCAAATGGCTCGCATACAAAAATAATACATTGGAAAATTATACCATCTAATTTTCATACCTGCCGGCCTGTACTCCACAAGATTGCCAACATTAACAATTTCCCCCAAAAGTCACAAAACGCAACATTTATTTGACACAAAAAAGACACCGCGGGCGGGACCCAACCGGCAGTTTTTAACTGTAGGTACAGTCAGGCTAATATTTTAATGATACTTAAATGTCAGGGAAAGTTAAGTTAGTCAAATTTTAACATTAATATACTTACTTATAAATAACTTTTTAAATGTGATCTGGCAAAATCATGACTACTTTACGAGTATGTGGAGAATGTGGAGAAACTTAGGTATTTAAAAAAGATCTTAACTGACCATAAACCCCTATCGAATTAGTAACGGATTTATATAAATTCGGAAATCGATAGGACCGAGAAAGGTGGAAGCAGAAGGTCAATACCATGATCTGTGATGAGCTAACCACCCTACCCAAGACTTATTTACCGACGAGAGGTGTCTGATATATTTGCACTTGTGAATTACCAATAATTTGATCCAATCATTTCTTGCAATCAATTGTTAAAAAGCCCTTTTTAACACGTGTGGTGTAACAGTACGATATCGCAGTAAATCATGAACAGGACCGCGCGTCGCCGCGCCGCCGCCGCGTCGCGGTCGACGCACAAAAGTCATGACCGTAATTAGTTTTTTTGCCCGCACTGTGCAATATTTCAGCATTTTCGACCTTTCCGGCCGCATCCGTAATAATTTTTCAATTATGAAATGGTTTTATTTTTTTCCGGACGGATGGTTCTCATAAACTGCGGTGAATGGATACATTTTTCATTGTTGAAAAAGGATTGTTTTTATTTTCCCTTTTTACACAACTACGTAATGGAATAAATAAATATTTTTATTTCAAACAGTTTTTTACACCCAGTTAACGATGTATCATCGTGTATAGAGTCAATAGTCCTGTAAGATCTAAAGGAAATAAAGCACTTTGATTTTATAGTAGCTACGGTACCTACTCACTTACTTCTCATGTATTTGCATAGTGCGTGGATGTTCCTTCTGAAACTTACCTGTAACAAAAAAAAACATAAATTATATAATGTTTATGTTGTATGTTGTTTATGTTGCTTTATAAGACCAGACTCGTCGGTAACAGCAAGGGACCTGAAAACTGAAACAAATTACATCTTTTCTCTTCAGTGGGACGAGGTGACCTTTAGGTATGTAGTAGCAGAAATGTATACGCTGGCAATTCATAATAACAATATGATTAGTTGATAGTAAGAAGTAGACTTGAAATAATTAATAGTCTTTTTATTGTTTATGTTCCTCCTAACTTAATTTGAATAAAAACAAACGAAAACACGGCATGAACACAAATCATAGCCAGGCTACACTCTCATAAATTATGAAAAGAACATAATTATACGGTTTTTTTCTCTCAAATTAAAAAGTCCCTCGTTAGAAAAGAGCGGGTTGCGGGCATGGGCCGCGGACCAGGTAGGTATAATGCTTTCGTAGTGTTGCCAGAAACACGTGTATACTTCCTTTTGCTGTTGAATCTCCCGAACTACTGCCATAGCTCTACTGGCGTTAATAATTGACAAATGATTAAAATGTTGTTGATTAAAACGAGGTAGGCAAACCAAACGCAAAGGAACGTTTATCCTAATAACAATAATTCATTAAATTACATCTATAAACCTAATCAGATTTTTAGAACAACTACTCAAGAAGAAAATAACAAATTTCTAGCTATTTCAAAATCCATCGGTTGATAGAAATAGTGTTGTACGCGATTCAAGCGACGAATATAAACGAAAGTCTGTTGCAGAATATTTATCTCAAATGCCCCATCCCTAGTGCGTCTCTCGCAGACGTCTGACCACAGCCCCGTGCCATGTGGAACCTCCACTATGTTATAATTACTTTAGTTTAGATACAGCCGTGCCGCCGCCGTGCCGCCGCCATACCTAATACAATAATATCCTGTGGTGCTATGAAAAACTATTTAAAGCCACTTGTTTGGTAGACGGTACCTACATATTAAATTGTCTGAATTCTTGATACAGCGTGTGCACATTCGCACATGCTTAAATTGCTATCTACCATTAGAAATTTATATTAAAAGTGGGTCTCTTATATAACTGTATTTACGTGAACCAATTCGTTGAACCTATGATACAAATTGTATAAACATCTTGTTCGCCCAAAGAATGTTGTGAGTATAAAAATAAGCTTTTTATCTTCGAAAGAAAAAGTGCTACAAATATTTTCTTTTTAAAAGTTTTACAAGAAAACTGCGGAAACTACGCGCGCTAAAAATAAATGAATCACAGCTACTCCACAAAAAGTGTTGTTGAGACAAACTAAACAAACAGCTCGGCGAGTGAATATAAATGTCATAGTTCAAATGCATATAAACATGATTCATGTTAGTTAAAAAACGGCAAAGTCCAAATGTGTCACACTTGTTACGGCTTTTATTTCAATTTATTTTTAACATTTTCATGGTTTACGACGTATCTAATCTATCTAGCATGAGGATGGGCAGTGAAGTCGTTTACAGGATTTGCAAGGGCCAATTGAATGTTATAATTAATAGTAATAAGTAGGTCAGAGAGGAATTGAACACGCACATTTTGTGTATCAAACTGTTCAGCTGTGGACATTATGTGTCATTGAAGAGAAGTAAACAAGTGACCATCATGTGGCGGCCAGACAAACAGATAAAGCAAATTAGACTAAATAAAATACTCGTTACTGCCTTATGGATTCCGTGCCTAACCTAAAAAGATTTTTCGTAAAAAACTCCGCAGGAAAAGTTGATTTCGTTATGAAATTCTTAAAATTACTGACGTATGGAAGACTTCAGTAAGATCTAAAAACTACATCACTTTGGCTTGCAGTCCTACTAAAACTACGCCAGCTGTATACGGTTTACCAGCGCCAGTGCAATTTGTTAGTCGCCACGGCTCACTCAGTCACCCGAGACAAATGCGCGCGACTGGATTAGGACAGTGTTAATTAAATGTGCTGGTCGGAGGCGACACTCACCTACAGTATTACACTTAATGCTGAGGTGTTGCCGCGGCTTGCTGACTTTCAAGGCTACGTGTTACGTATGTAGGAATGAAAACATAACAATAAATAATGCTGGACAATCCACACAGCATCACCTAGCCCCAAGGTAAGCAGAGCTTTTGGCATGGGTATTACATTATCTTTGCAGAGTTGAAAAACCAAGCTCTGCTTAGCTTGAAGCTTAATGATGCTATGTGAAATGTCCAGTATAAAGTACTTATTTATCAGCATTATCAAAAAAGAAACGTCCCAAAGTCCCAACCGTCCAAATAATTCAAAGCCTTACAACCATTTTAAAATCCACACGCGTATATCAACGCTTCCTGCAAAAGTCCACATTTCACGGAGCACGACTTAATAATAGATTAAACTAGTGCTGGACTAGTTAAAATATTTCATGCCCCAACTTTTGTAGCGAGCGAATTAAACTTTTATCCGGTACTCGTAGGGTGAGGATACGACGCGCTTAGCCGGACGTCGCGACGTGGGGAACGGACATCCGGATATAAATTTGTGTAGTTTTATTGCAATGAGTTACCTACTTTGTATACGTATACAATCCCACTGTTGTATAAGATTAGTTTCTCCGCAATTACTTGAATATACATTAATATCCAGACTTAAATCTAGCTTCAGAACACCCTGAAAAAGATATAATATTATATTATTGCATATATTTTTTCAGGGTATTCTGGTCGTTTTCTAAGTATAGTAAAAAATATTTATCTATAATAGCTATTGTATTATGTATATCAATCAGCTAGCCCAATACCTATAACATAAGCTCTGCTTAGATAGGCTAGATGATGTTGTGTAGATTGTCCAACTTATTAGTAGATTAACCAATTTATTTTATTTATTTAACCATCAAAACTCTGTGCAGGCTGAAGCCGTCTATTTTTGAATCTTTTTTCGTGTTGGTGACTGTCTGGATGTCTACAGTAGGCATATGTAACTGTAACTGTGGCAGGCGTGTCAGCTGTAAACATACATAAGTGTGCTGATTTAAGAAGCCTCCATAGAAATCTAAAATATCATATACAAGCATTAGAATGCTATGCTCCGACCTGGCGGACAGCACACAGCGGGTAATGGAGTTAGAACTCCGCGTCGTCGTTGCAACAATGTGTCCGCGCGTCGAGATTCAATTTGTTCTTGTTGGGAATTAGTTTAATTGCTCATTTTAAAATGATGCGAGGCAGGCGACGCTTTTTCTGCATTGTGTTTGATTTAATAGGTAATCTATTTGCTTTTTTATAATATGTGCGGTTTATGTCTGGTTTGAACGTAGAAAATGTCATCGACGTTATGCCGAATACATACTATTATTACTTAATTGTGTGCAATAAATGTCAAATAATATGCTCAGTGAACGTCCCAACAAAATTTGAAATTACATAAATAAATAACAACTGACCATCCTAACGTTATGTATGATCGAAATAGAATATAAAATGTAACATTTTACGTCCAATTTCAATTTAACAACGCACAGTGGAGCGCGCGTCGTATATCCGCAGATAAAAAGCAACGTAAAAAGCGCAATAAAACGGTATCAGTGTTAATCTGGTGTCCGAAAACAAAGGAGCGTCCCTGTTTTGAACAAAAATTAAGCGCTTGGCGCCTTCATTGCTTGGCTGGCTGTACAAGGTGCCGCATAATCGGTGTCATAATCAAAAAGGATTCGGGATCAATTCTTGCTATTTATACTAGCAGTACGCTCGGCTTCGCACGGGCATTTAACAAAAATTACAAAAATCTAAATTAACATGGTGTTTCATTATTGAAGTATTTGTAAGCATGCCTTAATTTTTTTGAAAATATTCTATGGAGTTCATTAGGGATAATGCAGAATTCTAGTGGTAAAAGAGTTTTTCATATTTGTCCAGTAGTTTCAAAGTTTATTCAATTCAAACAAACAATCAAATCTTCTCCTATTATTGCACTTCTTTAAAAAACACATACTGACACACATTGAACCCCCGTTTCGGTGTCCTATATCACCTCCTTTCGGGTTAGGACCCGTCATAATTTTTGCGTCTTGTATAGTCAGAATAATGTCATCGGGAGAATATGTCCCGAATCCTCTTTTGGCCTAGTAAACCCATTTCGTAGCACCTTGTATAAAAACTTTGGTTTCAAAACGACTTTATTCAAACTTGCAAGATCCTGCGATTCTCACCAAATCGCGAATTTTCTCAAACTCCCGTTGACAGCTGGCATGAATTTCGCAAGTTCCCGAGGTAAATATCTATTTTGGTTCATTAGCATCTGTCCAGCGTAATTCTCAATTACCGCAAGTTCTGTAAGTTTCAGACTTTCAGCCGTTGTTGCGAAGACTCGGAAGTTGCTGGTTTTATTGTTCCATTGCAGCCAATTAACTAATTGTAAGCGATCGCTATTTAATTGAATGAGAACTTCGTAAGAACCCCGAAAGTGTTGATGTTGTTTAAAAGAGAGAAATTAAATTTATAGTGTTTACATCAGAAAAAATGATATTATTTTTGCTACATCTTAGCATCCAAACTAATAAGGGTTTGAAATTGCACACCCATGCAGACCTGGGTCTGCAATAATAATATATGTATGTATTAACCTATAAGCAATCATATTATGTTTGTGAACTGATAGAACTTTTAAAGTAAAACCAAAACCCCGTTATTTCAAAAACTCATGTTTAGAATTCAACGTTTTTAGTAATTAAGTTGATTTATGTGGTAATTGTATTTACTTCTTTCATTATATTAAATGAAATCCAAGGCCTCCACTAAAGCCAATTAATTCATAAAGCGATGCAATATCTGTGGGACCCTTTTTGAGACAAAGAAAAGAAATTGGACCGATCGCGTCTCGTCCGCCCGCTGCCCAGCAATGGGCTGAGCTTAGCAATAAACGGCGCAGGATTACAACGCCGTAATCCAACTGCCATTACTCAAGACTTGGAGGAGAAATAATAAAGAGAGAGCACGCCTTACGAACGAATAAAAATTGGCTGTTGGTTTCGTTTGATGTGATAGCATGTACCTTGTCTGAGCGAGTCGGGGCTCGTCATGAATCGGCCAACATCATCTATCATCATCATAATCATATCAGGCCCTGAGTAGGTATTGTGGTGTCCTGCCGGGCTACGTATCATCCATTTTATTCTTATTCGTACCAAAAAGAGCGACACTAAAAAGTCGATTAATTTTGCTGTGACGTAGGTACATATTAAGCTAACACATCGTCTCGTGGAGACGAAACTAATTGAACGAAGTTGTCATCTAATTTAATCTCTTCTTTGATAATTTTTTTCATTGTGTACATACTTAGTAGGTTTAGTCTAAAACAGAAAAATATTTAGTTTATAATTTTACAAACCATAAAATTATTACGCAGCGCATCATACCTCTTCTCGCTTCGATAATTCGCCAAAAAGTATCCGATAGGATTTACGAAACTCGAATAATTGAATTGTTCTTGCTCGTATCGCTTGAGCCCAATTCGCCAACTTTTATTCTATCTCCTTTTCTGTTTGCCTTGCATATTATTGGAGTAGCATTTAGTAATTAGGAAAACAAAAACTTATTTGTAGACTACCTACTCGTACATAACAAGATCGGCGATTGGGTGCTATTTTAGACGTTGTCACTAATGAATTTCCATTTCCGGAATGTCATATCCATGATATGACATTCCGGAAATGGAAATTCCAGAATCCCGGTATTTGAGTGTTTCTCAGTTAGAACCAAGATTTGTTTTTTTAATTATTTTTTTTGAACATTGTTTCGCAGCTGCTTAAATCATAGATAGGATATGAAACCGTATAGAATACATCTAAATTCATTTAGGATGGTTTCAAATCTTGACTACGGTTATAGCAGCTGGAAAGCAATGTACTACTATAAAATTCATACTTCGCGCCCAAGTACGTCGCCATTTTCTTAAGTTTTGTTATGTAAATTATTCAGCTCGCTGGACATCTCTAGAAGTACACCGAGATGGATAGTGCGTAGTGCGTTCTATTTCAGGCTTTACATTCTTAGCAAAGCCTGAAATAGAACAACTGTTCAAATGTTGTGACCTTTATAAATTTACTTCCCATTTTGACCGGTCCTTACGGTCAATCTGTAAGAAAAGTAGATTTTTGCTTTGAAATGAAATGAAATAGGTTAACGATGATGGTGTAAGAATAAAGTACCTATCACTATATTTGACTTGTTAATCGTGCAAATATTTAGAATTAATACATTGGCATTAGCTTAAAAAATAATCATAGCGTAAATAATTGATTCATAGCATAACACAAAATTTAAGAAGTTTATTAGTAAGTTTATTTTCTTTGTTCATTCCATATCCAGAGAACATTTTTGCATTTAGTAGTAAAATGTCAGCTTTGCTGGATTGTCTTTACCCTGATGTTGTAAGGAGAATACTGGAAAAATATGTTTGAGTGACAAGTATTCAAATATTTTTTTTTCCGGAAATATGCTTTTGGTGAGTACTATCTTTTTTTGATATATTTTATATACCTTAGAAATTTTATGTTTTTTTTGTATTTTAAATCAAGATTCGTAATTATGAGTGTTTTATTTAGTAAAAAAATATCCTATTCGGAATCTCACGATTAATATTTTTACGTCTACGTCGCAGTGTGTTAACTGCGTTAATACTACATTCGCACTGAATAATTTTTTTTAGTATCCTTTCTTTACGTCGTAGTCGTATTTGTAATTCCGTCATTCATCCATATTCGATATTGCAGTGATATAGTAATTCCGGTTTTTTCCCGGAATTTTTTTGGTCTTATCCATACTTTTGATGACATCTTTTCGTAATAGCACCCAAAAGTCCGATCTCAAAATTATAACAACTTACT
This sequence comes from Eupithecia pulchellata, assembly GCA_963931895.1. NCBI lineage: Eukaryota > Metazoa > Arthropoda > Insecta > Lepidoptera > Geometridae > Eupithecia > Eupithecia pulchellata. The sequence continues at coordinate 11,478,767 of OZ007540.1, read as the reverse complement.
TTTTTAACTAGTCTAATTAGGTACCTTTTATCTTTCTGAAGAGAGGGGCAGTTCTGCCCCCTCTATACCAACGTGGTGTATTGTGTCTACACAAAATGCGATTCTGCTTGTCGACCCGGGGCATTCAGGTTGAGGTATAAGGAGATACTTGGATCAAAATCGCGTGAGTCGACACATTGCGACGTTCGCTGCATCTTGCAATGAAGTCTCCTAACTTATCTCAAAAGCTCCATTGACCTCTTTCTCGAGATAATTGGAAAACTTTTCGAATAAAGAATCGCTAACAAAATCGAGAGCTCTGAAATCGAATTGTTCAGTAGTACTTTGTCGATAGGTCCTTTGCTTTTAAAGAGGGTTTTTCTGTATTTTCAACTGCATCAAATATTCAGGTGTACACCAGAATGCTTCTAAACGGTGTGCGGAACCCGCAGACATGGGACATATTATAGGAACTGCTGTGAACTGAGTTTGGGTTCACACGAATGTCAAGCTCAGCTGTGATGTTCAAATCTATGGTAGATTAATCTTATTAAATTTTTTGTTACCACATTGATCTTACAGCCTATCCTCACCATAAAAATATAAAAGTATTTTTCTTTCATCCTTATCTTATGTACTAAGTATTAATTCGCACCACTTTTGGTAGAAGAAAAAATAGCTCAAATTTTATTCCAGGTCCAGACCTTTATGGCAAATTTCATCCTGATCCATTCAGTAGTTTTGGTTGGCCATAAGCCAAAAATAAACAAAATCGGGAAGATTTACTGAAATTTTTAACTGAAATAAATGTTTATTTTGGTTTATATTATACATTATGTAATAATACCGTATAATGTATATCAGAAATTATATTGTTTTTTATTTTAAACTTCAACCCTATCGCGTCTTACAAATTTAAAATACCAACCTAAATTATTATTATTTTTTTAACTTTTTTCTAGATGACTGTACGTAAATACGAGCGAGTTGACGACAGAAAAAGTAGGTAAAATCAAAAGGTGCCAACTGGCACGAACTCGCGTGAATCATTCGAGCGAGTTGACGAATAAGGCATTTGAATGCTCTGAAAATCCAGAACAATTTTAAAATTTTTAATATTTTAATCAATTTATTTAATACTAGCGGCCCGCCCCGGCTTCGCACGGGTATTAAACAAAAATTTCAGAAATTATACACACTAAAACGATGGGTTTTACAGTTTTCATACGGATCTTTACTTTTTTTAACAGCATTGGGGTTTTTGACATTGACTCGACATTCCAAAACTGACACTGGCCGTAGAGAAAAAGCAATCACCGTGCGCTATACAACCTCTTTTTCTATTCTGACGCGCCATAATAGAAAAAGAGGTTGAATATACAGCCCACGGTTCAATTATTGAATTTTTCATGCGGATCCCTAACTTTTTTGAAAATATTATATAGCCTATGTTCATCACGGAAAATTAAGGATTCTAATGGTGAAAGAATTTTTTAACTCGGTTCAGTAGTTTCGGAGCCTATTCAATTCAAACAAACAAACAAACAAACAAACAAACAAACAAACAAACAAACAAACAATCAAATCTTTCCTCTTTATAATATTAGTATAGAAAATTGTGGTTAAGAGTTAGTACTCTTAAATCAATCAATAACATTAACAGCAAAAATAACATAGGGCTAACGTAGATTATTGTTATTCTTTAAAATAATCAGTTTGCAAAGAACTGTTTAAAAAATTAAAAACTTGAAGGTGTACCTCAGTTCGATAGATCAACGACATGTCTTGCCAAGCTATTTGACACCTAGTATGACTGCAAAGTGACAACTGTCAACTGACCAGCGTTTATAGGCTTTGTACCCTGTTCACACAGCGAACTGACGTCGTGGCCATTGAGCAATATGGCGTCTACTGCGTTTCAGTCACGTCACATTTGAAAACGTTAAAATTATTCTGTATAACACTTAACAATTGAATATTCTTTTGTAAATTGAGACACTAGTAGAATTCCGGCCCAATCAAACAAAAGATAACATGGCTAAGAACAGTAGAAACAGTAATGAGCACTGGGTACAACTGTTGTTTCCCGTACTTTCAATTAGAAGTAGGTACATTACATATCTGGGGGATGTCAAAGAAATAACAAGGAAACTTACGATTTCAGAATCAAGGCGAAATCTGACAAAGGAGAGAACTGATCCTCGGTTCCAAAGAAGTTCAGCTTCAGACAAAGAAATGTTCGTTAACTACGTAGAAACATCTAGAGTACCTAAAAGATAGTAGGCATGAGGGATGAAAAAATAACTTAAATGTTAAATATCAATTGATTAATTTAAGTTTATTAGTAAACCTGTCCGAGGAAGGCAGTATGAGATTTTTGGAAACTGTCATATTTAACGCTTTTAGGAAAAAAAATACTAGCTTAGGTCAGCAAGATAAAAAGAAACAAAAATTTATGTTAAATTTTTATAACAAAATAGCTGAAAGATAATACAGTTTTCTATAACAACAGCGAAAACGTTAAAACCTCCTGAATTCTAAATAGCAGTATCGTATAGTTTTTCGCTCCAACAAAAACTGCAGGAGGAAGCTAATATCTCAAACGCCAGTTCATAGACCAGCGGAAAACACAGTAATTCTGGAAATACAGCTGTATGCTCCGGCCACGATGTATTTCAAACTTTCTGCAAAGTATTTAAGTTGATTTGATATTGATAAATAACTAACGGCTTTCGCTAAATACGTAATTTTTAATAACGTAGTTATTATACAACAATAGCTTACTTCAGAAGTAAATTTTCAAAAATTGATTATATTGCGGACGTTGTTCTAGCCCATGAATAACATAAGAACCTCTTTCCTTCCAATGGTTTCCCCAAAACAGTAACAAGTATATAGAAAATGGAACAATTACCTCCCCGCTTCCGAAATAAAATTCTCATTTAACACACAGCGGATTACTTTTATCAAGAACGGAACGTAAAAACGTAAAGAACCAACCACGCCCGAGCAATAAATCTCTTCACACGTAAAAAGCGAAATTAGGGCCGATTAGATTTGTGGCGAGTCGTTTATCTTCGGAGGAATACGTTTGTTATAATTTGTTTTAATGCCACAAACGTATCTGATCGATAAATATAACGTTTTCTGGAATATATTATTTTAGTAAGCCAACCATGCAAGCCAATTTGATCTTTCCTTTAGAGGAGACGGCTGGACCATAAGGAATTAAATAAATAAATATAGGAAAGTGTAGGTAAAAATCAATTTTGCACGTGGGAAGTATCAAAACCACTAAGCGAAATCAAGAAAAGCTCAGTTCACCCGCACAATTGAAAATACGTAACTCGGTTATGCATAGAACTGCTACTTCGTAAATAAACAGATGCTACGTTTGCTAGAGTTGATAGAAGTTTGCTTGCTTTAAAATTCCAGCACTACATATTAACGGTAACATATGGCATCGCTGTACAACTAATGGACTTAAAGCATAAGCTGTTGCGGCTGATCTTAGTAAAGTCCAGTGAGTATTTGTGGATAAAAACGTTATATTGGATTAGGTATAATAGCTGGATGAATTGCTGGATTGCTTCATTTCACACAACATCATCTAGCCCAAAGGCAGCCAGAGCAAACGGCGAGTCGCTTATCAAAAATAACAAAAATTTTAAAATAACACAAGCTTTAACAAAAATTATATTTTCATGCTGAACCCTAACTTTTTTGAAAATATTCTATAGCCTATGTTCATAAGAAAAAAATTAGGATTCTAAAATTAGAAGAATTTTTCAAATCGGTTGGTTTCGGAGCCTATTCAACCAAACAAACAAGATTCAAGATTCAATAACTTTATTTCTTCATTATGAATGTAAGCGGGTTAACTACGAACCTATTATATGTTGTAAGAACACCAACGTTTCATCCCTTAACGAGGGACTTCATCAGGGTGAGTGCGGCTCACGTCTCACGTCGCGCCGCGCTGAAATCCCTCGTTAAGGGATGAAACGTTGGTGTTCTTACAACATATAGTAATATGTTCGTAGTTAACCCGCTTACATTCATAATGAATTCATCAAACTACGATAATTTTATTTCTTTATACTTACAAAATAAGCAAGTCAAATAATTCCTCTAACAATCAAATCTTTTCTCTTTATAATATTAGTATAGACATACATAGATGAGTTTAGATTGGAGGTTTTGATATACTTTATAGCTAAATTAGTATTTAGATTGGCGTGCATGTAGACATCAATCGAATAGGTTACCTACCTAAAGCTAGGCGTTAACAGGGTTCAGAATGAGAAGGATTTCGTGAAAACTCGTTACTTCGGCCACTCTACAACTGGATTATTCAATTGGCAGCACTTTTTACGCCCTCCATCGCTGTTTGAGCCCCAGCCAGGCATATAGTATACTAGAAGCATATAGTACATAGACAAAGAGTATGAAAGCGGACCAAATGAAATTCACTTTTGCCTCAAATGTTCAGATATGCCGAACGCTTTAGCGTACAAAGGTGTAAGAGGTGACGTGCTGGCGATTCTAGGTATCGGTAAATTATTGCCAGATCCCGGGAAATAAACTGCAGTTTAAGGAATATCGGGAAACGGTTCTGTATTTTTAACTTTTCGTTGTACAGTTACATTTAAGATAGTTGTCATAGAAAAAGGCCTTCGTTGAATATCGTTTGTTTTATAAAATTAATCACTGCCTGTGACTGGTGCGTAGGCCTCTATCCTTGCCAAGAATCAATCCATGTTCTTGCAAAATGAGTTTATGTAACTTATCAAACTTGAAAACTGGAAGAAAACACTAAATTTTCTAGCTAACAATTTTTTATAATATAAGAACGAGGATTTCAAAGTAAAAAAATTAATCGTGCTAAACCCATGTGCACCACGTTCTAAAATATTAAAACAGGGATTTTAAAAAATACGAGAGCGCTGTGCCCTAAACGAGTGTTGCCCAATTATAATCGCCAGTGTGCGGCACTTACACAAAGTGTTCGAAGTAAAATTGTGTAAAAAGTTGTGTAAAAGCATGTAAGGTATTCACGGAACTGGGGCCATTTTAGTATTCAGGTTCACGGTTTTAGTGCTTTTTGAATAAACATGCTCGTTGTAATTGGCGATTGATTGCCGTGTCGGAATTGGACCACTAACTGAATATGTAAAATTATTAAATGGAATATTCTAGTTCAGTTTTGATTAAGCTAAGGGACATCTTCCATGGTTTAATGAGTATGCTTAAACACTACCCATAAAATTCACGGGCAAATTCACGGTATATTTGTTCGTATCTCTTTAGTTCTGCGTTCCCTCCAACATTTATTTGATTTGGCAACACCCGTCAGCTGACAGCTGTCAAACAAAACAGTAATATTGTCAAAACTGTCGCATCTGCGCCGCAAATCAGATTACGTCTGTCTGTCTGTCTAAGGGGCTTGCAAATACACAGCTAATAATAGTTTTAGTCGTTCAAGTGAAGTATGGCATGTATTTGTAGATTACAGGGGTTTCGATGGTTTTATGCAAAATCATAATCATCATCAGAATTGACAGTAAGAATAGTTTATGAACACCAACACAAATGTTCAAGTGTTGGTGATTTCCACCACAAACTAATTTAGTTTCTAAGTTTCTTAATGAATTCTTCTAAAGTATTTATATTATTATTTTAAACATGTTCCTATTTAAGAATGTTTTACATTACTATTCAACAAATACCAAAATAAAAGTAAACACTTTACCATTTTCAGTTTAAACCCTATCCGTCAAGTGCGAGTGTAACTCGCGCGTTGAGTAAGTTTAATTTAGGCGACATCTTGTTAACACCATTATTTTCTTATTTTAGGGCTTAGTTGATGAACGTTCGAGTTAGAGATTTTTACTTTATTAATTTTTTCAACGCAGATCTCAAAAGTTTAGCAATGACACAGCTGTCCTGAGTCCCTCCCTGTGAACGGAGTAATGAACCCGCTGTATTGTTCGTTGATTGAATCCAGCCCAACTGTAGGATTAGGGTTATCGGAGCGCTGCACTTAGCAGATTCCCGCCGCGCCGCCCGCGCCGACGCGGGAATTGTTTTAAACTTACGCAATTTCGTTAGTCAAAGGGAGAATTGTTAAAATGTTTTGTTTTACAAGCTTGTAAGTTCCGTATTCCAAGACGGTAACGAATCGGTAGCCCTGCTCACAAACAACGTGGTGTAACGGCGAAGGTCTGCGACGCTGGAGGTTGCGGGTTTGATTCCGCCTTGCGACTTATTTTTTATTTTTAATAAAGTAGAATACCCAGAATTGTGCAATTAAATTTTTTTTAGGTTAGGTTATTCAGGTTTTACATGTTTATCGAATAAAACCTGAAAAAGCAACCTCTAACTGAGTAAAGCTATTTTAATTTAACTTTCGAAAAACTCGTTCACAGTCTGCACAGTGCAGCTCAATGGGTATAGATGAATTTTGTAAAATTTTAATAAACCTAAAAAGCAAAGGGCTCATAATTTGCAGAGAAACCCTCGTCTTTGATCATGAAACCTAGACTTGCTTTAAGTTTATTTCAAAGCGGCGGCGGCGCGGCGGTGGCCCTTACGTTTGAAGGCGAACTTTGCTGACCCGCCACTTTTTATTTCGAAGGGTCTTTTCCACCATCCGATAAACGATACGATATAGGAAGCTGCTTCTTAGGGCGAGAGGTTTAATTGCAATCTGATTTGTCTTAAAAACTAGTTGACAGAAGGTACGTAACGTCCCAGATAAATGGAATAAAAATACAAGTAAATAATAGTTTCCAAATAGTTTCAAAATATATGGACCATGCTTCGGTGTTTAAATTATAAAACGGATAAGCAATCTATACCTAAATATATAATATATATAATAATATATCTGTAACTTTCCGTATTGCATCATCTCTTCGGTTAAGTCAATATCTGGCGCAGCGCATCAGCATTGCCATACAGCGAGGCAATGCACCCAGCATGACCTCCGACTGGTATTGATATGGATCAGTTGAGCTACCTTTGGTTTGTTTGCAAAAGACTGCAGTTAGCTCAATTGTTAATAGGTACTAGTTCTGATTTGGTTATTTAATTTTAATTTTCTTGTTAGTAAATGTTGTAAAGGTCAATCTTTTGAGCAAATTTGATCAGATAAGTATCTATTTTCCAAGTCGGACAAAGAATCGGGTCGTATAAGCAATCCATATGGCGTATTGAAAAAAAAAACTCCGCTTTTAATTGGGCTGCCCGTTTGTGCGAGAATTCCGCTGATATACGGCAAAACTCTCTTTGTTTAGAAATCCAGCGATTCCGGAGGATATGCTGTTTCCCAGAATCCTTATTTAAAGGTAATGGTATGAAGTGGGCTGTACCGATAGTTTTCTTGGCATATTGTACATCTACCCTAACGTTTCTTGTCAGATATGACTGCTTGCGACAAGTAGGTACAGGCTCCTATTATCCGCCCAAATGAAGAAATGTATTATGAATACACGCCTTCCAAAATTAGGCCGTTAGGCCGTTAAAATATTCAGCCTTAGTATGTAATTGAAAACAAAATGTTTCACTCCAATTTTGGGACAGGCTCACATAGTCCACATTTTTATGAAGCCGAACGGTCCCATTATTCATACCCTGTAATAATTTACATTAGAATTTTAATCAAGACTTCCTAGCGACAGGTTTCGTTAAAATGCTGAATTTCGTTACAGAATTCAGGTAAGTTTTTCGTAGAATTTAATGTATTAAAATAAATTAGTATCGTAAGGAAAGTTGGAATTTTTCTTCGAAACAGGAAAAAGAAATCTGGTCGAACCCGTAAGCAGATGGCCGAGTTATTTGATAAAACCTTTCGGAATAGAGCTTCAGGTACACCGAGAGAGAGAAAACTTACTTCTATCATTTATTTAATTAAATTTTATTATTTATACGACGTGTTTCTGGTAACAATAAGTAAGGTTTTCATATCGTAGGTCCATATTACCGATTTGAATACCAAACAACAAGATAACCTCACCAACTTGAACCATCCAAGTACATTAAACATTCCAAATTGACAGAGAAACGTACAGTTTGACAGGTAGTTTCAAGTATCTCCCAGTGCGGCCCAGACCGCCCAAATCGCCTTACGCCGCCTCACCGCAGTCACGGCGAAGGGCGGGCAGGTCACTCGGTTATTAAATTTGGAGACAATCTCTCAATCGGTTTCTTTTCAATCGATGCGGTATTGAGACTGAATGAGGAAGTTTTTTGAAGGTTCAATCACTGGTTCAATCAGAATTCGTAATTCGCGGAGTAAGGGGCTTTGAAAGTATTTGTCGATTTGTACCTACTCAAGTAAAATGGGAAACAGAAGAGTAAAATGTTATAAGCCTATTTTGTGGGCTGTCTACGGAAGACGTTCAGCAGACTTTATTATATTTCTTATGTATTCCTGGTAATAACTATATTCCCCACGCACAGATATTTAGATTGGTCTATTTCAAAAAGTTCTGATTCGATTACCAAGCTGAGTATAAGTTTTTTTCGATCCATAAAGTTATGAATGTAATTTTTCTTGCTACTAAAATTAATGATATGATTCCTAAGAGATCTTCTAATGTCAAGTTTCAGACTTTCCTACTGACCGATACAAATATGCCACCCTGTATATACGTAGAGAGCCCACAACGTACTAACGTGTCCCAACTCAAGCTTTCCTTCAACTAGAAGCCGCACACGTGGTTGGTACACGTGAATCACATTAACACGTTGCATCCGTCTTGGCGACGATCCATCAAGGACGCACTGAGACCTGAGCATGGCGCGCGGGACGCTAGCCTCAACATTCTATTGAGCCACAACCTTACAGCTTACAGGGTATTTGAGTGTTTATCTAGACAATAGTTTACCGGCTACGTAACAGGAGTTTTTGTTGCTACTTATTAAAAACTGCCAACTGTTGAGTAGGCCCGCCCAATCTCAAAGAACTTAATTTATCTTTTTTACTGATCGTATTATTATATTTTCTGTAATTCATATCGTATGGCGTCTTTGGAGACTAGTATCAACAAAGGTATGTTTGTAGATATCTATACTAATATTATAAAGAGGAAAGATATGATTGCCTGTTTGTTTGAATTAAATAGGCTCCAAAACTACTGGACCGATTAGAAAAATTCTTTCACCATTAAAATGTTAATTTTCCGTGATATAAATAGGTTATAGAATATTTTCAAAAAAGTTAGGGTTCCGTATGAAAAATTAAATTTTTGTTAAATACTAGTGCGAAGCCGGGGCGGACATCTAGTGTTGTATAACAGCAAACGTATTGCTCAGAGCTTATGCTAGCCCCCCTGCAACCGGCATCATACTTACTGCCGCAGCTGAGTTCACCTGCAGTGAACAGTTGCAGAATAACGCCAAGCTGGGGATTGTATAAAATTGATGTTCGCAGCGAACAGTAAAAATTTTAACCAAATTGTGGTTCCAAGTCTTGTTGTAGCTCAACTTGCTATTGATATGGATCAGTTGAGCTACCTGTAGTTTGTTTGCAAAAATCTGCAAGTAGCTCAATTTTTTCAATTGTGAATACTAGAGGTAGAGGTAGTTTTAATTTGGTTATTCACTATTTATAGTAATAATTATAAGTATTAATGCTGGAAACTCCACAGGTCTAGGTCCGAGCTAAGCAGAACTTGTGTGAAATAAACTAAGCTGGTAAAACCTTTATTAACAAAAAAAAATACAGTTAAATTAACTGTATTTTTTTTCCATTTCACACAAGTTCTGCTTAGCTCGGACCTAGACCTGTGGAGTTTCCAGCATTAATACTTATAATTATTACTATAAATAGTGATGTTACATGAAATATCTCATTAAATATCTCAATGTATGAACGTGAAATGGGCTTTGAAATGTAAGAAAGATTTCAATGGTACTTTTAGATATTCAATGGTTGTCAGCTTCTTTTATTTAGTGATAAAGTTGTAACTATGCTAAACTAGAGTTCATAAGCTAGAGCATTTTTGATTGTTCTGGTTGAATTTTTAAAACTAAGATATTTTTCAAAATGGCGCCCATTCACCATGAAAACGCACAATACCTACGAGATAATTCAGTGCAATTGTCGAGGAAACTTCTCCACTTCGCTCCTATTTCATTCCCTTCCCTCCTGTTAAGGCAATGCTGTATCTTCTAGCCAGAATCTTCGCCACATTAATTCCGAAGCCGAAAGATATTAATTTTAATAAGAGCACTCGAGTTCAAGACGCGTGTATTTATCACGGAGGTATGGAATTAGGCTGTGACTAAAATACGTCATTCGAGCAGCGTTTCTACTTCCCTTATCCCAAGCTGCGTGGACTGTCCATCAACTATCATCTTAGGTGAGGATTATGTTAGTACGTAAACTATTTTCGTCTTGACAATCATAAAAGTACGTATACTTTTATGATTGTCCGTAGACAGGAAAGAAGGCAATAGCCTTTTTGAGCCAGCTTTGTGAAGAGGGAGTTCATTATAAATATGTATTTATTCGAATTATGTACTCTACCTTTACAGGCGAGGCAGGCAGGTAGAGTACCTAATCAATAATAATCATAAGAATAACATTAAAATTCGTCAAATCAAATAATAATAATAAACACAAAATATATAATAATATTCAAACCGAATAAAAAACCATCGATTACATACTAAAATGAATAAAAGATAAAGTACCTAAAAAGAAAAACTTACTAATTATTAAAACTTATAAATAACAAAGCCCTTTGGACCTCGCTTAGGGAAGACCAAAAACATTTACTTTCTCAGCAAGCAGAATAAGTGTGTGCATGCCGCTCGGCGCAGGTGCTCTATTCAAAATGTTACATTTCTTAGAATATAAGTTTTTGAATGAACACCCCTACCTCAGCTCATTTATACCTAAGGCGCTAGAATATTTTTTTACATTGTTAGTACCTACCGTGGTCTTATTATCTTCTCTGATAATCTTTCAATATTCATGTTCACAAGTCACCAACACACGAATTTCAAAATGAGTATGAACAACGCAAAGGTTCATACCTGTTTCAACTCAGTAATGTATGCTCTGTAATTCAGAAACCGCGTGTTTGTTCTCACGAAAAGTTGTCTGTTCGTTTTATTTTGTTTATATTTTGTTTGTTTGTTTACCTTCGGCAGGATGGAGTTGTGTTTTAGTTGGAAATTGATGTTTCTCGCTCGATGAACAAATAGTTTAATTTCATGAGCTGTGAATGTCAAAGTTAGAGAAAACTTCTCTATCTAATTTTGTTTTCATTTCTAGAATATTAATGTAGAAGATGCGTAGAAGCTTGATGTCTGAAGAACTTTCTAGACTCAGACTTAGATATTTTCGACGCGTAAGTAGAAGTTTACATCCTACATTATTCTATCGCCTAGGTACAGGGACATCGAGTACGTATTCAGTACAGCGATTACTCGGACAGCTTGATATTGTTGGTTGAGGTTGCTTGCCTCGGTAAGTTTCCTGTCACTCAGCGAATGTCATAAAGTGACGTCATAGGCATGTGACGTAGGGTAGCAACGGATGAGCTTAGGTGAGGTGAGGAGTGCTCAACGCAGCCGAAAGATCAGAAGTTTTTTTGACAGAACTGTCATAACGGTTTAATTGATAGTGTAGGTAAATAGGGTACGGAACCTACCCTATTTACTCTGAATGGACCAATCAATATTATTTGTACTTCAAAAACTGCGTTCAAGTGCATGTCCAATATTCTTTCCAAACTACAAATCCTTGTTTGCAGAAGAAGACTTATTTGTACGAATTAAAGAAGTACCCAGCGGACGGGACCCAGCTTGCCGTAAATTTCGTGCCTGCATCTAAAGCTTTACAGACTAATGATGATTATGGTTCTAAAGATGACTTTCGTAAAACCTTTTTAAAGTTTCGTAGTTTATAATCATGATAAATAAAATAACACAAGGCCCTCTATTACCCGATAGGTAAATAATCATTAATGATGTCATTCGCAGCCCAGCGGGCAAGCTCCACCGTCCCTGTATCCATAGCACCTGCATATGTAAACGTCGGCAGGTTTGTCTAGATGATTGGCTCTCAGGCCGCTACATATTCATGAGGCTCACTTGACGCGAGTCACCGGCTTGATGGATTCGACTGGTTCTAATTGATTTTGTAGTCTTTATCGCCATGATCGGCAGTAACAGGTCACTTTACTTGGTATTTAAGGAATAATTCGAAGGTTGGAAAAGAGATTGTTTATCACGTAAAAAGAAACGATAACGAAAACGATAGATTATGTGCGGTGGTAAAATGTAATAAAGATTTATTTTTATTATAATGTATGTTTTGTATAAAATATAAAAAATCTTTGTATTCAAAATACTAATTTGCAATGAGACTTGTGATTTATATATCTTAAATTAATATTAAAATTAAAACAAAAGGAGCGAATTTAGCATTTGCTGCTAATATGCATACAGCGCTGTTTTTCAATTTACTCCTCTCTAATCTGCTTTATTTCCTTTTTTTTAATCTCTTCTACTTTATTTCCGCCTATAACTGAAGAATTATAATTTTTCTAATAAGAGGGTATGTAGGATTTATAAGTTACTCTACTCTTGAATCAGCTCCGAACAAAACAGTCCGTACAAATGAGTTGTTACATTTCAATTCCAATGTAAGCGAAGAATAAACAAATTAGGTAACAATTAGAGAGATAAAGGGCCCTTTACACAACTCCCGAAGAGCCTTCGAGTCTAAGGCCTGATTCTGACGACATTTGTTGGAAACTTACTTTGACTTTAAGCCCTTTCGAATTTCGCCGAGGCTTAAGGAGCTTGAGTGTTATATTCGGAGAAAGGTCACGATTACTTGTAGACGTCAAGGAAAATGAATATTTGATGAAGGTCCGTCTGAGATGTGAAGGATGAGTTCGATTCCCAACGCGATTATTTGTTTGTATCACGTACTTGTTCCATGTATAGTTTTTTTTAACATTTTACTCATTTTAAACAATTGAAAAAAAATGTCTTGAAGTTTTTATTGGTATTGATTTCGTTCAATACCTCCACTGAATTGTTTGCTACAGTCGTATAGTTATGCTGTACTTTTTTACAATTGTTTCATTATCTCTCAATATTAAACTGAATACACAAGTCATAATTTACATGGGGCTAGGCAATACAGTGACAGTTTCAATTATATAGTTAATAGAACAATTTCTTAGTCAAACTTATACCTATGTATAAATATAACTTAGCTAGGCACATGATAGTGTAAATATAAGAAGATAAGTAACCTATAGTAATAATACCAAAAGTATTGTAATAATAGATATTATGTGTGGATTTACTACGACGGCATCATCAAATTGGTCAACCAAAGAACTCATCTAGACTGTATTATGCCTTGTCCTCTAGGATTCTTTAGCCGTCGACGTGGCACTAAATGAGATGCGGCAGATGAAGATGATGAGAAATTTGAGTTCACCAGCCCGATCTCAGCTGCAAAGGATTCTGATGGCGCGTTTCTGTCGACTGAACGGTCTTTGTCGTTCAGCCGATTGTCCAAAAACGTCTATGCCATGTCAAAACAGAATGAAAGTAACAGTGGTATTTATACTATTTACTTGGTGTCTAGGTTAAAATATCCACACAAAGTGTAAAGTATCCTGCTCTATTTGTTAAATGCTGTAATGTTTAAGTTCTATAGCAAAAAAAACATACAGACATTCTTGTCTATAATATCCCCGCCTATGACCAAGTACCTACTATTATATATTTACAAATCCAGCCAAATACCTAATTCGCACAATACAAGACGAATAGCCCATACATCACCTCGGTAAATATAAACCCTGACGGACTAATACGGACTACGCCGCGTATTAATTCGCCGGATCAGGTTGCTAATGCATTCTCCTCTTTATATACGATTGGGCGGATTATATCGAGGAAAATATTAAAATTTTTTTATGAGATTTGTTTTGCTTATTTGACAGATTTGGTCAAGAAAGATACAAGAATAACTTTCAGATGAAATCATGAGCAGGATCAATCGTCAGGAAACGATGACATTCATACTCATCTTTCAAAACGTAAACGGTACAAATGTGTTCTTTCCGCAATAGTTTTATAAAATTGTCGATGGTCGAAATTTTTCAAGATTAATGTGAATTTTCAATTGATCTTTAAAGATAAAGTACCCTCGAGCAAAGTACCTTCAGGTAAATAGAACCCGCATTCAAAACAAACCCTTTCCGAGGCCACTACAAAGCTAATTACAAAAATTCTGGCGAATTCCGGCAAATTCCGGATATTCCCCACACGGCGCCCTCTGGTGGGTAGTCTCCTTTACCCTCAGATTAAGATCGATGACCTCGGGAACTAAATAAATAGTCGAGTGTATCGGCTACGCTACACGTGATAGGCTACGAGCACACTAGGAAGCCTCTATTCGTCTTGGTGACTAACGCAAGCAGCGGAACAACTTTGTTCTACTGGGTTTTCGAAAAAGCTTAGAATATCAAGTTAACAAGTTAGTTATTAAAAAAATAAAGAAGCCGTAGGAAATAATAACACCTACTACTTACAAAAACAATCAATCAATTTAAACGAAATATTGTTGAAAAACGAAAACATAAAACACAAGTTAATAACATAGCAATGTTATTGTATAATTTCATATTTCAGGAAATAAGTATTTTGTTTGAGCTGCATTTGAGGAATTGGTTCAGTATCTAAAATCGGCAGAGTTGGCCGCTACCCTTTCGGTTAATTTGCTTTTTAAAAGCCCATTACAGTGTTTATGGTAACAGCAAACAAGTAAAGCATGTTCAGAAACCAATTGATTTTCCCAGTGTGTCCTCGTCTTAAGCTACTGTATTGACTGTGTAAGATGTGATAATGTGTAGGGGGCATTAGAGTCGCTGATTGATTGACACTACCGATGATAGAATGGGAGCTGGCTGATTGATTTATACACTGGCAATGGTGAATGATTTACTTACTCAGAGAATATTGTATAGACTTCGTAAAGATGAACCTATTCACGTAATCGAAGAGACGACATTTATATGGTTTGATACTAGATTAAATTAAAGTACAAGATCTAAAAACATTGAGCTTTTATAAGCAAGAGATAATGGAGTCTATATCCCAACTAAATAAAATACTGTTTTCTGCCTACAATAACCACTGCACAGTGACGCTGACTTTGAGGTGCAAACACCATATCATGGGAGATTCTTCATATAATTTCTAATCAGCTTTCAGATTTCAACAATTTTATTTCTGTAAGCTGACAAAATAAGCACTGAGACAAGTCGTAGGAATAGTAACTTATGAACACGCAAAACACTTAAATTAACTTCTGCTACAATTTACACCAAAAATCACCAACACCTTTGAAGTGCCTGAATAAAAATAAACAAAGCAAATTGAACAAGAATGCGTTCGTTAGTGCTTGTTTTGTGAATATTCGGCGCAGGCATTTGGCTTGTCGAGTGCTCTGTCAATAGAGGGCCAAGGGCTGAGTGGCGTGGAGGGTTGTCTTATAGACAGCGCAAATGGCTTCGAGGAACTGCTAAGAAAATGTGGAGAATACTCTAAATCCTTGTATATTACATAACAAAGGCCTGTGCACACAACAAATTAGCTAGTTGTAGTAGTCGCAAGTTCTTGTTTGAAAACGTTACTGGCAATAACTGCAAAGCATAAAATGAGGTTGCTAGCCGAAATAATAGCAGTGATAGGACGTACCACTCGTACTTCCTACCTGGGTATGTGAACCGAATGAATCGTGTGCCAAAACAACCGGACATCAAACAAGCCCGATGCACCTCAAAACACCGCACTGCAGCAATCTAGGGCAATGCGCAAATCCCTCTGTAAGGCCACAAAGAGGGCTCAAAGCACTTGCAGCCTCTCACACGTCACACTCACTCTCTTTGTAGCTACGTGCCGCCTGATTGACGGGTATTACAAACAAATTTTTATTCAATCTTAAATTTTTGATATTGTTTATATGACATTTGTTCTAAAAGTATACTTTAATTTTATTTATCATCAGTCCATGTCCGCTTAATTTTTTTCATAAAGTGAAAGTCCGTTTTTTGCCCGAAAGTTTGGTAATAGTGAACATGTGCAGGATGCTGGGCAGTGAATCCGTTAACTAGTATTTAAGGGCTGTGGATTTTATGAAACAGGTAAAATTAAAAACAACTAACTACCTCCTACTCACACGGAATATAAACTAATAAATATACTCTGCATAATATATAGGTAAAAGTTATACTTATATATATATATATACACTTGACAATCATGTTTTATCAAGAGACAATGCCAGGACAACTAAAAGATTGGATTTTTGTTTTTGGTTTTATCTATCTTAATTTATATTTAATTTATTACCTAATTAGATTCAAGATTCGCAAACAAATAATTTTTTCCCGTCCGATTGGGACCCATCGTCCAAAAACTAGTTATACTTCAAAATATACGAATAGTACGTACACTAATGTGAATTAATTATCGCCAACTAGAAAAGGAATAGGTCGTACACTCGTCCTTAATAATTAACTATAGCAATATTATGTATATGTACCGTAGCCAATGATTAGTTAGCGGTAGGTACAGAACGCGATTAGCGGGCGAGTATTAGTCCAACTGGTAACGGAGACATATTGCCGACTGTTTGACTTCGGACGTACGTGGACGATACAGGGTGAGTCAAACAAAGAATTAGAATCGACAATAATGTTTGCAGGGTGTTGTATCCAAAGCGTTAAAACGGAACCGTATTACTAAGCCAAACAATTAAAAAATGTATTTAGCAATGACGATAAAAATATGTACATAAATTTAACAACGTTGAATTTATGTACATACTACATACCTATCACCGAATTTACCGCGATCAGTAATTGGATGAAAGAAATAATAAAAATAATATAAATTAAATATCTACAGTTTTATCAACTACACGTCTACACAGCGGCTTTTACTCAGGTAACAAATAAAATATAAATATTTTTGTTTACTGACTATGCCATTTCTTAAGAACAAATAACTTTTGGCTTTGTTTGATTGCATAATGATTTTTTTATATTAATAAATAATACTATCTAACATTATCTAGCCGCAAGCAAAGCAGAGCTTTTGTTATGGGTACTAGATAGCTGATATATACATAATAATATACGAGTATATAAATAGGTATTTTTTATCATTCATAAGAAACGATTAGTTTTTCTGAGTTAGTGAATAGAGAAGAAGGCGCGCTTACGCTTAGTTTGTTTTCAATGAAAAGGCGGCCTCACCCTGTATCAACGGATAATTTGGAGGTAGGAGAGTGCCTATCGAAGATACCTTAAGGTAGTTATTTGATCTTCTACCTCAAGCCAAGTTATAGGTAGGTCTGTATCGTATAAGCTGTGTTTGGATAGTGTCATCAATTCTCAATGAGGTTGAGGTGAATTCGTAATGGTTTGTAGACTCAGGGAGGCGTTACTCAGGGCTGAACGAACTCCTGGGTGGTTACTTAGTATGTTCATGCGATGAAATGTTTCTAGAAATTTGTAAAAAATGTACAAATATATATTTTTATAAATACTGCCATTTTATTGTCATTGATTCAAATCGATATAGATATTAGAGTACCTGACTATTAGTAGTTTTGGTTCGACTGGAAGAGAGAACATCAATATTTTTATTTACCTTCAAAACTAACCATGCATTTAGTAAACTAGGGTACACGATCAATTGTTTTTGTATTCCAGGCAATCATGGCCTTTACTCAGCTTAATGTTGGGTGCATATAGAATCGTCCACCCAGCGCAGACTGTCAGTGAAAGCTTAATTGTAATTATGTTGAAATTGCAGGACTGATGGAGACGCCGAAAGCCAGCTGTAATCTGGTAAATAAGAATTTTATCATTATTACCAGTTCTATTAACCAGAAACCCACAAGTGGCCGCGTGGGACGAAAAGTCCCATTTCCAAGCGCCGTCAAATAACGTCGCGAGCACACCTGCGTAATCAGCCCCCGTCACTTTGACGCGGGTGCGTGAAAAATTGAACTTTGTTTTACTCGTACCCTTTGCGTAAATAGTTTTTGTCCCACTGCGTAAATGGGTTTCGTCCCGGCGGACGAGATTGATAAGTGGTTGGGCTTAAGTGGGATTTTTTGGTTGAGTTGAGCATTAAATTTGCAATTCTTTTAACTGAGTCAGGCTCAATACAAATAGGTCAAATAATTCTAGATTTTACGAGTAGGAGAAACAACACCGACCAAAATAAAGTAAATCGTTTTGAAACTATCATGGTTGTTAAAGTAATTTAAATTGCTTTAAGCGATAAGGCCGTCAATTATTTTACCTCTTGTGACAGTAATTTAGATTTATATCTTATCTTGTGACAGTAATTTAGATAGATCAAGATATTTAACACGTTTTGAACAAAGAGCAAAATATTAGAAAACGGTAAACTAGCTTATCCGCTCCCGATAATTATTATTAGTTTTTTTTACCAAGCTACAACTTTTGGGTTAAATTATCTTCGTGCAGAAGAATTATCAAAAACACCAAAGAAATTTCAGTTCTCTGGTTCAACCCTTTATGGATCAAATTTCCAAAAATCCCTTCTTAGAGAGATTGAGTAGTAAAATATTTTTTTCTTTTTAGAGGGAAATTTCCTATAAATTTCAGCTCTAGCTTTAGCCGTTTGGGCTTTGCATAGTTACCGGCATTTATATTGTTTCTTTACATATTTTTATATGATTTAAAAGTGTTTTGTAAGAACCTAGTTGTAAGACATAATCTTAAAAAGAGTAGTCCATTTTGTTTCAAAAATGTTGAAATTATTGATGGTTTAAACCAAATTTAGATATTTTTTGAAAATCTATCCTCTTTCTTTGTAGAATGTTGTAAAAATTTGTTATTTATGTAGAATAAATAAGACTTGCACATCTGACTCACTAAAAAGTACAACACCTATTAAATATTTTTACGAACTTTATGTTGTCCCACATAATATAGACTTCTAAAAGCTATGATCACTGTTGTTCTTTTGTGTAGGTGGGTAACAGAACACATCATTGTGCTTGACAATTTATCACACGGCGTCGTCAGAAGCTATCTTTCTAAGCGAGTGGGCGCATCACGCCCGTGGCCAGCGACGTGTTAACGCGATACTACGATGTACCTTTGCCTTTTTTCGGATAAACAAAGGTGACTGCTTTTTATATTTTGGTTAAGGTTGACGAACGCTGGGTAAATGAGTGGAGACTGTGACTCGGTAAACGTAGTGTAGGCTGCCGTTTCTCAATTTGCGACACTCCAGGCAGTTCCTCAATATGGAAAGCTGGCATACAGGAATCTTGTCTACCTGTACTCACATGGTGATGAGGATGATGAAGGTCGAGTTAGTAGAGATATCGATGGCACCTTACCACTTGTAGGTATAGTTTTAAGCTCTTACTTTATTTGATCACCTGTTTGCTAATTTCTTTGCATTATTATCTTCGTATACCAATATATTTTTTTTTGTAATAAAGTAAGGAAATTATTAAGTTTAATACAATACCTCTGGTTTTTGCCGAAAAATCATTATTCAGCGTACAGTTTCCTCCTACACAAATTAAAGCCAAACCAACAGAATATCCGAAAAATTGCTTTTCTTTGCCCTTCTCTGTTTACTCCATAATTCATTTTGTTCAGCTTTTAATTCCGATTCGCGAATAAGCAGTTTGTTTGTTTGTATGTAATTGAGCGTGGTTTCAGCCCTGTAGGGAGATACGCAAATGTTTGAACGAATGGCGGCACATCGACGGGAGAATGGCTAGGTTCCTACACAGTTAGATAGAAGCAGATGCAAGCTTGCCAAATTAATACTTGACGTGCTATTTGCTTAGGTACTTGTAAGGACAAGTTGACAAGTAAGACAACACACCGGGGGTGGGCAGCTGCGCCCTCTGCAGAACTACTCCAACGTACTGCGATCCCCAACCCAACCCAGCCTGGGGATTATGGGCAATAACCCCAAAATTATCAATAATGCCATATATGGCGCTCATTAAGGGAGGCCCAGAAGTCCAGCAGTGGACTATTATAGACTGATAATGATGAAGAACAAGTTCTCGAATCTGAACTTACTTAAAGAAATACGAAAAACGATAGGGTCTTGCGAAACAACTTTCTAGTACTTGGTTGGTACGCCATGGCACATTTAATTAATGCCGCACCTATTCTGTTTCTATTACTGAAAATGATCCAGCCGTTCTAACATTGGCTACGAACTCCAAGGGTTCTTAGCCCTAAGTACTTAAGTCGGTTAAAGTTAAGATTATTCCGTTAAAACGTCTGTTGGGTGAGTACGTTTATTTTGCAGCTGTTAGGGACAGTTTGAGAGATGGGATGTGCGATGCATATTCAAATAAGAGGATAATGGTCGCAAATATCTTGACTTGTAGGAATTCAAGGAAACGCAAGGGAGACAATTTCAGAATTAGTTGTTAAAGTGTTATGAAATGGCAGATGTACGTCGAATTGGACGAGACGTTATGAATTCGTCTTGTCCTTTCGGGTGTTTGTTTTTGTTACAGTGTTTTGTATATATTGGAGTACACTTATGGCGCAATTTTTGTAGGTCGTATGTATTTTGATTCCCTCGTACATTTTTTACTATGTCTTGTAACAGAACTGTATCTGCCTGAGCTCATATTGGATCCCTAGTCTTCTACTAAAACTTAAAATATTCAATTATTTTTTTTTCTTACTCCCTTATCGATGAATCTACCCTACGCAAAACAAAAGCAAAACAAAGCTGTCAAAGAACTGCTGTCTCCAGAAACGTCAGATAATGACAACTGACATGCGCCATTTATAGGAATAAGCTTTCAAAATGGCTCTCTAATTAAGAAGAGATTTATTCAAACCGTTAAATCGGAGCGAAACAAAACGTGATTGCTTGCCGACTTATAATTTAATGCAATTTCCTGCGAGAGTGGGCTCGGTGGGGAGAGCAAGCGGACTTGGGAGCGGGCAGCAACTGTTATAGAACAACAGTCTTTCAATCTCATTCTATCAAATACGTTGTGTCTATGGTCAACGTATAACGTCTAGACAGTCTGAAACATAACTGCTGCTTTAAGTAAATAAGATTTACCTACATCTATGAAAATAACTTAAAGAAACGATGCAATGGCTTTCGATTGTGTCCTTTGTTCGGTTAACCAATGACTCCGAATTTGTACAGCCATTAATTTTATAAAAAAAACACTTATAGGAAAATGAGTTCCCATTTGAAAATTCTTCTAATCCTAACTGATCTTTCTCAACTAGGTACCTAGTAGTTATTTTATGAGTCTTCGCGATGACATCAACACAATTTTTGTATTTTTCAGTTTCGGCAAAAACACTGTAGGCCTCCATGTCCATTTCTGAATCTGATCATAACCTTATCAGAAGACAATCAGTTATAAACCTTCCCCAAACCCTGCCTCTAAGGGTAGAATAAGGGTGCAGAATCCTCTTATTGCAGTTCGGTGGAGCGCGCCCTTCGTACGGTTCGTTAGCTCCGGCTGCACTTTTGGGCGACGTCTCATTGCTGTGGACTTATGAACTTAAGGATCGCTGTACACATTCAGCGAGACAAGGCTAGACTGCGCGAGAGTGTGTCTACCTGGTGCTCTACTCTCGGCTCGTCTCCCTGTCTGCTCTCGCCTTGCGAACTTTCGATTGCGTTTTGGTTTTGTACCCGTGTAGGTACTGATGTTTTCGGTAGCTCTTGTGGTATATAATAATATAAATTAAATATATAAGAAGACAAGCATGACACGTTTCGAATTTCTACGTAACTGGTTGTGTTGTAGCGAGCTTTGCCTTAGATTTACATACATACATTGTAATGTCATCAATAAACAATCAATAAACAATAATAGTTGACAGGCTAACGTCAAATTTTGGCTTTATATACTATTGTGGTACGTACGGCCTCCCTTCCCCACTGTACAACACAACTACTGCAAGACTCATCGAATATCTGTCGCCGAGTGTGAAGAGCCGGCATTACGGTGACAACAGATTGCGGGTGGTGTGGTGGCAATACTTGCAAAGTAGACTTTAGTGAGAGTTGGAATTTAAGAATGATACGTTATTCGGAAGACTCACCGCTAAGAGATGCGCTATCTATCAAACGACAATCTAAACTGTATTTTAATTATATTTATTGTTTTTAAAAGAAAAAAACTAAAGAGGACTTTCTATGTATTGGCTGTATGTTTTTTTGTACATTAATTATAGACCGATTCGAAAAAATCTTTCACTACTTTATGTAGAACAATATCTAAGTGGTCCGACAAAAAAAGTGTTCTATTTGTCCAGAAAAACTTAAACAGTATAAACTACTAAAGGAGTGGAAAGTCGTTGAAAGTAAATTATTGGAAGATTTGCTCTGACTGCACTTAAACTCGTACAAGAACTAAAAATACTATAAAAGAGATGCGATAACAAGTAATGGTTATTTGTCCACATTAGCTGGCTCCAAAGTAAGGAAAACTTGTGTGACAGGCCGTACTGTGCCACACAGTACAACCTACCTAAAAGCATTAGGGCACAATACAGTTCCCCCATAATTTGTTGCAACATATTTGATAGGTCCGACCAAACAAGTCCACTTTAAACAACTCCGCCGATAACTCATTCCATTCCGGACACGATTCCGATCATTCTGTAAAACGTGAAAGTATTACACGGTCCTTTCAACTAAGGGGTTATTGTAACCATCTCGTGTGCGTATGAACATTGAACATGCGTAAGCAGAAATCATAACACTTTTTGTATAAAAATTATTAAAAGAATCATTAAAACTCTAACAAAATATATTGATCATTTTAGCCCGGAACAGAATATGTTTTCTTATTTAATAATAACTAAGTTTAAAATGGTAAAAGTCCGTTAGCTTCTTTTTTAAGTCCGAAGAAAGAAAAGTTACATTATTCCATTTTCATAATTAGCTGCATTTCAAAAAACATTCATAGCGCCAGGGATGGACTTAGACTCCATTTTATTGTAAAAGGAACTACAGTGTAAGAAGTTCCACAGTTTGGTGATCACTACTCTGAGTTCTTGTCATTACGCATTCAGCTAGCGGTGGCGAGAGGAAAAATCTCATTGAACTTAGTAATAATGCCTTTGATAGGTACTTCAAATTTGAGAGTACCTAGTTCGGGAAATGTAATTTGTTTAAGGAAATCGAGTGCTTAACTCTGACCCCTACAATATGCATATCACATCAAACTTAATTCTAAAAAGATATTTATGTGGATATAATAGGAATATGTGACTATCAAAAATTTGATCCAATTTATGTTTGTAGGTAATAAATAACTGACCTAATTCACGAACAAAAATTTAATTAATGAATAACTTTGACCCCATCGATCCAATGTGGACCTTTGTGTAATATACACAAGTCTGAGATACTCCGCTGTCCTGCGGCATCAGTTGTGTTGACCCCGCCTAGTCAAGCCTCCAGCTGGCTCCTCCGCCCAAGTCGGCAGACAGGTTTACAACGTTTGAAACGGTCTATCAATAACATTCAGTGAGTGAGCCGCTCAGCCTATTTTAGCCGCTTGTTGGTCTGTGTAAAATGTATAAAAAGAGCAGCAAAAACAGTCTGAGCGAGTAAATGTCACCAATATGCTAGCTGTGTAAACGCTTTGCAGCTATGTAAACGCTTTACATTTCTTTTGCTTCAAACAAAACTGATCAAATCCACTTGGATTTGATCAGTTTAATATATTTCACGGTCAAAGTACAAGTATTAGTATTAATAATTCAGTAAGTATTAATGATTCAGTTCATGTTACTCAAATCGTCAGATTGATCCAAAACCGAACCATGAATATTAAACGACAAAATAACAACGTCAATTATGGCGCGAATATTTAAATCAGCGTGGACGTGACGTCATTATCCACCTAAGGGCGCGCGCTCAAATTAAAGGCATAAATTGTATCGCAAGATGTTTAGGGGAAATACCATGGTAGCGATTGTTTTAACACTGAGCAAAATACGTCCAACAAAGTTGTCTTTTTGTGAAGAAAATAATTTTACAAACCTATGCGATCCTCATTTTGAAGCTACCAAAATGAAAACATTGCCTCATCATCACTGCGAAGAGCTAGGTTTCAAGATTGAATCACTTTGTTGCTATTTTTTGTTTTAGCGACAAAAAGTGTGCTAAGGATTTTCATAGTGGCTAGGGGTCAATTTCCTTTATCGTCAATTTTCATCGAATCGCATTCGGGTTTTTGACAAATGGTATTATAACATTTTCTCTAGAATATGTCAAAATTTCGCTCTCGCCATTTACTTCCAATCCGACCATAATGGCACCACCGTAATCAATGTATAGCTCCTTGCGCCATTTGATACCCATTCAAAACATTCCATTGAACTAAAAGCCTTTGTATCCACTTGTCCCAGCTGTGGGACAAAGCCTCAAACCAATGAACAAACGGACGGCCCATAAGCCTAATAAACGATATCAATAGAACAACAAACACGAACAATTCAAGTTAAATCTTGCTCCCCAAGATAGGGGCATGAATATTAACAAGATGGAAGTAAACAGTAGGTACAGTTGATTATTGCTCAATGTTGTAAACGCGCTAAGCGATGGAAATGAGGGACGTGAGTGAAATCCTGAAGAGAAGCTGTCAGGTGCTGTGCTGGTGCTCTAATTCATCTATGTGCAGATGATGATTACGCGTGTCGGCGATTTATATTGGTTATGTTATCTTTTATACTATTATGGTGAATTTAAGAAACTTATTGTGTTGTAGTAAATATTTCCACAATAAAGTAGCTACAAACTGTAATTCAAAAGTAACAAGCTAGATATATAAATTTCTGATTTTATTGCCTCTAAAAAATAAAGATATTTTTCTGCAGATTTGGTTGGCAGTTCGCAAAGTTATCTGATGCGTTGTCTACTTATGATAGTTTCGCATTCAAAATTTCTGTTCGGAAACTCGCGTCCAATATCCCGCTGGCAACACTATCATCGCATCCACCCACGTCTAAGTTTTTCATCAAACTTGCTGAAGTTCCGGGCAAAGTTCTGTCGTGATTAAAATATAGGCTTTATTGTTGTTTAGTATAGGATCGATTATTCAGTGGCTTTTTATTCAGGTATAGCTGTACCTTGCAACATCATTGAGTCGTTCCCTCACATGTTTTTATTAAAAAAAAATATTTAGTTATTTATGTAAACGTATTTAGGTATACACTGAACTTTACTGAGTGTTGTTATTGGGATATTGGTTCAAAAACTGGTGGATTTTGAACTTTGTATGTGTACTTTCCAATTCATTGATACACTAAATGTTTGAAATACATACGGCCTTTTAAAAAAAGTACCTTAGCTATAGAAATTTGTTTTTTCAAGTCTCATCAATCTTTTAATCAGTGTGTTACGATCGCTTAACAACTTCAAGACACGCTACAATTATGAAATCGATATTAATATACTAGTCATAACAAGATCCCAAATCACTTCAATCACGTACCTATAAACAAACTAGCGATCAATAAGACGGTACGCAAGTACGCTTGTTTCGAGTGCTTAACGCGAATCGACTAACTTTGTCTACATGTTGAAGTTTCGCTATAAATTTATCGCTACTGTACACTGCTCGAACAAGTTTCTTGTAGACACGAAAAGGGCAAGAATAGACAATTAATATAAAATACTAATACATAATTTCGTTAGAGACGGTAAATAATTGTATTAAAAGATATTAAAAGAGGGTTTCACGTATTCCTGACTCTGAAAATACCTAGGGTATTAGCTGATTTCCTCAAGATTTTTTACACTAAAGTCCACGCAAATGAAATTGCGAGCTGGTCAGCTAGTAATTGATATAGTAACAACTGAACTACTAGTGCAACATGTTTATATACAAGGAATATTAGCAACTGAATTCTAGAAACAGTAAAAATTTAGGCGAACTCGTTAAAGTTTGTAACCTACATACAAGATTGCCTTTAATATGTGAGTAAACTAAACCAATCTATCAAATATTTTTAGTATGCTCCAACTAGAAAAACAGTGTATGATAGTTCAATTATTAAATTTTCCCGTCCAAGTTTGTAGCGGAGTTTTAGAGCCAGTCTATGAAATTTCAAGATCTATGAAGCGAACTATAATAAAATTCAGGCAAAAGTTCTATCTCTTTTTGGTTTCTCGAAAACATAGCTAAAGTTACGATGACCGGCGATTTATTCTCCTTAAATATTGTTTCAAGCAAGTTTCGCAAAATGTATGCGAGGAATCAAATAACTTTTAACAGCCACTTCAAGTATTCGTTGCTTTACAGATGTTTTCTTATACTTGAAGGAGGAAGAAGATTTGTTTGCATTTAACTAGGTACACTGTAAAATTATTTGGCTTCAATTTTTTTCTCAAATATTCCTATATTAAATGCGATGGAAATAATTTTCACCGGAATACTCTTCAAATGAAATGAAATGTAAAATTGTCGTAGCTTTTCCTTGAAAATACATTCAGCAGTGTTGTGTTAAAAGTTAGACCGTTCTCTAAAAGTCCAAATGAAACTTTCACTGGCTCATTGTGCAGGACGCCTGAAGCAATCAGCCTGGCAGACGGACAATGCATTTGGATACTAATGAAATCCGGCCCGTAATAAGGGAAAGTTGAGATTATTTTCAATAGCACCGCTTTTGATATCATTAGCTTCAAAACACAATTGTAAAATTTGGCATTGCAACATCAGATAAACTCATTACTTAGATTTTTCAAACATTTTTATTATTTTCTTAACGTTACTCATTCACATGTGTCATTCTCAAATAATCACACAGCAATAAACCAGAAATTGATTAGCTCAAATAAGTTGGCCTTTTTATTTCCTATTGTTCCTACTAACAGTTAATTATGTAAATAGGAACAAGAGTATCTGAATATTAATAGTGAGATTTATTCTTTATATTATTAAAAAGTCAATGGGGCAAAAAATCCCATCCACCCCATTGACTTGAATGATGGGGCAGATGGGAATTTTTTTTCCCAACTGCCCCATTGATGGGGAGGATAATGGGGAGGATGGGAATATATCCATTTCATACATCGCCTACGTGCAGCCTGAAAGGATAACTAAAAACAACAATCACGAGTGTCGCATCCAACTGGACAGTATTCAAAAAGTCGGGGTGAGTTGAACCACAGCTTTGTGAGGCGCGCGGTAATCAGGCGGGACCAAACAATGCAACGATGGATTAAAAGTTCCAGCGCAAGTTGTAAGCTGCGGCGGAGTATGAAACGCTGACGTGGAGTTACATGAACTCCTCTTTGTACGACAAGGGATCGTCTGAAGCTCAGGCAATATTGCTTTGTTCCGTATAATGTACACTAACTATTATGTCAAACTTTTGCGAATCTAGAAGATGAAGTAGACTCAGTACATCGAGTTTCTTAAGTTCATGCAAGTGTTACTCGTGATGCTATGCATCATGCTATGCTGCTTGTAAAGCCGAGCTGCATCTTCTTCTAAAACAAAAGATTTATCGGTTATCTATCGATCAAGGTTTTGGCCGCCTTCAGTTGTATAAAAGACGATGGAAGGTAAATCGAAAATTTCACAATCTTGTAGACGTGTCATTAAAAACAATAGAAGTCAATTCTGCTCGTACCATGACATCACAACCGTCATCTCTTTCAATTATCATAACAAAAGGCCGCGGCAGAAAACACCTAAATACATAACTGAGATAAAAGACTCCTTTCCACTCTGCGAATAATTTGAACCGGCCTCATTCCGTAATGCATCTACTTGTGTAAAACAAAAGGAAGTTTCGC
This sequence comes from Eupithecia pulchellata, assembly GCA_963931895.1. Classification (NCBI taxonomy): domain Eukaryota; kingdom Metazoa; phylum Arthropoda; class Insecta; order Lepidoptera; family Geometridae; genus Eupithecia; species Eupithecia pulchellata. The sequence continues at coordinate 11,450,921 of OZ007540.1, read as the reverse complement.
CAGTCCTACAAAGTAGGTACTCGTACTGACAAAGCAGTCAAAGAAGTCATTGATGGACCCCTCCTCCCCGACGAATCACAATGGGCTGCCGATTTTCTTAATTAAAAATGTCTCACTATCGCCGTGAAAGGGATTGTATTGATAGGGGACGACTTCTTTGAGTGTTGTCACTAGACAACACTCAAAGAAGTTCCTTTCGATTATGAAAATTTCAATGACAGACTTGCATTTTTACACTATAGATGTACTTACAATTTCGCAATATTTAAATCTGCTCTAAAAGCAAGTGAACTATATCCAGTAAGTACGTACAACAACAACAACAACATCAGCCTATATAGTCCACTGCTGGACATAGGCCTCCCCTAATGAGCGCCATATGTGGCATTATTCATTATTTGGGGGTTATTGCCCATAATCCCCACGCTGGGCATGCGGGTTGGGGATCGCAGTTCGGTGGAATTAAGTACGTACGGTTTACCATAATTACATTTACTGGATTTTAGTCATGGTAAATAACATGTTAGTAATAGATATATTTATCTACTATGGTAGAACCATTTATTTACGCCTACACCACAATAGTTTCAAAGATTTTTTGAATATTATTTTATGGAAGTACTTATACTACTACTACTACTACGCCAAAAATGTTTTAATGACTTTCAATAACTCTGGCGTACCAAAGTCGTATCGTATAGTATAAAGAGTGTTAACTATTTGTGCATAATTTTTTTTAATCACCCAGTGCGCGCTATAAAATAGTCGCAGTGTTAGTGTTTGTTCAGGCATTAGCGCCTCGGGAGAACTAATTATTGCTCGCACAATGCGGCGGCGGAGGCTATGTACCTAGGTACCTAAGTTCTCTAGTGCTTCCCTCCAGATTACGTTCTCTTTGTTCTTTGTTTTCCTTTTTAAGCACAACAAAGTACCTATTAGTTTAATGACAGTATCAATATGTTATTTTGAACTTTTTGTCTTCAATAAAAGACGCCGTGTGATTAGAATATTGTCATTTTTATGTTAGACACTTAGCCACATGCCCAATTTTTTATGTCGTCAATAATATTATCTATGACTATCATAATCAAAAATAGTTGAAGTTTCGAAGGAGGTCTTCCACTTTCCTTAGCTATTTCTCCAGCTAAAGTCCAGCAAAGCGTATTTACTCGATGCAAACTTTTTAAAACGTGATAATACCTCATTTGTAAAACAAAGCTGACGTCGTTGGTGCAAATTGTAAAATTCCTGGAGTGTTCGAATCTATTGATCGCGCGACAATGGGAGGCGCACTAATCTTTTCATTAAAAAGCGATTATTCGCTGCAGACCCCGCTGCACTAATACGAATAAACGGCATTTGTGGACCGCCTTATGACCATCGATATAAGAACTATATTTGCAGTTAGGGGACGAGGGTACTCGACAATATGGCGCGACACGGACGCGATGACATTTCAATTTGAATTCTTGTTGCGAAATGTTATTAAAAAAGGTTTTTTGTTAGAAATTCTGCTACGTTTCAGCTCTCAGGGGCCGACTATTTGGAATTGATATTATATTTCGGTTTGGGTTTTCTTTTGACGTTGTGAAAAGCATTGGGAGTATTTACAATCATTAGTATTTTCCTGGGCCGAAGCGTCTCAAGTAACAATCTGAAGTTCAAAGCTTCCATAACCTCTGTACAACTATCGAACAATATCTCGAGAGGCTCGTGAGCGGGCCGCACACGACCGCCATACTCTGGGAGTTGAGTAGAGGACCATAATAGCCCATCAGACATCCACAATTAAGTTGAAACTTGGAGTTGGGGTGCAATGTGCATCCAACATGCCATTTTGGTTATTAGACGACGCTATGGAGTAGAAAATGGGGGACAAAATTATTGACAAAATTGGGACGTGACACTATCTAACCAAAGCTTCTTTCTACAGCAATTTTGATCGGGCGAATAAGAGGTAAATTATAATAAAATAATCAATGCATAAATAGTTCCTTCCACAAATTTTTAAGTTTTGCGAGCATCATTTGCAGTCACTTTACATTTCTATCATCAGAATTGGGTGGCAAAAGTCTACCTGGGAACCATCCATGGTACTACATCTTACGAATTTTATAAGACCTCGTTATAAAAGCTGACGATAATCCTATTTCAGCTCTATTTTGTTAGGACATTATCTTTAACGATAAATATCGTCAATAAACTCAGTTACTTAGCGGCGCTAAATCACTCTATTGTTAATGAGAAGGCACTTAGTTGATTAAGTTCGTAAGTTCGTGTTTTTCTATTATTCCCGTTCTCTGGCGCGTCCTGTAAGTGAAAGTATTTGTTCTCTGGGAATACGGTAGTTAGAGAATGTTTGAGTAGGACTTGTGGGTTCATTGCTATGTTTTTGTAGATAATTAAGGTCAGTTAGAAGGAATATTTTTTATTTTTTGGTTATCAAAAGGAAGCTAGTGTATACGCGGTTAGCACGGTCTTTTCCGGGGTAAAAGTAGACAGTTATTCCACGATAAAGAACTAAATATTTCTGAATGAATACTAATAATATCTATGTGAAATTTAAGCCGAAGAGCTTCATTTATACAGAAAAACTGGTTCTTCCACACACTATTATTAACTCTAAACAAAACATTCATTTATCTACACAGAACTTCGTTTGATCGCAACTGTCTAGAAGACACCTGTTAATGAACTTACATACTCGTAATGATGAACTTACATGTCGTTAGATTCAGAAATAGATTTAGTAACATCCAAAACATACTATACAACCGACGATATCATTTTTATCCAAAATAGTGACCGCCATTTTGGTCCCAAATATAGTTAATAATTCACTTTTGTCAGTAATTAAATATTTTAAGTAATGAGACCCGTCCACTTTTGACTTCAAGAGAGCAGCTTTTAATGGAATGGCAGAGGCGGGCGCTGAGTTTCAAACCGTACGAATGATTTTAATTAGTCCAATGATAGATTTCATCGAATAAGACAAACCCAACTCCTTTGGGAATATTATTTCAAAAATTATACATTTTTACACACCAAGAGCTAAATTTTTTAATTTTTCATTCACCCCTTACGTTTTTTAAAATATTCTGAAGTCTGTGCTCATCAGAAATAATGTAGGATTCTAATGGGGAAAGACTTGTCCCAATATGTGCAGTAATTTCCGAGCCCATTTAATTCAAACAAATAAACAAACTCTTTATAATACAGGTATCGATATAGACAAATTACTTTGTTTTTAAAAATGAATTACCTATCCTATCGTGGAGTTCATTTGACGTTCTCAAATGAACTGCACGATAGGATAGGTAACGTGAACTGTTACCAGTTAAGTCCGTAAGCTGAGTTCGATCGCACCATGCCGACATGTAGTTAACTCAGTTAGCTGGATTAAGCAATTAAAGTAGTTATCTAGAGTCAGCTGGTCGTAGCCGCCCGTGCTGACACGCGCCGGGGTCGTCAGAAAACCAGCGATGCACCTCTTTTTATGGAACGACAGTATAGACATAGATATATCATTTATTTGCCTTAATTTTAATATTTACAGAATAAGACTGCTGGCAGATGCTGGATGCGACAAGCCGAAGACAGAGCGCTATGGCGCTCATTAGGGGAGGCCTATGTCCAACAGTGGACTAACATAGGCTGATGATGATGATGAATTCTTATTTCTAATATTCTCATTTGTAATAAACGTCGCATGCTGTAGCACATAAACAAACTTCTTTCTAGTACAGCCTTTGTGGGCAGCTTGCCCGGGGAAGTAGCTACTATACAAGTCCTATTGTAAAGAACACTCAGTTTGAAATAAAATCTTCGGCGTTGCAATAAATTTAATAATGCCATGGCAATGTTCAAAGCCTTTTACTTCTTTAAATGCAAATTTTTGAACTTAAATCATAAATAATCATCTTATATTTCTTAATAGTGATATTGATTGATCAATGTTTTATAAGGTTGTGGAATAAAAGGCTTTTTTATTTTATTTATTTATAATTATCTTATATTTCTTAAAAAAATATTATAGATGTATAAAGTGCTTTTCTCAAGGAAGTGAAGTTGAATGCCTCCTCAAGAGATGTCAGGTTTCTCTGTCTTTAGCTTGAGTTTTAAATATATGAATTAAAAATCGAGGTCAACATATTACGACAATGGAAAAAGAGCCTTGTGAAGAGTGGACGGACAGACAGACAGGAGGGTGTGGGCTTGTAGAGCCCCATTAGCATCCTTTGGATAGAGGGCCCTAAAAAGGTTAATTCTCCAGCCCACTCTTCTTACAATTAGCTATAACAGGCAGTACCCTTTTTCTCAATGTTGGTCTTTCAAATAACCTCAAATCCTAATGTAGGTACAACAAGTTAGGGTACACTCGGAACAAAATTAAACCCACACCCGAGCAGACAGGCAGTTTGCGAGTTCCGCATATTAGCATATTGTACTTAAGTAAGTTAGGCACCGTATAACTTGCCTTTCGCAAATACTTTGCAAGGATCACTGACCGGGGGCTACTCTATAAAGCTATCGCGATATCTTTCAAGAGATTCTAGTTTGAAATTCAAAATGTTGCACCCGCACTACCAAAACACACCGGATTGAGGGGAGGGTAACTTTACCTTAAAAAGATTGAAGTGAACAATGAATCAAGTGATAAGTAATAATAATAAGTGATCCATTTTTTTAAATTTAATTACTTATTTAACTTGTATTTTGTTACGTGTCCAAGAGTCCTGTAAGGTGTAAAGTAAATAAAGCACTTTGATTTTGATTTTATTAAATTAAATCGATGGCGTAATTTGAAAATCAGGAAATACGTCTTCTCGTGGGCTGTTCTCAGTAGTATGGTGCGTATCCAATATTTTTTAAAACTATTCAAACTAAAGTCTATCGCTTCTATCGGCGTGTATCGCTAACCGTTTTGCGGAGTACACCTCCAGATCTAAGTTACCGCACTACAGCTAACTATCTCGGACTTGGCTAACTGGATAGGTTTCCATACAATAGATGTCAACGTCAACGTACTACGTAAGACAATGTAGTACATAATGTGCGTAGCCTGATGATAGCATATAGTTATAGAGCTACACCACCAAATAAGTCCCCGCCCCGTGCTATGCCGCGTCTGCCTGTCTAAACATTAACCACCACCAGTGTGCCTTGTGAGAGGCATGAATGACAAATTTTTTCATGTAATAAAATAATAAATAGAAATGTTACCATTTAATATTTTTATGATTTTTATTCAATCCTGTTTTGGTTTATTTTAAATTACTTGTTTGTATGTTCATAAAATTTGTTAATTTCGCCGTTAATAATCACTAAGAGATAATAAACGTTTTATAAAAATTTGTTGAATTTTATGAACTTTTTCACGTTCCAACAGTTACGGAATTACACTCTTTACTTTTTAAACCCCTCTAGATTCCCATGCGAAACCGCAGTAGGTAGCTAGTCATATAAGTGACAAATACAATTAAATTTATAATGTTAGCGTAATATTTAGGTACCTACAGGCAAATCGGAATGTTAAACGCAGATACAACCGCGTAGCTAACCACACGCGCCAGCACAAATCAAAATGGTGTGGATGCAACGCCTTCGGTACCTATGTCTCACTCAATTATGACAGAAAGTTATTATAAAATAGTACTGTATACTGTAACTCACGTGTCGCTTTGTTCAGGGATAAAAATATAAGATTATCTAGACGATGAAAAGGCTAAGGACGAGTTTTGCTCCAACTCGAAAACAAACAATCTAGGTAAAGGTTTCTTGTTCTCTTCTTTAATTTACGTCAAAAAGATTGAAGTGAACAACAATTCAGGGATGGATAGTTCACTTCGTTTCCCAGTTTTACTTAGGTGGTTGGTATTTTGTGACGCGTTCAAGATTCCTGTAAGATCTAAACGAAATAAAGCACTTTTATGTTTGATAAAAAACGCCCAAAGGTTTATAAGTTCTAGTTCATTCTGTAGTTTGTACGTTGTCTTCGCCCAAATATCTCCAAAAGGCGAACTTTTCTTCAATAATACCTAGTAGGTAGTTCTTCAATAATACCTAGTAGGTATTATTGAAGAAAAAGTTCGCCTTTAGAGTAGAGGATCTAAAATCAATCCGTGGACTATAAATAATTCTGCGCTAACGCGTATGGCAGTATGGGTTACTAAACTTATACAATGTTAAAATTATTCTAGATTTACGAACGATATTACTTGTCTATATCTATCTGTTTCTATAGGAAAGATTTGATTGTTTGTTTGAATTGAATAGGCGCCAAAACTACTGGACTAATTAAAAAAAATCTTTCACCATTAGAACCCTACATTATTTCTGATGAACATAGGCTATACATTATTTTCAAGAAAGTTAGGGATTCGTATGAAAACTTCAATAATGTAACGCAACGTGATATGTGTTAAAATGAATAATTTTTGAAATTATTTGTTAAATACCCGTGCAAAGCCAGGACGGACCGCTAGTAAATGATATGGTAAAAGGTACATGACACGTTACCGAAATGATATTTGTGCTGATATCCTCCTAGCCGACACTCGGCCGCAGCGACCACTCTAAACAAACCCGTATGTGCACTGGACATATTCAATCGCTTAATTGTGTGCGTTCACAGGTGCACTGTCTTTACCCTCACTCGTACATCTGATGAAAGGGCATGTTGACAAAAGTCAAGTCTTGAGCTGAAACTAAGGATGGTATCGAAACAAAGTAAAACCAACAATATCCAAAAACGATCACTGTTGGGCGGCCCGCATCATCAACCGATCAAAACAACGGCAGATCCGTGAACGATTCCAAAACAATGATTTTTATCAGTTTACGAGCGCAGTTAATTTTGATTGGTCATTCTGAAGGTTGGAATTACTGGAGATGGGAAGGGATGAACTGAACACGACCGGGATTGTGCTAGGGCTGTACGGACGGGCGACTTAAAGTCGCTTGTTTTATTTGAGCATCACAGAATACAGGTGCAAACTTTTTGAGTTCCTCGGGAGCTTTTTAGCCAAACATAAAGACTGGCAATATTCATTCAATCTAAGAAGTTTTGCATACAGATGTGTAGGTACATTCGTATCTACGCGATCACCCATTCCCAGATCATTTCCTTACCCAATAGTTCTTTTCAGTTTTTCAAAGACCTGTAGCACTTTCTTTCTTCTTCTTTTTTGCTTTCTTATTAGTAACAACTTTTCAACATTTGATCTGCAACACTTCTCGGTTTTCCCAAGACAGCACATCGCTATCCTCATCGTCTCAGCCTAATAACATCATAATGTCAGCCTGCTGGGCATAAGTCACTGCTTAGCATAGGCCTCCCTTAAAGAACTCCAAAATGGCCAGTCCTTAGATATCCGCCAATGCGTATCATATAAACAAAAATATCAATTGATCGTGTAAAAGTCGCCCGTCTGCCCACACAGATACTTCACACGCGCTCCCCGCTTCCCTCGTTTGTTTTACTACTCGCAATTAAGCCGGCTGAGTGACGGGGATTGTCGCCCGACGACTGGGGAAAAAACCAAGTGCCTTTCTGAACGGCACTCGCTCTGTGTAGGTGTGCTTATACTAGCACCACTGAGGTTTGTAGCGAGATTTTGAGCTGTTTGTGTATGAATTAGTTTCTGGGGAAGCAATCCGATTGGGGTGCAATCCGCAAGTGTCTATGAATGCTCCTGGCTTTGTGGTACTGGGGTTTTGAGTTGTTATTCTGAGCGTCCCTTTCTGAATGCTAATTAAAAATTTTAATAACTTTCTTTCTATAGGCTAACAAAATAAGCACTTAGACAAGTCATAATTTCATACAGTCAATTATAATACCTACATAACAAGTAGTGATTTTGTAGCGACATTTTGTAGAGTTTGCTAGTAATGAGAGTTTTGCTGTTTCAGAAACGCATTTAGTATAAAAAATATCAACTTCACACTCACACAGGATGCTTGAAAAATCTATCATTTTGTATTCTTTTCAATACTAAAACTACGATGAACGCCACAGCACGATTTGACCAACTTAAATTCTATAGACATCAATGATTAAAATCTTCCTGAATACAAAATTTTGCACTTAAAAAATCATTTAACTTTCAAGCTAAACATGCAATACTCGTACAACTCGATGTGGCCTCATCACATTTATTGACACAGAATCGGTCACGTGAAACAACCTGGATAAAGTATATCTCGGTGAATGAAGTAATTACTTTGTTTTTTGCTGCCCTCGAAATAACTAATAAATTTCGGGTATTAGGTTTTATACCAAGGTCTAAAAATTGACAGTGACCGACCGGACGTATCTTGTTTGTTCGCTGAGTTTGTTTAAAACATAAAAAAAAAACAAGATAAAACCAAAAATAAAACAGTTTGGCTCCATACAAAAGATCCCCGCCGCGATGAACTCTGGCATAGCCGGTCAGCGTTATATTTATTCCGTTAACTTTTAGTTTTATTTTGTCTTTTTCATAAGTTTTGAGAATAAAGAATTATTATTTTATCCTATCAGCTAGACAAATAAATGTGTCCCGACCCAAGTCAGTGATGGCCTCACGCCGCTCATTCGCGCAGCACGCCGCCACCCCGCCGCCGCCGCACCGCCGCCGCGCCCGCTGAATACTGAACCTGCTTTATGAGGAATCGTGATCCAGTTTCCACTAGTGTAGACCAGAATACCTAAATGCGAGATTGTATATCTATCGCTGTTAATACATGAAGATGAGGATGTTGATATATTTTAATGTCCTTGCTAAAATTCAGGGATGCGGTATATTTTTTTTGTATAGGACACATAGGAATATGTAACTAGATGTTATATTTTACTCGTAGTGTATTTCTTTGTCGCTTTGGTTCTGTACTGTTATGATGATCAAAATAATCTATTCGTATCAGTGTTCGAAGCTGCAACTCCAGAATGCAATTAACGCAGCCGTGTGATGATTGCGATCCAGTTCAGTTTCATCGGCGGCGATGGCTCGGCGACGCGCCGCGTTGTGCAACTATTCGCAAGTTTAGGAATCAGGGTTACTTCGGATTCTAGGGATGCTTGGGAGGAATCAACTAGGGTAGATTAGTTACTTTAGTTTGTATGAGTTTGATTTAAAATATCTAATTTTACTTAATTGACATTTTAACTTCTATAACTAGTGACCGCGATAAAAAAAGTGTGGGTGATTATACTGATTATTTAGAAGTAGGTATGTATAGTGTTTTAAGTCTATCGTAGTGATCAGTGATATCAACTCTTCTGTCATAAATCATAATATTCAGTTACTTCACCTACTTAACTAGAGTTAACACATTGATTTACTAAGAAAATTAATAACCCAATTAGAACTCTTATTTACAATAGAAACAATTAACTTCAGAGATAGGCAGATTATTTTTACAATTTGTCATCCACTGTAATGCTTCCGACGTAAGCCGAAACATTAAAAGGCAAGAGTATGTGAAAGGTATTCACTTGTATGTGGACAAATTATCAACAATTAGTAAAAATATCGTGGAGCGGACGGGAATTTGGAGTAAACTTCTAATTTTCCCGTTCGTCCTACTGATAACTGAACTAACGGGAGTTATGACGTAGCGCTCAAAACTATTTTTAAAGCTCCACAATAACTTTTATATTTTTTGCCTAAAATTTTCTTAGCTGGCAGTAAGTATAGGTTAGTTATTGTCACCATGGGTCCCTCGTCAGACCACCATAGCTCATCAGCTAACACGCGCCACGTGTCCACGTCTGAGGGTGGAAATGAAAGAGCCGTAATATCCGCCGGCCATATTGTCCACGTCATTATTTAAAGATCGGGGGCGGTGTGTAATTAGCTTTAGAATTAATCTCTTTCAATATTTCGGGAACTGATTGTAGGGGTGTATGATAGTCGATTTCGAGGTTGTTTGCTTTTATACATGTATAGGAGACTAGCTGACCCGCTCGCAATTTCATTTGCGTGGACTTTAGGGTAAAAATCTTGACGAAATCAGGTAATACCCTATTTTAAGAGTCGGAAATTCCTGAAAACCTGGTTTTCTTTAAAAATAACCATTTACTGTATTTTTTTCAAAGTGAATCTAATGGTCTATGGTGGACTTCAAATATTCTACACTGCCCATTTTATTTGTAAATTTCCTAATCCTATTTTATTTGAATATATCTTCAGATTGGCTTTTTGAGTTGGGACTGGATGGCAAAATCAGAAACCATGCGACTAACAGAAAAGTCGTGAAAGGAGTCACGGACTTAGTTCAAAATAATTATTACGAATTGAAAATATCAATTATCTTTAATATTTAATTCAATTGTGTTTTTATCAAGGTAAAAACACAATTGAATTAAAGGCTGGCTAGTGGCTAGCATACCAGTTGTTCAAAAAGATTGTAAAAATTACTCTATCTCAGTAGAGTATTCGAACAAAGTTTATAATAATGGCCTTTTCTTTTGGTCAATTATGGTTTTTTTTTCAAAGAATAATAATAACCAAATCTGTTGCTATATACATATAGGTTGTATTTTTTAGTGTTCCATCCAACAAAATTAAAAAATCTGGGATGTATGGTTTTCTCATAAATCGAGTTCATGAATCCTACCAAGACGTATTTTTAACTCATGGTTTCGGATTTGGTCATCCATTGTCTTCTCAGAAACCACCTTGTATACCTACAGAACATTTCAGGTCAATAAAACAAAATTAATAAGTTACAGCCGATACGGAGTCTAACTATTTTATTTTCTTCGGTGAACTTGTAGCATGCCATTTATACCATTTTCAGAAACATAAAAAAAATCCAGAAACATGTGTTTAGGCTCTAAGTATTTTAGTTTTCTCTTTATGTTTCAAGTGAATGTTGGTTAAAACATACAAAAAAACCTGAATAATTTCAAAACCTATTTATGTTGAAAAATCATTAAACACATGTTCGATAAATTGATTTTTAAGTATTGTCAGCAAGTTTCGAGGTAATTGAGACCCAGGATAAAAAGTCACATAAGTTAAGAAAGTTTCGTTTATAAAAAAAACTCTGAAACTTTATTTATTGTTTTTTTAAGTATATTTTTGAAATGTTAAGTCGTTCACCATCCTTAATTAAAAAGTCATACGGAGACAATTTACGAATGACACAAACTTTAATAACCCGTTTCAACCCATTTTCAGGAATATCTTTGAAAATTCTATAACAGATGTTTCGATTTAATGTTGTTTTTTTCAGTACCTACACACTGAAATCTTGAAGTCATGAATACCCTACATTAAAAAAATTATAGGCATTACAATACGAAGCCAAACTACGAATTCCAAATTTGAATATCCCGTTTTACCCCATTTTCAGGAATATTTTGAAAAACGTATTCAATATTTTTGTTTAATAATATAATGTATAATTGTTTGTTTATTTTTGCTTAAAATTGCAAAATTGCAAAATAAAAAACAAAAAAAAATCTACTTATTTTTATACATACAAAGTAACTCTTATGAAAAACTCTGAAACACATGTTTTAATTATAGTTTTTTCAGTACACACTGGAAGCTTCAAAGTCATTAATACGCCATATAAAAAATGTTAAAGACATTTTAATACGGAGCCAAACTACAAATCTCAAACTTGAATAACCCGTTTCAGCCCATTTTCAGGCGTATTTTGAAAAATCTTAATACGTATTCTATATTTTTGTTTGGTATTGTTTGTATTGTTTGTAAGTTTCAAGTAAATTGGGAAAAAATCAAAAAACTCTTAAGCAATTCGACTTCCTTTCATACAATATACCTAGTAGCTTTTATAAAAACTCTGAAACACCTATTTTTATTTATTGCTTTTCCAGTATATGTATACCTATTTGAAATTTTATGTCGTTACCATCCTTCATCAAAAAGTTATAAATATTTCAATACGGAGCCAAACTACGAATCACTCAAACATTATTAACCCATGTCAACCCATTTTTAGGAAATTTTTTGAAAATCCTGAAATACATATTGAATTTATTGTTTTTTTTTTCAGGGCATACAAAAATTCATTAGTACGCTGTATTAAAAAGATTAAGACATTTCAATACGGAGCCAAAATACGAATTTCAAACTTGAATAACCGTTTTTATCCAATTTTCAGGATTATTTTGCAAAATCCTAAAATATGTATGTGTTCAATATTTTTTTTTGTTTAGTTTTCTCTATAAATTTCAAGCCAATAGCGTCAATGGTTGATAAATTTCACCACAATAACCTCAATAATTCGACTTCCTTTTTATACATATATAGTAAAATTTTTGAAAAATCCTGAAACACGTGGTTTGATTTATATTTTTTTATTATATACTGAAAGTTTCAGGTCATTAGTATGCTATATTAAAATGTTATAGACATTTCAATACGGAGCCAAACTACGAATCTCAAACTTGAATAACCCATTTCATCCTATTTTCAGGAATATTTAGAAAAATCCTGAAATACCTGTTCAATATTTTTGTATGTTTAGTATTCCCTGTAAATTTCAAGAAAATCGGGCCACCGGTTACAGTGTTAGAAAAAGCACCAAAAAATCTTCCAACCCCCCTTTCACCCCCTTAGGGGTGGAATATCCAAAAATCCCTTCTTAGCGGGTGGTTGTGTTGTAAAAGGAACCTACCTTCCAAATTTCAGCTTTCTAGCTTCAGCGGTTTAGGCTGGGCGTTGTCGCCAGAAAATCGCTCGTTCCTTTATATATTAAGATAAGTACTCAGGTACCTATGTAGAGGTATATGTACCTACTAGTATATTTATTTATGAACATACATTTACATGAATAGTATTTCCAAATATAAAATCTTAAAGGAAAGATTTACTTAATAGTAAATATCAATTAAAATATTAAGTAAATATTTCCCGAAAAGTCAAGTAGGTATCACTAAACTATTCTAAAAACATGCGAGCAAATTCAATAAATTTAGTAAAGAGGCATCATTACAAATTTTCATCATTTTGTCAAGTAGGTGATTTGCTTACATAACTGATCTTTATTTGAATAAAACTAAATTTCGCTTAACATTTCCATCCATAAAGATCGAAATATAAGCGAAGAAACGGTCGTGAGTGAGGCAAAGGCGAGTTGAGGTCAGCGCACACTGTGCCATTCATTGCAAACCCTGCCTTTGTCAACTGTACCCATTGTTGAATCACAACCGTACCCATTGCACCTTACACAAACTATACACCGTCACAATAAGAGCGCTTTTCCTTTAGCATTGAGAGCCAACGAAAGGCTGCGAAAATGAAGCATTTTTGACCGTTTGACGTATAAGGCTCGCATGGCATTGTTTGTTATATTAATTTTCAGTTGATGTGGGTTCGAGTCACAGCCCGTGTCACAGGCCTTTGTTTGGACATTGTGCGACCTGATTGCGAATATCAAAACCAGAAGATGTTTTTGTATCTGTTTTGATATATTCATCTTTATTTTTTTATTCAGCTGAACCGTTTCAGTTGAGAATGATTAATTTGAGGCTCGTCCGAAATGGGAAGTCAGTAGTCAGACGTACCTACGAGGAGGATATTACTCGAACATACACCACGCGTGCACCACGCTGTCGTCCACTCCTGAACATGACCTTCCTAAACAAGTGACAATACAATACTAATTTATTTAAAGTTTGACGACCTCTGTCGCACGGTGGACGAAGGTCCGCCTTCGACGCAGGGGATTGCGGGTTCTATAAAAGGTTCTATAAAATATAATAAAAAATATCGATGTATTTAATATAATGTATTATTTATATAAGTCATCTGGTACCCATTACACAAGCTCTACTTAGATTGGGGCTAGGTAATGCTGTGTGGTGTGGATTGTGCAGAATTATTTATTTATATTTACTTATTTAAAAGTTACAAGTCAAAGGGAAATAAGGTGAACAATACAGAGTTCACTACTGACCTCAATAAATCATAATGTCAATAACTAATCTAAATATAATTTATTTTTATTATGTACTTAAATAATGTTATAAAATATTCATTTATAGACATAATCACCAGGCGTGATCGCAGTTAGTAGTAAGTTGTTAAAAATGCACGAAAGAAAACTGCTGCCTTTCCTTAGGTAGGTTCCCTTAGTCGACTCTTACGACATCCACAGGTTGGATTCGAGGCGTCCACTCTTACGCAGCGATTGTGACAATCGCTGCGTAAGAATGAAACTAAAATTATAGTTAACGGCTTTATTAATTAGTTGACCTTTGATTTTCACCTGACATCTATTTTAGTTTTAGGTCATACGCAATAAGGAGCATGCCCTGTAACCTTTTACCCCCTTAACCCTCATTTAGTATCTCGCGTGTTCCAAAAATACTTAGCTCGATATATCCAGCGATCGTGTAATTTCGCCCAAATACGCCACGCGCCAGTAGTGCCACCATTATTCAGGTAATATATTCAAATTGCAGTTATTATGTTGGCCAACATTATAATCTGGCGGTTTATAAATACGTTTTGATTAAGGTACGGATTTACGGGTTTTATTGCGGAAACGTTTTTTGTGCAACTTGATAGTAAGCTGTCTATTTCAGGGCGTTCGATTTACATTGCGCGCAGATTGCAATGTTGACGATAACAATTTACAAGGAATAAAGCCTGAGGAATATTAATTTGCTGCAAATTTACGTCATTTTCTTTGAATCGTTGTTGTTACAAACTTCGAGTAAATTGTAATTTTGAAGCATAATATGATTTTTTTAATTAATTAATTTTAAAAGATGAACTTAGCAAATAAAACTAATATAAATCCAGTTTACATTCTTCCTAGACAATATAAAACATAATTTAAACACGTTTTAAGCGTTATGCGCTTTTTCGATCATTATTGATTTTAGTTAAATTATTTACTTACGTACCTAACTGTCCTATTATGCTTATAGAATAACATTGAAAAAAGTTTAATTGTGCTATCATAGATAAGTACAACTTTTCTCGTTAGCTAAAACAATGGATGATGAACGAATCAACGTCATCCAACGAAAAGTCACAAATAGTTTCTGTGCACCCACGATAACATTCCAATTTCAAAAAAGTCTAGAAAGCTCGCAATCTGTTTCCAACACACAGTTCACTGTATTTTTCGACCAAACGTTCTGTGATATTCAACGAACCGTTCGAGAATATTCCTTGGTAGAAATTCCATACAATAGAAATTATTAGTGAATACATTGAGTCGACATCCACAACTTTCATATAAATGTAAATGCCACACTATGGGGTGTGATTACCCCAAGATTACCCCCTCCCTTTAGAATCACAATGCTGTTTGATTTCCACACGGTACTGGCGGTTTTCTTTTTTTCTGGCGAAGAAAATTGCATTTCCTGTCTTTGTTACACTTGGTTTTTTGTCTCATTTTGAGAATTGTTTATTTGATTGGGAAAGGGGTGCTAATGGTTCAAGATCACTGTCTTTTTTCCGGTTGGGGTAGCTATAAAAAACGATTCAATAAAAGAATTCATTGAAACGTTGATATCCATTGAATCTTCTTCATATAATTGGAAAATTATTAGCTTTAAGAAACTAAATAATATAACAAAAAGTTTTGTTTACTATAACTATTAGAAGATATCTTATCTAAGAAATTCCCCGAGGGTGTAAGGGTTTACAATAATTAAAAATCAATAAACATTTTAAGTTATGTTTGGACAGGATGATTATGAAAATCTCCTAGGTAACAAAAAAATACGTCTAAAGTACCTATCAATTGATATACCCGGCCTAAGTGCCACTCTAATAAATCGACCTGACTAATATCGCAATTTATAATCTACACTATACCATACTAATATGTAGTTATTTTGCGACTTTACCTCAGTCGGTGTAATATTAATACTATTGTACCTCGGTGTAGGTTTGCCTACTGTTGGTATTTCACAACACATCTCATATACGGGAACATACGAGTGAGTAACATTATTTGTAGACCCCACACGGTCTGTAATGTCATTACTACCCTAAATAGGGGACGGTAAATTACAGCGCCCCCTGGCGGCTGTCGAAGTAATCGCGAGCTTGATTGAAAATTACTACTTTTTAATACGAGATGTGACAATAGTAACATAGTGGTAACAATGTGGTGATTTGCGGGGTTAGAATGGTCTTTCATTCGAAATTTGAAATTATGTTATGATGTTTTGCAACTCGAAATTCAAATTTTAGAATGATTTCGCATTATAGTATAGCTGTTTTGAACTATTGAAATTGTAAGCTAGCTACGAAAATAAGGTTGTAGGAGATCATTTGAAACTTTTCCAAATTTAATTAACAGATGCATGAAAAAATAAAAAATTTAACGTACGTTGTACCGTACGTACCAGATACCGAGATGTCCCATTTTAATTGTAGGTATGTGAGCAACTAAATAAATGCAAGTCTTTGTCCTACCTATGTCTATACAAAAATGCACGCATTTTAATTTTTACTTTCCAAAATCCAGTACAGCGGGATGGGAATACCATAATTATATTATTATTCCCCTTCCCTATTTTCAGAGCTTTACCCACAGCAACACAGATGTCCTCAAAGATTCCTTATGGATTAAGTAACCATCTTATACCCCATCATGAATCAAAATCTGACGCTTCATTTGCATAGCCTCTTTCTAATCCTCTATTCCAACTCCGAGTCTATTGTAAGTTGAAGTGGTACGCAGGGTAGTGGGTAGGTAGTGGGTAGGGAGGTCTAAAACAGCAAATTTCAATTTGGACAGACCGAGCGCAGAACGGATTAGAAGCTGCGGTGAGCCTACCGGAAGTCTCCGAGTGGGAATAATGGATGTGCATTTTCGAATTTGGAAAATATGTTGATGGCATTACAGGGGGTGCTGTACAATTTTGAAGTTTATATCTCTTTTCGTTTGTTTTGTTTAAATAACGCACTGTAGGAAAACCGTAATGGAATGTTGGCCGGTATGCACTTGTTTTGAAAATTATTTGATATAAAATATAAATTATGAATGACATTTGTAAAAAGAGTAGATAGACATTTATATGTAAAGCATGGTTTGATTTCTAAGCCCAAAAAGCTGAGACCCCTTCGAGTCGGAACAACATTGGAGGCTCTAATCCTCCTCCGCTTCTTAGTAGCTCGCTGTAACCGTATTCTCTTGATATGTTAATTTCTTCTCTGAATAAACAATTCATTGTTAAGTCGTAACGTTTAGCATTGTTTGTTTGCTCATCTCTCAAAATTGCTTCTTAACGCTTTTATTTTAAAGTTTACTTTGCTCTAATTCCCAATGAACTCGAAGAGACTAAAATTGTTTTGAAACATTTTTTTTTTTTTTATAACTGATATACCTTCGTTTGACATTTGAATGATATACTTAGTACTTTTTGGTAATTTAATATGATTATAATTTGACTGTTTCTTAGTGAAATATGTTATTTTTTAATGAAATGAGAGATGTTTAATTTTTTTCGCCCCGCCATCCACTCCGGCCGAGGTTAAAGTAAGAAATATCATCTTCTAACTTGGGTTATCATATGACATAGGCTGAGCATGAAAACACTCGCTTGAACTAATTATCTTAAATCCATCCGGGATTGATTTCCAATAGGTATACTAGCTTTATAGATTCAATCAGCCGTACCCTCAAGTAAAGAACAAGTCGATACATCACCCGACTCGCATTAAACATGGATACTGACGTAATAGCCCGAAACGTGGCATTTACAAAACGCTCCGTAAAGGTCTATCCGAGTTCTATTAAGCCGATCGCACAGCTCATTAGCTCGGCGCAGTGCATTTACAGCCCGATACCCGATACCCGTCCCGTGACCCACTGAGTGAAAAACGCGCGAAACGTGTACCTTCATGTATAGGGTAGAGGTGAGCACACACTGGAGCAGTTTATGTAACAGAATATGAAGCTGTTTTTAGCTCAGCCGCGGACCAAATAGCAACGTAATTTAACTAAGTAAGTCTAGATTTTATCTGGTTGATTTTGATTACTTTATGTAACTATGATCATTAAAAAGACAAAGATTTATTAGAATCAACTAGGTAGGTACTAGGTAGGTAAGTACATAGCTATCGAGTTAGTTTTTTATGATGTTAGATGACATTCTACTGAGATGTGGGTAGGTGCAAAAAACTAAACATGATGCTACAGTCTGACTTCTCTATCTATTTATTGGTTGCTGCTTCTCTGTTATATTATAACTAAACACTCCAGTGTGTTTGCTCCATAACGCTCTACAGAGTGACATATTGCTCGTCGTCTAGGAGTGACAGTGACGGAAGGCATCGGCACGCGCGCGTTCGGGCGCATTCGTCAACCTTCGGGCCGGAGCGATGGCTTCGTAAACGCGCTTCTAGTTTGAAAATATTTCAAAGTTGCGTGTGTGGATATTTCAATCTTGGAGAAGGTGGGTTGAATTTTGATGAAGTGAAGAGTTTTCTATTTATGGAATTAGCATTTTTACAGATCTCAGAATTTTAGTTTCAACTGACGAGATTGCAAAACATTCAGGTAGCCAAACGAAAGCCAGGTTTGATTATTATTTTAATTTTTCAAATAATTGTCATGCTCAACGAGACATTTTTAAACAAAGTACGGTGACAAATACTTAAACAAGTACGACAAGTGCGAGTGTAACTCGCGCGCCGAGGGTTTTGAACTTTGTCGTTTAGGTAGGTACATATATCGACGACCTGTTAGCGCGGTGGGCTTACAACGCAGGAGGTTGCGGTTTGATTCCCGCCTCGGGACTAATATTTGTAAGATCTGCAGCATGAAACTATAAATAAGTACGGAAGGAATATCAGAAAAACATAAAACGAAGCACTCCAATCAAGCAAGCATGCCAATCAATCAAATAGTATGCTGGCCATCGCCATTACGGCTTTATACACCAACTGATTAACTCTATTGTAAACAAACCAAAATAAATGGAAAACGCCGCCGTCTTGTGTGATCAGATGTTGCAAAAATCACAATGGGTTTGTCAATAAAAAACACCGGATCACATTTCCTAGGTAAATTTCTTATTTCACCAACTTATTTCTTTGATTTTACGCAAAATTATTATGAACAAAATAATCAAAATAGAAGCACAAAATCTAGCCAGTGCTGCCAACATGTAAACATGTAAATTTTCCGGTAAATGTGGGAGTATATTAAATAAGTTTCAATTCTCATATTTTATTGACTTTAAATTATGAATCAGGTAAACAGGCATTTATTTATCATTCTGGTTATCTATAATAATATGTATTATTTGAAATATAATTATGATATTGAATTTCTGTTTGTAATATCAATTCAATAGCTTAGCTTTTGATAGACGAATTATTATAGCTAACCTGTGTTTATTTAAGCTATTCTCCAAAATAGCTGAACCCATTTTAATAATAATTTTACTGACGCTGATGCTACGCAGATAACATGTTATATCGAGATTATAGGTAGCCGCAGGGCATAACTAATAGTCAATATTTTTTCAGATTTCTAGGTGATGAAAATTTGAAGTTAAATTGAATTCGTATAGGTAATCAGAGAATCTCACAATGAAAATAATTGCAATCCCACTTAATCTAGTATAGCATGCAGTGTGCATTAAGATTTTTCATTTATAAGAATTTGGGCAATTAAAATTAATAATATTTATGTATCCATAAATAAAATAAAATTAAAATTAAATTTTAATAATAAATAAAATTTTATAATAAATAAAATTTTTATTTCTTATTTATCAAACAATGAATATGAGAATAAAATAATGTATATTTTTTCATTATTAGGAACGTTTAATTGATCTTCCTAGTAACAATCGTAAAATATGGCTGCTTATTGCCACTTTTAAATAAGTAATTTTTATTTGATTTTTGGTTAGGCATTTCCATAGGAACAACGCATGCATCAGGCAGAAAAAAGTTGTCAGCCAGTTAATAGGCACAAAGAATTATTTATTCAAACTAAAATTAGACAGTGAACGGAGAGTTGGAATACACTGAGGGCTGAACAGATTTTGTTGAAATTTCTTCGATTAGCAAATACGTTACTATTTGATCCCGGGAAAGTACAGTGTTCTGTTCTGTGCTTGTGGGATAATCAAATTCACTGCAGTTAGCACCATAAAGCGCTGGCGTAAATTGAAAATTATAAAAAGTAGGTCTAATAGACGATGACCGTGGCTAAAGCAGTACCTACGTAGATTTTTTTATAATCTACATAATATAATAATAATCATAATATAATAATAATAATCATATTATTATTATTCATTTGTAAACAATTATTAGGAAGAATATTTATAAAAATTATGGGTAAATTTTTCTTCAGTTGGCAACTCGATATACAATGACACTCAATGTCATTCCGCCATTGTTAGGATTCAAGTTTGATTTGACAGGATGCCATCCTTACTTTTCATAAATCCATGATCTGCAGATCATTTGTTCGAGTGTTCTAGTCCTTTTCTACGTCCACAAAAGTAAATCATCTAATGTGATACTTATATGTACTTTATTAAGTATAACCAATTACACAAGCTTGCTTAGTTTGTCGCTAAATGATGCTGTGTGGATTATCCAGGATACGTTACTCTTCTCATATTATTTGGAGCACGGTGGAATTCAATAATCTTATTATCTAAATATTCTTCGAGCGCAGTGGAATAAATTGAGTATGGACTTTAAATTTTTGAGAACAACGGTTTTGTGGCGCTGTGGAACTACTACTATTACAGTTACTATAGAGATTAGTGGGTAGGTAAGTGGGTTGGTACCTACAATTATTTTTTCGACTTTTTTCAACGTATTTCACTAAGTATGAAACTTAGACGATTTTCAAAACCTGTTTTAAATAGTCGAAATCCATACCTTTGATTTGATATTACTCTCAATTAAATAGACCCCATTGTATGAAAATTAGTTTTTTGACCATATTTCAAAAAGTATTGTTTTTACAGACTTCTCTATATTTTCCCTGTAAAAAATATAGACCTATATCTACAAACGCTTAGTACATTTTAAATAGATCACTCTGCTATCTTCGGAGATAGGGGGGGGGGGGGGACGGTCAAATTTTCGACCTTTTTCGAAATATTTCGAAAAGTATAAAACCTATCGAAATCTACAAACGTGTACCTTTCATTTGATACCACTTTTGACTTTGTACGTTCCATTTAAAATTTCGATTTCAAAATTTGTATGGAAAATCTACATTTTGATTTTTCATTTATTTTTCTATAAATATGTGCGGGCGCACAAAATGTATTATTATTTCAAATTTCAAGTCAATAGCTGCAGTAGTTTCTGAGATATTAAGGATTCAAAACACAAAACAGACCCAAAGCGATTTCATAAGGGTTTTGCAACCGATGGCAAAACCCTAAAAAGGTGTAATATTGAAGCACTTACTATCCATCTACCCTAGCGTGGAAAATTGTTCCGTATGAAACTGTTTTAAATTTAGTTCTTATTTCAGATAATCAATATTTTAGTATTCTTTTAAGATGAAAAGTGTAACATAATGATACCGTTTTGAAATTTAGGATAACTGCGCCAACTTTCTACAGAACATGCCAGCCTACTTGGTGAATTTTTTTTTCAGTATAACGAATCAATTTTACCCGATTGAAAATCAGTGATGCAATAACCGAACTAATCAATATTTTTTTATCAAAAATTGTACTTAATATGTTAAATGTATTTGAGTTTGTAAAACAAAATATTGACATCTGAAGTCACAGCATACAAAAGTTTGACGCCGGGCAGAGAATATATGATTTTAGTAAAAAGCCTATAACTCTGAAACCATTGAAGATAGACCCATGATTTTATGGTTTGTCTGGGTCGTCATGAACCCACCTGTCCTGACTTTTCGGCTTGACGTTGAGTTACGGGACATCCTGTATACTAAGTAGGTATAACTAAGGGTTCCAAGATGAGTACAACCCACTACCGAAGTTAGGCAACGTCCGTTCCGTTAAGCAAGGTCCGTCATTTCCAAAATTGTATCTGTTATTTAGCAAAAACCTTATGATGAAGCCTTTCGATCGGTATGATAAAGCTATTATTTTATAAAGTCATTATTTTTCTCGTGTAACGGGATCGATTTTCGGTTCAACCATATACCTAACTATTTAAAAATCTATGAATGCAGCTTAACTACTTTTTTTTTTTTAATTCAAATGTGCTCTTTCAGTAAAATGCTCCATGTACAATATTTAGAGTACTTTCCTTCCCTGTGGCATAGCCGTGGGACGCCCTGTATACATAGGACATCCTAACGACAGAACGACATTATTGTTTCAGAACAACTTGTAAATTTTTTATGTTCTGATCGCATAAGTTTATTGTTATCAACAGATTGAACTTCGGACTAAACACCCGCAAACATTTCAGAGGCAAGTAGGTTTGTTGTTTACCTTCTAAACCTAAAAACAAAGAAAATTACAATCAAGGAAAAGATCAAATTCAAATAAGTACTATTTCGAATTTGACATATAGTACTTATTAATAGTACTTATTTGACAATTCAAATAAGTACTATTTCGAATTTGACATCTTCCTTGATTGAAACAGTTGAGGTAACTGCAGACTCACAAACAATCGAGACTTAGGTCAACTAATCCATATACCACTCGCGGTATGGCAATTAATTGATTATGACCGGCATGTCTACGATTATAATAATGTGATATTTTGTATTTTCACTTGACTTCAGATAATTATATTATACCTAAGGCTTTTTATTTACATTTTTTAATTAAGATTTTCAATGATTAAAACTTACGATATAAATATCGTTTCGTTATCATCATGGGCCTATAATATCTATGAAAATGGTTGCGGTGTCTTGTGCGTGCGACGTCTTATTAACAAATATACTCACTGGCCACATATAATTTGTTCCGCCCGACATACCTTGTACCTTCATAAATGTTTCATGTCGCCCTCGAGACTATTACCTCCTCTAAACCCTATTACGAATGCAGCAAGGTGGAATGTGCAATGACGGTTTACCTGCGGTATTTCACGGTTACAATACGCTCTATTATTAAAGATAGGTTTTGATAGCAGCTGTGTGTATGTATGTATGTATGTAGGTATATATGTAATGTATATATGGTATATCTTTGGGAGAGCATCTATTCGCAGATGGGAAGGTGAGGTTGCCTTTCATTTGGTTGCCTGAAACCGCTATTCAGTAAAGTACACATTGTACCATACGGTAGGGTACATAGGGTGTACGTAGGCATATGTAAAGTTTGTTTTTACACAAGAGGTGTTAATTATATTGTTGCCATAGGTACATACTTAACTAAAAAAGTCCTGTTGGGCAATTTGATGAGTAGTCAAAATAGTTCAGTTTAATTATCGTACTTACGATTAGAATTGTAAAAGATGTAGGTATGTAAGTGGATTGTAAATGTACATGTTTAGAGCTCATAATCCAGTATTCCAAACTTGTCAGGAGTCCTAAAATCATCTCAATAATCTCCTCGCTCTTATTAAATCTCTCTATTTTTCTATTTTATCATATTCATCGGCCATTTTCCTTACGAGTCCGCCAGTTAACATGGTTGTATATACCTTACGTGTCACTTTTAAAATTTTATTTTTAATTCAGCAAGTAAATATTTAATAGTTCCAACCCAAAGTTAGCTCAGCTCCACAGCAACTGATAAAATCACACGTAATAAATAAATGCAGCGAGCATTCCCATTCTTCATTATTTAAACACATTTCGCCATTCTTCTTGGGGTCTATTCTTCCGTTGAATTATAGCTTGTGCGAGCTTAGATTGGTAGCGCGGCGTCCCAGCGGTGCTGTGGTGACGGAGCACCTACCACACTACACCTACAGCTGGAGTACAGGTGTGTACATATAGGGGGAGTGTACCTGGAAAAGTACTGGAATATCGCCGGTACCGAAAGGCAAACACTCCAATACTTTACGTACATATTGTGTCTTGAACGTGTTGATGTTGTTTTATATAGCTGTAAGATAAGATAGCTGAACGGAATGTTTAAGATTATTTGCATGCCAGAGGTTTGTATTGTACTGGTACTACTACAGGTTTTAAAAATACCTCAGTATACATACAATAAATAACCTAATCGTCGTCAAAAATCTTTGTAGGTAACTAAACCTTTAATCCAACTTCCCCTCGACGGGGGGTACGTAGACTTGTATTAATATTTATCAATCCGTGCTCAGTGAGACACGCGGCATTACCAATTTAAAG
Source organism: Eupithecia pulchellata (assembly GCA_963931895.1). Taxonomy (NCBI): domain Eukaryota; kingdom Metazoa; phylum Arthropoda; class Insecta; order Lepidoptera; family Geometridae; genus Eupithecia; species Eupithecia pulchellata. The sequence goes on along the minus strand of OZ007540.1, from coordinate 11,426,708 downwards.
TAACGCTCTTATTCGCGACCGGATGGCGGAACCCGCGACCTAAAGTGCATATTGAGATATTGCCCCCACTTTACTTTTTAGGATTCCGTGGTGTGCAAGAGCGCTTCTGTCTGTGTATGATAATTTATTCTTTGCCTTTTCTCTAAGTATAAGATCTTAGGATTCTGTAGAGAAACCTGCAGTTATATACGGAGGGTATGACGTCATACAGCACCGTACCGAAATTGTACCATTTAGTTAATAAGATTTTTATATTAATATGAATGTATTAAAGGCGCAAAAAGACGGCATCACTGCTCAGCAGAATCCGCGGGAGCAGTAACAGCATTCTGGATGTAATATCCAACAAATTCGATTGTCCTCTGATGTATACCCTACATCAGAGGACAAAATCCATGTTTAATATTAAGTACTAACCCACCTAGAACTAAGTGTACTAACAAAATAGACTAAAGTTGTCTGAATAAACAAATTTTTATTTTATTTATTATTTAAAGGTATTTGTTGATATGAGCCCTAGAATAATTTATTTTCCATCCATAACTTTTCTTTTGTTAGTAAAATTTTGTTAAGTAAGTATTTTCTATTCTATTTTATAAAGCCAATTTTAGCCAATTGATGGCACATTTGCGTACTGAGTCAAAAGTTGCAAGTTCAAGCCTCGTCTGATCGTAAGTTTTTGGGACGTATACTTACGTCACAAAAACAGAGTAATAGGTAGGTATACCTAAATTTGTAGTACGATGATGATGATATTCGAAACATGACTTTAATAACAATCAAAAACAATCCACCTGCCAAACATACCGTAAAGTCCATAGGTACGATTCCTCAACTCCAAGCCCATAAAATAGAAACACAATAAGGAACATCTGCACCTTACTACCGACCATAAAGAAACAGGGACAAAGACATTCCTAATAATCCTGAAGACCAATAAACTTCAAAGGCAAGAAGCTGCTGAAGTATCGACAGAATATTCGGAAACTATTGATAAAATCCCTTTGAACTCATACGTGTGGGACGCATAATATCAAATGTTAAACGATATCTAAGGATTTCAAAATAGAAAAAACTTCCTATTCTCAAATGTAAGTGCTGAAAAAAAATTCTCCTTGTCAAATATAATAAATATTCTACGCACAATGATTCACTACATAACAGACCAGACTTTCCTAATTTCAATTGAAATTTAACAAATAAAGATAATTACTGGTCCAGTGAAAACAACTCCTTAAAAATGTCAGCGAAATCATTTCTTAGCACAGTTAGAGGTTACCGTAACCTAGTCTACCGGAGTAGCCGACTAACGCTACAGCATACAGCATACTTATATTCGCAATATTTTGACTCTTCTGGACTTAGACCTTATGATCAACTATTATTGAGCTTATTATAGGTACTCATGGAAGCTATATAACAAAGAAGTATAATATAGCAAACCACGAAAATACTGAACGATAAAATAGTTAGGTATACTTTATAGAACAAAACATTTATTTTGGACTTGTTAAACGAAATAGCAATGAGCTCCTGGTTTCAGTAACGCTTTAGCCAACTCCACCCTTCAACATTCTCCGAACTTTTTCTAACTAAAGGTCACTGAAATATCTCCGGTCATTTACTTCTAGCGGAAAAATGCTTGGACAATTCGCGCCATGTCCCGAGTCGTAAATCATGGACACCCCAATAAGCAGGAGAAATGGACAAATGTACCGATAATCATGGACAGGACATAAGCAGGACAAATCTGTCGATTCGGACAGAGCGCTGTCCACGAGGGCTATTATCGTGGCAGATGGTACCTATAGTTTATTAGGCGTTTTGTTCAAGTCAGGATATTAATTTATGTAGTATTATTTGGTGTCTAGGGTTTCATGATCGTTTTCAAAGTCTGAAATCTCGACAGATGCAAAAGGAAAAACCTAACAGCAAAAATTAAATCTATTTTTTATGTAATCTGTTAATCACGCATTAAAGCCACTGCTTGAAAGTAGGTAAAGTCTATTCATCTGTTACAAATAATGTCGTTATGTGAGTCCGAGAAAAAGATTGGTGTTTTTAAAAATTTACCGCTCATTTATTGCAAACACATCTCTGAAACTTTCCATGAGCGGGACATTGAGAGAAGAGTGGCAAACCACACACTTCGCCAAAACAGTCAAGTCAAGATAAGATCAAGATCAAGATCTCGGATGCGTTGTATCGTATTTTTCAATCAAAATAAAAATAGCTACGCCGTTTTCTTATAGTAACATGTCTATCGTGTAACGTATACAAGGTGCCACTTAATTGATTTAACTCTGTCAAGTTTAGCTCCTAAGAATAAATTTGCTTTAATTATATGACAAATATCCCATCTTGTAATAAGCACTCTACCTCTGAAGAGTAGTTCATATTGCCGGTCTTCTCCCGGAATCTTCTGTTAACCCTCCCTCTTTTTCCTTCTGCCCTCTTATACATATTAGTAGTGTCTTCTCATACAAGATACCCGTTATTGAACATAAAAATTATAAAATTTTAATTTAGTTTCAAAGAAGTGTAGCAAAAACAGATTGAAGAGCTAATACATGTGTAGTGTGTAGTGTGTAGTTGTCGCCCCTGGAATAACTCGTACACCTATTTCGTGGCACCTTGTAGATGGATACCCAATGCCTACATAGCTATGTGGGTAGGTATTTTTCAATACCTACACACACAATACACACAAACGATTTCGTAAACATTTAGTTGTGCCGGAGACTCATCCGTTCAGTGCAGCAGTGGCCGTCCTCTGATATGCAGGCTAGAGTGTTGCTTGTTTATTGGTCTGTCTGTTTATCGGCTGGAGGTAAGTGCCAAGTAATAAATAAAAACAAATAAATTCGCGTAATAATTAATATATAAATATAATGTGAACTGCCTTTGATGGGGTTTTAGGTAGTCAAAATACTGCATTAATACATACTAGGGTATACAAATATAGTTACTATTATTGTTCTATTCAAATCTGCTATAATTTTCCTTTGAATTATAAAGCTATCCATCAAACATCCAAAATTGCCCATTTCTAATGAGTGTGTTGGACCAACTGGGGGGCTGGCTTCGAGACTTTGCTTAGACTTCACGGTTTTGAATTGAAAGAATAGAATCTCATCTCAAAAAACCATCTTGCATTTTGCTTACGTGAGCTTACAAATACATAGTTTACGCGCCTATTTACGCGCAAGGCTCCGGAGGTGACTAACCCTTAAGCAAAAACTTTACTCATAAAATGGTTCACACTATCAAAACAAAGCAACTATGAACGTAACGCACAACTGTATGAGATCACTATGACCAACTATCAGTGTGTTGTGATAGTAAAAATGTATTGTTGATTTCCCAACATCATTGTGTTTGTGGTACAACTGAGTGCTGAGCTTGAATGACGATAGTATATAGTTATCGTGATCAGTCACCTTTTGTCAGCGAGCGCCTCCATCGTGCTTATCCACAGCCTCATCAGCGTTGTTTCTAGGAAACCGTACACAGGCTATTTTTATCCCAGGGGACGCCCCCATTTATGGGATCTTCATATATTTTGCGCCTTGCAGCGCTGCCTGATCGAGAGGAAATACTTCTCGTTGTTTAACAACGATCCAATAGTATTATATGAACTCGATGATAGTTTTCGAATGATTTTTAGTGATTTGTTGCATTTTGACTTAACAGCGGCAGTTGGAAAACTTCAGTTTCGTTAAAATAATGATAGATTGTCCACCAGGCACCATCAAGTACTTTTGCAGCCAGCCCAACGAGGTGTTCTTGGAGTGCGGGTGCCACCGCCACTGCCGCGCCCCCGCGGGGGCCTGCGGGCGCTGTCAGAGGGGATGTTTCTGCAGGGGCGACGAGCTCAGGGACGACGACGGGGATTGTGTCGACCCTAAGTACTGCCCTGAAATACGTGAGTTAAAAAAATGGTACATACCTGATCAAATAGGTATCTATTTGATCAGTTTTACCCACGAGGCGTGCTTTTAAGTCTTATGTGGTTGACAGTGTTTCATATCTCCATGAATCAAAACGGCTTAGGACATGTGACCCGAGAGCTGCTCAGATTATCTGGCGCAGCGCATCAGCATTGCCATACAGCGAAGCAATACAGCCAGCGTCTTTTCCGGCTTTGCATAGTGACCGCTCATAAACATTTTTTCTTTCAGTATTTGCTAAAATCACATTGGAACCGCATGACAAAGAGGAGGTCGTTGTCCTTCGAGATTTAAACACGTCATATCCTCGCAGCGAAGACAAAGAAGAAGAGAATATATCGGACACATCGAAACCCGAAGAGGAAGAGGACGCAGAACCCAAAACCAAAAAATTATACACATTGGAACCGTTCGGAAAATTCGGTGTTAATAAATTATACACTTATAATCCCTACCATGATGAGGACTCAGTATTGTCCAATGGAGAATTATACATATTCGATCCCCGCCACGAAATAGTCACGAAACTCGTATCTCGCAATGATGAATCACACACATTGAAAACCCGCGGTAAATGGAATGTACTATCCTACCACAAAGTATTATACTCCTCGAAATCTCGAGGTGAGGGGAATGAACCCAAACCATCTCAAAACAAAAAGTTATATACATCGAGGATCCGCAGCAAAACGGGTACTGTATCAAACAAAATATTATTTATACAAAAATGCAATGATAAATGGGCCCTACAAAATAAAATATTCGATACAAATAACCCAGGCAAAGGAGGTCCGGTATCTCACAACGAAAAGATTTCAGTATTCCCCGAATTCACGCCAAAACCACTAAGCAAAACGGATCTTGTTTCTCCCAAAAAAGAATTGTACAACTCAAAATCCCTCGGTAAATGGGCCCAAGGTCAAGAATTATATACATCAAAATCCCAAGGCCAAAGGGGTCCCTTATCCCCCAGTAAAGAAGTATATAAATTGAAATCTCTTGGCATAGGAGATCAACTATTCCAAAACATATAATTTCTCGAGATGAAGGGGATGCATTATCCCTCAAAGAATTATACATCTCAAAATCTCTCGGCAAAGGGGGTCCTCTTTTCCAAAACAAATAATTGTATACCTTGAAATTCCGTAGTAAAGGGGATCCAGTACCCTCTAAAGAATTATACACATCAAAATCACGCGATAAAACGGGTCCTCTATCCCAAAACAAAAATTATACATTTCAAACTCCCGAGGCAAAGGGCCTCAATTATCTTTCAACACAGAATTACATACATCAAAATCCAGCGGCAACAGGAGCCTAGTATCCTACTACAAAGAATTACACACATTTAAATCCCTCGACAATGGGAGTGCAAAAAATCCCAAAAAATCAAAGAAGCCCACAAGAAAAAGTTATATCGCGTCAAATTGCAATGTCCGCAAAACGAGGAGTTCCGATATTGCGAGCACTGCAATCGAACCTGCGAGGATCCCAAGCCAAGTTGCCTCGCCGAGTGTAGTGGCTGGAAGCTGCGTCAAGTTGCAGAGATGTTCAAATATCTCGAAGCGAATGAAGAGAATGGACACAGATAGGAAGTGATGCAGTGTTGCTCATTTGTATTCCAAATGTTTGAACTTTTTATTGTATGAGTATGAACAAAAGCACAGACTCAGATGGCTTGATTGGTTGCGCATGAGAAACAGAGAGACTAGCTTAGCTGTGGTACACCAACGGTTGATTAAATAGTAATATTTTATACCAGCATACAAATGCAATACATTAAAAATCTAACACTACAAAATATTGACTATTTTGTGCTTGTCTCGTCTTAGGTCCAAGTGAAGCTCACCTAACGTGTCATAATAATGATTATTATAACTCTGGGGATGGTGTTTAATATCTTTTCTCAAATACAAATGAAGATAAATGAAAAGTGATGGCATAGTCATAATATTAGTTTTACTAAAAACGATCCGTAGGCTGTCTCAAAGTCCAAGACAAAGTGTAATTAGCTCTGACTGCTCTTTTTTGTAGAATAAAGGTTTTTTTCGTATTACCATCATTTTCCCGTAAAAGCAACAAGTATTACATGTGAATGAAAATAACAATAAAAAACCATTTTAACTATTTTATGATAGGCAATGCTCTAATATTACGGACAGCTAATTTGTTTATACGGTCGATTCATTGTAATTTTTAGGGTTTTGCCATCGGTTGCAAAACCCTTATGAAATCGCTTTGGGTCTGTTTTGTGTTTTGAATCCTTAATATCTCAGAAACTACTGCAGCTATTGACTTGAAATTTGAAATAATAATACATTTTGTGCGCCCCCACATATTTATAGAAAAATAAATGAAAATAAATGAAAAATCAAAATGAAGATTTTCCATACAAATTTTGAAATCGAAATTTTAAATGGAACGTACAAAGTCGAAAGTGGTATCAAATGAAAGGTACTCGTTTGTAGATTTCAAAATAGTTTTTGAAATTTCGGTAGATTTCATACTTTTTAAAATATTTTGAAAATGGTCAAAAAAATGACCGTTCCCCCCCCCCTATCTCCGAAGATTGCAGAGCGATCGACGTGATATGTACCAAATGTTTGTAGGTATTGATCTATATTTTATAGGAAAAATATAGAGAAGTCTGTAAAAATAATACTTTTTGAAATATGGTCAAAAAAGGGCGGGAAAAATTTCTAAAGGGGTGACTACCCCCCCGAGTTGGGTATCAAATGAAAGGTATTGGTTTGTACATTCCAATGCAGTTTTTGAAATTTCGATAGATTTTATACTTTTTAATATATTTTGAAAAAGGTCGAAAAATTGACCGGTACCCCCCCTCTATCTCCGAAGATTGCAGAACGATCGATTTGATATGTACCAAGTTTTTGTAGGTATTGATCTATATTTTACAGGAAAAATATAGAGAAATCTGTAAAAATAATACTTTTTGAAATATGGTCAAAAAAGGGCGGGAAAAATTTCTAAAGGGGTGACTACCCCACCGAGTTGGGTATCAAATGAAAGGTATCAGTTTGTACATTTTAATGCAGTTTTTGAAATTTCGATAGGTTTTATACTTTTCGAAATATTTTGAAAAAGGTCGAAAATTTGACCGTTCCCCCCCCTCTATCTCCGAAGATAGCAGAGTGATCTATATAAAATGTACTAAGCGTTTGTAGATATAGGTCTATATTTTACAGGAAAAATATAGAGAAGTCTGTGAAAACAATACTTTTCGAAATATGGTCAAAAAACTAATTTTCATACAATGGGGGCTATTTCATTGAGAGAAATATCAAATCAAAGGTATGGATTTCGACAATTCAAAACAGGTTTTAAAAATCGTCTAAGTTTCATACTTAGTGAAATACGTAGAAAAAAGTCGAAAAAATAATTGTAGGTACCAACCCACTTACCTACCCACTAATCGCTGTAGTAACTGTAATAGTAGGGTTCCACAGCGCCACGAAACCGTTGTTATCAAAATTTTAAAGTCCATACCCAATGTATTCCACTGCGCTCGAAGAATATTTAGATAATAAGATTATTGAATTCACGAATTCCACCGTGCTCCAAAAAAATATGAGAAGAGTAATGTATCCTGGATAATCCACACAACATCATTTAGCGACAAGCTAAGCAAGCTTGTGTAATTCGTACTACTACGATATCTGTTATACTTAATAAAGTATATATAAGTATCACATTAGATGATTTATTTTTGTGTACGTAGAAAAGGACTAGAACACTCGAACAAATAATCTGCAGATCTTACAAATATTAGTCCAGAGGCGGGAATCAAACCGCAACCTCCTGCGTTGTAAGCCCACCGCGCTAACAGGTCGTCAATATACGTACCTACCTAAACGACAAAAGTTCAAAACCCTCGGCGCGCGAGTTACACTTGCACTTGTCGTACTTGTTTAGGGTAATTTTACTGATACATTATTTTTATTGTTTAGGGAAAAAGATATGCATTTTGTTTTAATAGAATTTAGAAATAAGATTATTTGTGTCAAACCAATTTTGGAAAGAAAATAAGGATATCATGTCTGGGTCATTATCATGACAACACGTTGTCATAGTCTTTGCACAAATTATAGTATTTTGGGTGCCATCTCGGATTTGTAACAATTTGCATCAATTTAAGGTTCTCTTCGTAGTAGTTCTACGATTAAAAGTACTTCGTAGCAGTTTTGTTGATTGTGTAGTATATGTGGAGTAGATTTGTTGATGACAGTCTACGCAAAGCTCGTGCTCGTGCTATTCTATCAGCACAAATTGCGTGGGCTAATAGAAATAGAAATAGAAATAAAAACGGAAATAAAACGATAACAGGACAGATTTCTTTCCATTGGAATGTTCACTTACATCGATATTGACGACCTATTTTGCACGGTGGGCGAAGGTTCGCCTACGACGCAGCAGGTTGCGGGTTCGATTCCCGTCTCGGGACAAATATTAACATCAAAACAAACAACAAACCGAACAAATTTTGTTCGATCTGCATTATTTGTTCAGGGTGTTCTAGTCGTTTTTCTATATATAATAATAAAATATCTATGTAGGTATGTAATATAATATTGTATTAAATATATCAGTCATCTAGTAAGCTCTGCTTAGCTTGATGTTGTGTGGATTGTCCAGCATAATATTATTTTTATGAAAACCAGCGCTGATGCTGATTAGATATTTTTCACTTATCTGCCCAGCAACATGCTATGAGCCGACCTTCTTGGTTCGACACTCGGTGGTCCGCCAGGCAGGTTGTGGAAGTTACCTCCTCTTTTAATTGTTTATATTAAGATTATAACAATTTATTGATTGTTTTTTGTATTTGCATAGCAGCTAACCGTCTTTAGGTAAACTAAATTTTATTTTTTTATTTGATTTGGCGTTTGATCTGAAGTTGTAACAAACACCAGTAACAAATCTAACGAAACTTTGTAAATTGTCTGTATTATTAAATTTTTGATAAAGAGATAGATTAACTCTTTTACTGGCGAATATTGTTCGATAAACGAAAAACTGCTTACAATTTAAGCCGCTACTCGTTATTCCGTTGTAAATAGCGAGGTTCCCGGAAACGGAAGCACCGACAGGCTTTTGTCCGCTAAACACGACAGCGCGATTAGCATAATAAACTATCCGCGCCGCATTCCGCTGTACTTTAGCGGGGGCTGGTTAACGTAAGGGCACACTGTGGTGCATGGACAGGCGATGCGTTTCAAAATGCTGCAATCGATTACGAACGATAGTTAAAAATATTTTATTGACTTTTGGAATTTTTAGGTACTGTTAGCTAAGCTAACAGTTGATAACATAATATGCCAGTAAAAATCAAACCCTCTGCAGTAGGTATTAAATTTTATACCTAGTTAAGGGATGAAACGTTGTTGTTCTTCCAACACAAAATAAGTCCGTAGTTAACTTGCTAATATTCAAAATAATTTCGTGAAACTACGGTAGTTTATACAGTAAAATATGTTTTAGATGATATGAAAGATAAGATAAGCGTATAAAAAATACCGCTGTACCTTTACGTCCGTCTCGACCACCGTGCTTCAGTGGTCGCTTACCTTTAGCAAGTGAGCGCAGGGTAGGATGATAACCTGCTTAATTTCAGCCTGGTTTATGACTTTGAAACAGGTGGAGGTTTCAAAATTATTTACAACTAGCTTTAGCCCGTGGCGCGGGCTCCACCACGACTTTTTTTACAAAAAGTATAATATATATATAGATATCCCCACGGGCACTTAGTTGATCAAACGTGCCATATAGGTAGTAATTATTTGATCCGTTTTCACTTGTTGATCCGGTTAGTATTTGTTGATCCATTGCCACTTCACCGTAAATACGTGGCTCCAAACGGAGCCAACAGTGTCACCGTCAGTAATAATAATAATTACGTGGTTTTTATACAAATCCACCTTTTTGGCATTTTAGCACAAGTTGATCCGATTCAAATGGGCCAATCAGAGCCCACCGAGCTCTGTCATTGGTTACTTGCAGTCTTAGCCTTTCGTTTTACATAAATCTAACATTTTAATTATTAACACTTTACTTGTCTGCTGATGTTATAATACATCTCAGCAGATTTGTTTGTAACAGTAGGAATGTTTGATAGATTGCAAGCTGAACAATGAAAGGACGTAACCAAGTTCTGATATTTCAAAATAAATTCAAAAGTCAAATCAGTTCAAAGTAAATTTCAATGAGTGTTTAAAAACGTACCAACAACTTTTTTATGCTTAAATTCATTTGTTGGTCGCCTTCTATGATATGATAACTTCAGGAAGCATAAGTAAGGGCTATCTTTTTTTTTAAGACGCCTCAGCATGGCAGCAGTAATTGAGTAGGTAATAAATAAATACACATGTTTTATGCTACAATGCTCCCACATAATAGACGACCGAAGTGGTGCATGGCGTGGCGGGTGACGAAAGACCGCCTGCGATTTAGGAGTTTGCCAATTCGACTCTCGGCCATGGAACAAATATTTGTCCGATATTTGCTCCGTTTGTTCTGGGTGTTCCGGGTGTTCTGCATAGTAAAATATATCCAATTTTTTTTTTATTTATTATCTCTGTTTCGATTGTGAATTCCAGCTCTAATTTAGGTAGATAATTGTAATTTTTGTTGAAAAGGAGTTTTTGCCATTTAATAAATAATTTTGTTAAAAAAATTAAACAAATAATTATAAATAATATAAAAAGGATTTTTTTTTGGTAACTATTAAACTAATGATTAGTAATTAACGGGTATTTATCGCGTTTTTTTTTTCGTCACGTCACCTTGTGACCACGTCAGAGTGCAAAACTGTTGAAACGCCGAGAAAAAAAAAACGCGATAAATACCCGTTAATTACTAATCATTATGTGTTCAGATCGCGTAAGTTCAAAAACATTCAAAATTAAATTACGTATGGTTGGTGGTATTTTCTTTTGTTAATTTTTTAATTAATAAAAAATTCAAAAAGAAGGAGTTTTTTGGTAAATTTTAAACTACGTTTAGTTGGTGGTATTTTATGCTGTTGGTTTTTCTATCTATTAAATCTTTTTTAATAAATCTTGTTAAGGATCCGAGCACGGATGAATTTTGATTTGTAATTTGAGCATAAATTTACACCGTAATCTGCTATTATTTGTTTTAGAATATTGTTTATCTAGGTTCATAGAACAATTTTATTTTTCAAAACAGTTAATTGTGTTGAAAAAATTTGTTTTTAATTGTTTTCAATAAACACTGAATTGAAATTAAAACCAATCGGATTTTAAAAAAAAAAACATGTTTTCTTATTATTTGTGAATTAGTTTTAAAAAAGCTAGAGAAAATCAGTGCCCGGAGCCTTAATGTGTAAACGCGATAAATACCCGTTAATTACTAATCATTAAGTATGTGTTCAGATCGCGTAAGTTTAAAAACATTCAATATTAAATTACGTTTGGTTGGTGGTTTTTTCTGCTCTTGGTTTTTCTATCTGTAATTTTTTTAATAAATAATGTAGTAAAAAAAAAAATTACAAATGGAGTTTTTTTGGTAAATTTTAAATACTTTTATTTGGTGGTATTTTATGCTGTTGGTTTTTCTATCCATTAAATCTTTTTTAATAAATCTTGTTAAGGCTCCGAGCACGGATGAATTTTGATTTGTAATTTGAGCATATTTTCACTGTGATCTGCTATTATTTGTTTTAGAATATTGTTTATCTGAATACAAAATACAGGTTCCGTTCCCCTGAAACATTTTCAATAAGAGTTTTTATAAACAATGTTTCATACAAAATTCCCCTACAAAGAATGTGTCGATTGTATAATGAAGTAGCGAAATCCAATGTAGTAGATATTTTTATTATTATTTGCTGAAACTAAAATGTAAGTAGTTGGATTGTTATCTGATTTGTGAATGAATAAATAAATAAATAAAATAAATAAATATCTAGGTTCATAGAACAATTTTCTTTTTCAAAACATTTAATAGTGTTGAAAAAATTGTTTTCATTAACCACTGAATTTAAATTAAACCAAATCGGATTTTTTCAAAGAAAACATGTTTTCTTGTTATTTGTGAGTTAGACAATAATTTTTAAAAAAGCTAGAGAAAATCAGTGCCCGGAGCCTTAATGTAAGTATTTATTTGCATCCATGGTCTTCTTTGAAGAACTGGTTACTTTCGCGTTCGGTGCCCCGTCCCCCGCCCCCTTCACATTGTGAAGGATGCAGCAATGTATGAAGCACTGCTTATATTAATATACGGAGCCAACAAATACTGAATTGTATTCGAAACATTTACCTAAGTTACTTAATATACAATTTCGTTTTGTCGGATCAAACAAAGCTCTAATTTTGATAGTATAAATGGATCAGATCAACATACGACTTTGGATTTGATATATAAAATGGAGCCAACAAGTGATTAAACGTTTCAGAATTTTAGCCGTTACGGAGTCGATTGAGTTCGAGATTGTTACGATAAAAATGTCAAGTACATCACTTTTTCGATGAATACGTTTGGCAACGTCGCTTTCAAAATTGCGCCGTTGCCACTCCGGGCAAGATCTATGCAACCGGAGTCGAGTAATATGGGGGAAAAGGTGGACTCAGTAATGCACGGGAGTCGGGCTGGATCAACATAGTGCCCAAGTTGGTATTTATATATATATATATATACTGTACTTTAGACAACTAACCGATTTACCACATCATAAAAATTGTCTTCTATTCGAATGTCAAGGCATTGCATGAGACTTTTCTATAATCGTGCTTAAACCAAATATCTCAGAATAGGGAAATATGGTATCTAATTCAAAACCTTGCCTAAAGTACATAAGTTACCTTATACTGGGTCATGTTGGAACCAGGTTGAATAATCAACTCCACAGCGACAAGGTTCCAAAGCGTTACAAATTGCAGGTGCTTGTATAGCACTTCTAACTATGTGAAGGTAAGTATCAGACGAGAGGCCGCAACTGGGCTAAGGACCTTACGGAGCAGTGAACAGCTAGGGGAGCGAAAGGGAAATAAACTTACGGATGTTTACAAGAAAAAAACCATATAATAGCGGCACATTTTTGTAATTTCACAAAGCATCATCTAGCCTAAAGGTAAGTAGGGTAAGAGGGCTAAGGGTACTGGGTGAATAATACGGAGTTACTCATCCAATACTTAAACCTGCACTTTTAATGTATGTTTTTGTCATCATCATCATCATCACCAGCCTATAATAGTCCACTGCTGGACATAGGCCTCCCCTAATGAGCGCCATAGGTGGCATCATTATTTGGGAGTTATTGCCCATAATCCCCACGCTGGGCATGCGGGTTGGGGATCGCAGTTCGGTGTAGTTGTTCTGCAGAAGGCGCTGCTGCCTGCCCCCCGCTGTGTTTCCCTTAGTCGCCTCTTACGACACCCACGGGAAGCGTTGGTGTGGTGAAATTGTATGCCGACACCACACGGCAATGTTTTTGTAATTATACCAAAAATAGGTAACACACTCCGCCAGAAAATTTATCAAAGATGTACCGCATAACTATAACAAAGAAACGAAGATTTCAGATAGTAATACTTTTTACCCATTTTTTTTAACTTTTATATAAAAATACCCATAATACTAGTTTTTTTTATCAAAAGAATCTTTTAATCGTTAATTTATAGACAGTTTGACAGCAAAATGCAGCTATAGTTCGACCGAAACCGCTGTACCGCTCCCTAAGAAAGTGCGGCGAAGTGGGGGCCGAGGAAAAAAGAGCAAGAATACACATGAGATCGATATTGTCGGATATATCTTACGATATCGTACCAATATAAACAATATTTTTGTTTTATATATTATATCGATATGTTTATATTTTTTTATAACAAAATTATCTACAGATATTCTGACAGAGCTTCTGCTTCAACTTCATCTTCCGTTTCGCCATCGGAATTTGAATCAGAGTCGTTCTGCAAATTTATAATTAATGGATCGATAATAATATCAAATCTACTATCGCGATCCCAGTAATTGTTTTCATTTTTTTGGACATGATCATCACATTTCTGCCATTTTTCCGCCGTGAACTCCGAAAACAATGTATTCAATAAGTTTATCTTTTCATCTAGAGAAGAGTTAATATGGTTATGAGCTATATTGTTTTTAATATCAGCCCAGACTAACTCTATGGGATTCAAATCCGGATGGTACGGCGGTAATCGTAGAACAGTATGTCCATTGGCTTTCAGGAGTTCATCAATTCTGTACACGGGCTCTTTTTGTGTATTATCGATAAGAAGTTGCAGTTGAGATTTTGTCATAGCTTCCGAAAATTCAACATTGTGGCGCCGCCGTAACCAGTTCTGCATTTCGGTTTTGAGGCTTGCTATGGTTGGCTTCTTGTCAACCTGAACGCTGTGGTAAGACGCGTTGTCCAAGACAACCACAGAATTCGGAAGCAATTTATCTTTTAACTTTTCATCTACCCACTTATAAAAAGTAGGCCCGTTCATGTCTCCATGATAGTCGCCGGTCTTAGCATCTGATTTGAATATCGTCAATGCACCATCAACCAAGCCATTTCGACATCCAGCGTGAAGAATTACCAAACGCCGTCCTTTTCCAATATCAGCATGAATTCCAGGTTCGGACGATGATTGCCAACATTTGCTTACATGGTGACTGGCGTTAATGTATGTTTCATCAAGGAAATATATGTTGCGGTTTTGCGTTCTGTAATTTCTGATTTGTGTTAAGTATTTTTTCCGCCACACTACAATATTAGGCTGCTCTATAAGGAGATGTCTCTTCGATTTGCATTTTTTGAAACAGTAACCTATTGTGTGTAAGAGGCTCCTTAGAAATTCTCGTCCACAATTTAATATGCCATCTTGTTTCAAACTTGAAAGTAACTTACGGACACTTGGCACTCTTTTTTCAAATTCATAAAACTGATGAATTTTTCTTCTACAACATGTTTTTTCTTTATAGTTTTTGGTTGTTTTGGCGAATTAAATTTCAATCGGCCCAAATTTTCAGTTGATGAATTGCCCTCTTTTATCACATTTCTTGCGGTTTTTTCGCAGTACCCCGTAGCGTCTGCCACGATTTTGGCAATATTTGCATCACTTTTATATTCAAAGCTCTCTCTGTCTGCTTTTCTTTTCTTAAAATATTCGGCCACTTTAAAAATTATGGCCTTGACATCACGAGATAGCGCTCGGCCCATCTTTGGATATTTATCTCATGTGTATCTGACATAGACCGTCCGGTACAAAGGCGACCTACTGCCGTGAGCGTCGACGGCAGACTGATGGATCGGAGCGGCCGATACTTCCCCCCCGTCTCGCCGCGCGCATACCTCAGGAGCGGTACAGCGGTTTCGGTCGAACTATAAAGCAAAAAGACAGCTGACGTCAAGTCTGAATCACTCGGTGTTCAGACTTGAAGTCAGCTGTCTGTCTAAATACATATATTCAGCCTAAAAACCCGGGCTCCAGCGCCCATTGAGGCGGCTTCTTTTATTTGTAGAAGCAATTTGAAAATAATAAAACATTCAGGAGTAAAGTCTTCTTGAGACCAAATGTTTGTATTTTCCATGAAACATGTAAAAGGTTTTGTTAAGGTAAATTAAAAAAACCCTTCCAGGTCCAATAGTAATACAACCCGTTTAGAGGGAGAATCTACGGAACCATTGCTATCATAAAACTATTTTAGGACTGAAATTTAGGTACCGATAAAACAAAAAAATATTCAAATGACTACAAAGTTTAATTTTCATAGACGTAGGTACTCTTTTGCCATCTGCAAAAGGCACGTACTTCGACTTATTTAGTTGCTTACTCCAAAATAACGACGAAATGCACCTGATCCCTCAACATAGCCTATGTACCTCTTAATTGGTGAATTAGAATTTCATCCGCTGTTAAGGCGCATACAGGAGCGAATGACCTTGAGCAATTTGGGCGGGGCTATGGTTTCGGCCCCGCACCCTTCCGCGCGCCCCCCGCCGCGCCGCTGCATAGCCAAGAAAATGAAATAGATTTCGCGCGTAAGCCGCAAAAGATAAGTAGAAATCCTTCATGGCCGCGCGGCGCGGCGTGGTAAACCAAGCCGGCTGACACGCGATAATTGCGGGTTCAATTCCCACTGCGGGATATTTTTTTACAAATTGTCTATCTTTATTTATGTCTGTGCTGTTCTTGTGAAGCTAAATAAATGTATCTTTGTCTTTAAAATTCTGCAAGTATTTGTTCTTGGTCTGAGAACAGAACTCGGTACTTTAGGCAAGTAATAAGTATGTATGTTACCGCCTTACCGCCTCTTGTTACTACCCGCGCGGCGCGGGGCGTTCGCGTTGTAGGTAATTTCCTTCTAAACTAGCCTATATTCCAATCATTCGAAAGTTTTATGCAAATCAGTTTAGTAGTTAGGTACATGGTAACAAACATTCATACAAGCTTCTCTAATTTTCAATGTTTGTAGGATATCAATGATAGGTAGGTTATACGGGTGGAATAATTTGAAACAATAAATCTCTGAGCTAAAGGAAAAAGGTCATAATGGACAAAGAGAAAAAATTACCATTACATGGTATTTACATATAGGTTTTTACACCTATTCAAAGAAATGATGCCAGAAATCGGATGTAAACAGTAAATTTCTAAGCAAGAGGAGAAAGGGCATCCTGGACCAAGAGACAAATTTACTTTTATATAGTAGATTCTTTTTCTTTTATTTTCTTTCTGCTGTTTTTTAGGGGTTTGAAACCGAGGTCAAAACCCTAAAAACCAGCAGAAAGAAAACAAAAGAAAAAAATCTACGATATATAAATTTTGTCCCTTGGTCCAGCCAGGGATCCTTATGACTTTGATTCTGTTTTGTGTTTTGAATCCATAATATTTCAGAAACTACTGCAGCTATTGACTTGTAATTTGAAATAATAATACATTTAGTGCGCCCGCACAGATTTATAGAAAAATAAATAAAAAATTAAAATGAAGATTTTCAGTACAAATTTTGAAATCGAAATTTTAAATGGGACCTACAGAAATTAAGGTGGTGTGAAATGAAAGGTACTGATTTGTACATTTCGTTTTGGAAATTTTGATAAATTTTATACTTTTTGAGAAAAAGGTCGAAAAAATTACCATTCCCCCTCCCCCCCCCTCCGAAGATTGCAGAGCGATCGATGTAAAATGTACCAAGTATTTGAAGATATGGATCTATATTTTACAGGAAAAATATAAAGAAGTCTGTAAAAATAATACTTTTTGAAATATGGTCAAAAAAGGGCGGGAAAAATTTCTAAAGGGGTGACTACCAGAGAAGTCTGTTAACATAATTACTTTTAAAAATTATGGTCAAAAAGGGGGGGGGATTTCTAAAGGGGAGACTACCCCCGTCGAGTGGGGTGGGGTATCAATGTTGTACTTTTCGAAATATTTTGATAAAGGTCGAAAAATTGGCCATCCCCCTCCCCCCCCCACCCTATCTCCGAAGATTGCAGAGCGATCGATGTAAAATGTACCAAGTATTTGAAGATATGGATCTATATTTTACAGGAAAAATATAAAGAAGTCTGTAAAAATAATACTTTTTGAAATATGGTCAAAAAAGGGCGGGAAAAATTTCTAAAGGGGTGACTACCAGAGAAGTCTGTTAACATAATTACTTTTAAAAATTATGGTCAAAAAGGGGGGGGGGATTTCTAAAGGGGAGACTACCCCCGTCGAGTGGGGTGGGGTATCAATTTTGTACTTTTCGAAATATTTTGATAAAGGTCGAAAAATTGGCCATCCCCCCCCCCCTATCTCCGAAGATTGCAGAGTGATCGATATAAAATGTACAAAGCGTTTGTAGATAAATATACAATGTGTCTGGTCACCGGTGTCGGAGACTTTGGGGGGGGGGGGGTGAAATACGGTAAATTTTATCGAAAAATCACTATTCCTATCTTTTTTCTACCTCCATTGCAAAATGGCAGTCATTTTGTTTTCTTTTGCCTCGAAGCAAGGTGTTTGTACTGATTTAGCTATAGCTACCCATGTAGAGGTCCTAGGAAGACGATAGAGGGCTCATTTGATAGCCAATAATGTGGACAATAAAGCAATGATAACATTATTTCCATTTCCATTTTATAGTAGAGGAGGAAAAAACACAAAAAAAAAAAAAGATTTTTTTAAAAAGATTTTTTGAATAAACTTCTAAACTATCTTACTTATAGCTAAGATACAAGACTTATTTTGAAGCACACAGTATTTACTATCGTTCAAAAACAAAAAACATGTAGCTTGACAGTTTGGATTCTATGAAAAAGCTAATAATACAAAAAAAAAATTTTCAAAAAATCTTTTTTCAGGTTTCATAAATTATTTTTTCCTCTATTATAAAATGGAAATGGAAACAATGTTATCGTTGCTTTATTGTCCACATTATTGTCTATCAAATAAGCCCTCTATCGTCTTCCTAGGACCTCTACATGGGTTGCTATAGCTAAATCAGTATCCGTGCTTCGAGGCAAAAGAAAACAAAATGGCTGCCATTTTGTCATGGATGTAGAAAAAAAATAGGAATAGTGATTTGTCGATAAAATTTACCGTATTTCACCCCCCCCCCCCCAAAGTCTCCGACACCGGTGACCAGACACATTGTAAATCTATATTTTACAGGAAAAACATAAAAAAAAAAAAAAAAAAAATAAGTGCGTTGGTACCAACGCACTTACCTACCCACTAATCTCTGTAGTAACCGCAACCTCCTGCGTTGTAAGCCCACCGCGCCAAGAGGTCGTCAATAAACGTAACAACCTAAACGACAAAAGTTCAAAACCCTCGGCGCGCGAGTTACACTCGCAATTGTCGTACTTTATCTAGAATTCTAGATAATTATGTACAAGTACAAAGGGTGGCCGTCGCGAAGAAAACCCGTAAAAAATACTCGTAAATAAAAAATACCCGTAAAAACACGATAAAATACCTACCCGTTAAAATTGTAATAATAATTATGAGTTCAGATCGCGTAAGTTTAAAAATATCCGAGCTCTAGGAGATGAAAAAAGGCTATGTACCATTTTTACCCAGTCTCCTTTACATTTTGAATCCCATTCCCATTTCATAACAGTAAGTAAGGTGGGGGTGTACCTACCTAGTGCTTCACTTCGGAGAGTCATAGAACTGTTGCAGCTATACTAGAATTCTGAAGACGATCATGAACCGCGTTAGGAAGAACGCCATACGTACGTACATATTTTATTTCGTCGCATAATACATCATAGCTACCTACCTATTATTAGCTACCTACCTAAGCGTAATGGATGTTTTACCTGTAGCAAAACATTTTCACTCCAGTTTCAACTTGTCCGGTCACTGTAAATCTATAAATAAATAATAATGTAAGATTAGTAATAAAACAAATAAATGGGTAGGTCTAAGGAGTATTTACTTACATTGTCGTTCATTTGTTCCTACCTAGTTTAGTACCTACCCGATCTCCTAAAATAAATATACAAATATGTAAAATCTACATAAGATTGCTAATAGGTAGTTACAATAGCATAAATTTTCTAAAATAACGAGCTTTCAGAGCTCTGGCTTTCTTCAGCTTACTGATCTTCGGAATTTTCATTATTTTACAAACTGTCTTACACCAAATAAAGCGTCCATGCGCGGATAACTTTGAATAATAAATAAAGCGTCTATGTGCATCAATATAGCATTATAGTAAAAAAGCAAAAGTACGCCTCGCGCTCACCTAGAGCGCGAGGCAGACGAACACAACCTCCCCGTACGACAGTCAGGGTTTCACTGCCGCCCGTCGCCCGCGCAGACTACCTTCAAAGGTTACCGCCCACTAATCATACGCAAAAATTTAAAATAATGATTTTCTATGTGAAAAATCGTCGTATCACAAAATCATACGTTCAGTTTGAAGATAAAGTCTTTGCCGACATGATGGTGAAAAAAAAAGTATAAAATTCTAAGTAGTTTAGAAGTAGATACACTTTTTCAGTCAGAAACAGCTCCACTTTGTGATTTTTTTTCACCAGGTAAACGAGCACGTAGAACATTTTTGTACGTTCACTTTACAGATAAAAGGTCAATGTATAACATATATTTTTTTCAGCCCATAAAATTGACTACTCTAGGAGGAGAAAGCCTCCAAAGAGGAGCAATCAGCTACTGTATGCGCCTTAAGCTATATTGTGGATCATACCTCAATGTACCCATTACGCTATGGAATTCCGGCATGTATAAACTAGAGCGAAATAATTATGAATATGTAATTCAATTAATTACTAACACTTACCCGCTTATTATCCCGGAACTTCAACCAGCCACTGATGACACTGTTGTCCACCTCAGGCGCGTCCTCCCCCCGCCTCACCATCAGCGGGCTGCCCCCTGGGCTCTCGATCTCCCGTCTCCTCATGACGGGTGTACATTGCTGCGACAGCCTGCCCTCGTTGACGGCATCACTCCGTCGCCCTAGCACTGGCGTGGTGTGTGCTGATTGTCCGAACACGCCCCGTCGGTCCCACATTCTCTTGGGTGAGCTGGAGTGGAGGCAGAGCGAGTCGAAGTTGGCCAGCTCGACGGAGACGCGGGTTTGCAGGCCGCTGGGGTGCGTGGTGAGGATGGTCTGCTTGGAGATGCTGCAGCCGTGACGATGCAGCTCCTCGCGACGCTCCATCGTGGGGGTTAGGGGGCCATCGTCTGGAAAGAGCAGAGGAACGTTAGCCTTTTTTATGTACTTTTGTTTGACCACGATCTCACCTGACGGCAAGCATGATGTGGCTGACGATCTAATCTAACACGAGGCTATAGAAGACACCTTTTTAGTCTTGTTTTGAAGATACCCAAGTTAAATTTCCTAGTTTTTAACATTTCGCAAAAATTTAGCCGGAGAAATTTGGTGTCATTTTTATTACATAAATTTTTTCGATTCCAGCATAGATTTAGGACTACTCCTTATTATCTAGTATTCCTTCGTTCCTGGCCATTTAACTCCGGGAAAGATTTTACCTCATTCGGTATAAGAGTGTGAGTTTTTACCTTAAATACGTTCCATTCCACGATAGTTTTTATACTTGTGGACTACTTCCCCCATGGCAACCTTTGTATCTCGCAATTTTTTAATATGTGATACAGTGTTACAGAGTTGTACCGAGCATGAAAATTACATTTCTACAGTTGCGTCCTTTTTGGAACGGTAGTTAAATAGAGATATACATAGAAATGGTTATGTTGAATCATTTCAAACAGTCAAAGACTACAAAATGCCTTCACAGACCTCCCAAACAGGGAATATTCTGATCCAACGGCTTTAATTGTTCAATTAAGGCGATATTCGGAAGGGCCCTTAAATCGACGTTTTTATGTCAAAACGGAGCCCATTGTAATAGTCCGCGAGGTCGTGGACTCGGCCATTTGTTAGGGAGTGCTCTTAATCTTATACTAATTAAAGCAAGAATGTTCAGCTTAAAGTTGTCCACACAGACTGACTTTTGATCTTGGCGTTCGTCCATGGCCCGTTCTTCATGGTTGATGGCAAAATTGGCGAACCCAGAAAATAATAATGAATATCATGGGCGTTTAGGAATAAAATTGTATAACGCTTTTATATTGCTACAGTTTTCTAGGTATTTAAATACCTAATTGAGCTCATATCTATTTTGTAAGAATATTAATACAATCCAACATGTTCTATTAAAAGAGCTACCTGTCGGCCAGGCTGACTCGTCTATGGCTTAAAGAAGTTAAGCGCCTGTATGGTCAACGCATCACTTCAACCATATATCTCCAACGAAGTTCTGATCAATCATGACCATACTTAGACGCTGGAGCTTACACTACACCAAAAGGAGTACCCTGACGGGCGTTGTTTAATGAACTTGATGGCCCTTTATAATTGTTGAGGGCTCAATACTGTGCCCTTATTGCTCTCTCTAATGGGATTATTGAAGAAATATTACGTTCAAGCTGTTTTATGGATTTAAGGACCAACATATTTTGCATAGTCGTTATGCAAATTTTAATGCAATGAATACTGAATAATATACTACGAACTTTAAATTACTTTCAAGAGGCTAGACTTGTGCCTTTAAGTAGTCCACATTTCTGTCAACCCTGATGGTTGGTATGTGTACTTATGTAGTAAGCACCTCCCTATGGGGATCTTTGTAACGTCAAACAAAAGAAAAAAATACAAAATACAGGTAAAATCATTGAAAGTCAGTTACCATGTCATTATACATCAGAACATTGGATGTAATGACACCCTCGTTACCGTAACTATCGTAATCATCGGCCGGTATCCCCTTAAAACTGTCAATTATACCCCCTCCCCCTCTCCTGAAACTTAGGGGGTATTTGCGCTGTCAACTGTCTAGTCTGTATGTTTCCCCGTGGTTTGTCAAAGTGGAAAGAATTGAAAAGAAAATTGTGTGTTTACTTAAGCAGCTGTTAAAGAAAAAAAAATATTCTATTTGTTTACCTTAAAACTGACATATCTATGAGGAAAGTGGTTTATAGTGTACAATGCTTTTGACTTTTTTTACAAAGAAGGGTAGCCTCAATTGTGAAATTGTTGCTAAGTTATCAATTATGATCACTCATTGTTGGTATGCTCTATCTCCATTTTTAAATGAATCTCAAATTAAGCTTTCTTAACATTTAGACAACAAAGGCTTTTAGCGATGTTTAAATGGTGAAATCATCGTGGTCCAACAATACCGTCAATGTAGGCCTGTTAAGCCTACAGTAGTGTTGATTCATTCGTTCATAGAAGTAGTCTGAGAGGGCAAAAAGCTCCTATTTGCTTCATTTAAAGATTATCTCTTCATATCCACTATAAAATATTGGAAATGCCAAGACAAGACTCAATGCAATATTATTCATAGACTACAACATTCAGTCCTAAGAAAGTAGGTAGGTACTTTCAAAGTGGTTTTTGCTCCCATAAAATAGTTTAGTCCCATCAAGGATAGGACTAAACAGCAAACAGGCAAATTGCAGTTGTTATGGAAGCCATTACACGTGCATTATTCATGGGCTGGACAGTCGGACCGTCCCGAGTCCCGTCCGAGCTGGGACGGGCTAAACGGCGAGCTAATGTAGCTGCCTTTTGATACATACACAAATCATTATAACGACTACTTTATAATGTACTTTTTCTAGGCGCAATTTCGCCTGCGTCCAGTTTCCAGGACAAAAACTAGCATATTATTGTAAATTTAATAAATAAAGGAATAATATTAGTTGCGTTCGGAAACGTTTTATTTTCTGATCTATGAGACGTTGATTAATACGTATTATGTAGTATAGCCTGTGTCCAAACCGACATCTATGTAAAATGTCAACCAAATCCGAAGATTTGGTTTTGAAGAAGATACAACAATACATCATCATCATCATCATCATCATCACCAGCCTATAATAGTCCACTGGTGGACATAGGCCTGCCCTAATGAGGGCCATAGATGGCATCATTATTAATAATTAATTAAAAATAAATTTTTACAACAATACATACTTTCGCATTAATTATATCAGTGTGATTCAGAATGTGAAGGATCCAGGTTTGAGGTACATGGGTACTTATCAATATTTATGATTTTATTTTTTATGCAACAAAACCACTTTGTTGGAATGACGCAATGTTGCGCAAAAACCAAAAACGAAATGGCGTTGGATAAATCAGGTTGACAATTAAACCTATTACACAAACTAACAAACATTAAACACCATTATTTTAGATAACAATAACCATTATTAACCTGACCGAGGTTTCACAACGACTCCCAAAAGGAACAGTCGACAATACAATAAAATACTTATAATTAAAGTTATTAATTGGAATACGCCAATCATTGCTGTTAAATAAATAAAAATTAAACGGTAATGTGTGAACAATCAAAGCACTGGGATCTGTATAAATACCCACTAGTAGCTTAATGAAGTTAAAACCATGGTGAACCATATTCAGAAAAACAATTAAAACGATAATCCGATAAATTTTCATAGTTTATGAAGGTTTTAACATATATCAAAAAATCTATTTCTATGGTGTTTAAGATGTCCTTATGGGCGAATCTTCAGCTAAGGCGGCGCCGCGCCGGCTGGCAACGGCGGCGGCGGCGGCCAGTCACGGCGACTAGCAACTTCTAAACCTTATGTGGATTGACTTTATCTTATCAAATCTTGAACCATTTAAAGCTTTACAATTAAATTATCTTCAATAGCGTGTCATCTGTTAATCATCATGGTGAATTAACCTACCTACTTAGCCACCTGACTTAACCTTGTAAATAACAGTCTTCTAGTACCCATAACACAAGATCTGCTGAGCTTGAGGCTAAATGATGCTGTTTGGATTGTACAGCAATATTTATTTTTGTTTTTATTTATTAAAACTCCTTTTGACATTTTCAAACATAGATTTCTGTGTTAGCAAACATTCCACCAGGATCATATGGGATTCGCATTGATTACTAAATAATTAAACAGATGGTGATAAATATCGAGAGAAATAAGATAATAATAGTTTATTATTGGAGAAACCATGTTACGAACAATTTGATTATCTAGGGAATACATTAGCACTGAGCCACACGGTGCACTCGCCCGTGTGGCCAGGCCTTTATCTCATCCCAAAATGTATAGCAAAATGATCGAGCTGATCCGATTACACTGCAGTGCACTTTAAAATGGCGAGAATATCCCGTTTTAATTCACACTTGCGATATATTTGCACGCGAGTACACAATGTACATTTAATCGAATGTTTTGGATTAATGGCCGCGGTGCTAAAGTTATTTCCATTTGTTTTTGCAACGAGCTTAATTGATTGTCATTTTATTATTTGATTGCGACTATTTTGACCTATTATTTTTAACATAAATGCGAGCTTTTATTTAAAACAAAAAACGGTGACAGTTTTGTCCGAGATTATAAAGAAAAACCCACTGACATCATAAAGCTTTATATCTACGAAAATAACGATAATAGCAGAAACAAATTAGGCAACTAATTTGTTTTTAATTACGATTGAAACAATTGGGCTTGTTGCAAAAAATTGTTACTATGATATTTATTTTTTTGTAAAAGACCTGTATCTTTTATGACGGAGATCATTTTATCGAAAACTAAACCGTCGCTTTCTTGTTCGTGGTTGCTTCCCATTCAGCAGCATTTCCATCTTGCAAAAATATTTTCAAAGTGGTTCTTTATAGATTAAAACGACTTCATAAACAAAAATGAGAGGTTTTCGATATTTTGTCGATAGTCCAAGCGAGGGTAAATTAAATAGCTTTAGATACAATTGAGTAGGCATTTACATTTACTTTATAAAGTGAATTCTTATCATTCTTATACTTGAACCTCAGAAAAACGATTGTCTATGGAAGTGCCCTAAGCATGTACTTTCCTTGGATACCTATGTAAACAAATCGGTAGAACAACATGGCGGATTAGGGATGTTCACTTGTTCGTCTAGTCGATAACATTATATCGATGGACGAGCTTGTCTTTTTAATCGACATCAAAAAAGGAAATGTTCTTTGTTCAACTGTATATTTTTTTTGTATCAATGAGGGCTACCGTTTTTGTACTCACCAGTTAGCGCCACTGTAAAGTAAGGTCAGAACGAACTTACTTATAGGCGACGGGAAAATATATTTACATTTTTCAGCGATTCAGCGACCCGCCCCGGCTTTGCACGGAAACCTCTTAAATTGTCAGTGTTCCTCTACTATATTATGCATGTATTATAGGTACATGTAAACCTACCTCTTGAATCACTCTATCTATTTAAAACAACCGCATCCAAATCCGTTGCGTAGTTTTAATGATTTAAGCATACATAGGGAAGGACAGACAGACAGCGGGATGCGACTTTGTTTTATACTATGTTATGAAGAGCGCATTTCTGAGGTGGTCCCATTGGAACCAAGTCAGGATCTGATGGTGGGATCCCGGAGAAATCGAAGGAAACACTCATTTTCGGAATTGGAGCTGGATCCGAGAGTTTACTGGAGGTGAAGCAGGAGCAGGATATGTAATAAAACACTGTTTTAACTGAATTGATCGCGTATATTTTGTATTTTGTTATAGCCTGACGTTTTGGAGGCTTTTCTGATTTGAATGCACTGTCTTCAAAGTGCAATGTGCACACATGAATGTCTTGAGTTCCTGGCCGGATATTTTCTAAGCCAATATTTTCTTACGATTCCCTCCGCCGGCTTTCGTTTCTTGGTAAACTAAAACAAGAAAAAATACGTAACTTATAAAGGTCAACACATCATCAGTGGTTTTGTGTCCGGTGGTCTTGTGTGGAGATGGAGAGGTTCAAGTCCGTTAAGATGGACTTGCACCTCTAAGGTCAACACGGGGCAGTGTGTCATATTTTTGTCAAAGTTTATTTTGAATCCAAAAATGGTTTTTGTAATAAAAAAGTCCTCTACACTTGCCCAATAGTTACACTTAGGTACCCATACTGATCTTACCTAATTTATCGATAACGTTCGATGTTCGATGATGTTCAACACTAGCACCGGTTTTTATGTCTGCGATGTGAATGAAATATTGAGAATATTGCGGGTTTCTACAGCTCACAATAAAGATGATTCAAAATAATAGGTTTTTACACACTTTATATCACAATACAATGTACAATAGACACCAATTTAACGAAATGTTAGCCACTTACCGGTGTAAGGTTAGATTCGGCCTGTTTTTGCTTTGGCATAGGCCTCAGCCTGCTACAGAACACTTCATGGTACCTCTTCTATATGATTTTCAATTTATATTACAGTTTTGCTCAATAAATAAGTCGAAAACACGGGCAAAACATAAAAATCTCACAATGACTTCTCCTGACATGTAAACAAACCCGTTGAATGGAATGGGCATCCGTGACAATGAAACCAGGAAGAGGGCGCTGATAAAAAGAGTGTGTATTGATTTTTCCTAACGTTAAACCACTGTTGTGAGAAAGAGACTGGTAGTCCAATATTGCTTCCGTGTCAAATTCGACAATTACAACAGTTCCATATGATCGTTTTTCAGAGACTTGAACGCACATTAAACTTTTATCTGACGTTCACAGAGACAATGACACACATAAAAGGCTATGGTCCTCCATAAAGCACACATTTATGGCCGTCTCAAGATGTATCCTCACTGCAATAACGATAATTAAAAACAATTAAGGCGCCCGAATCCAATAAATACCAGAACCGAAGAGACGAGAGCAAGAGAGATAATTGAAAAGATACCAAGAGAGTTATCCTCTCTCATTTTCTTCGAGAAACTCGCGGGAAATTAAACGCTTTGATTGGTTTTCGGACTGTCAAAATTGATAAAGGAGAGAAACGCACCGACTATTTCATATTTGGAATAAAGATTTTAGCGCACCACTTACGCACGGTATAAAAATATGCATTTAATTATGGGCCGAAATTCGAAATCTTCAGATCTTTTTACTACCAGCATAAAATAGCAGCAAGCGCGGTGTGCAACATTGTATGCCTTGCTTACTATACTATAAGCGAGTGGCCAGTACGCTGCCGCTACTGTACATCACAATAATGAGCGTTCATATTGACTTTTCTTGTAAGTTTTAGCTTCACTTTACAGTGACGAATCGGCTAACCGCAAGCTTTAAACGAAGTACCTAACCCGCAAACTTTTTATGACGTGATGCCATCCAAAAGATGCATCATAAACTTACAACCATTTGTTTCCGTATTTACTTATGTGTAGTTATATACCGCACTACTGTCACACAGGCCGTGGTGTGGCCGCCAGCATGAGTTCAGCAAGATTTGAGACGATTTGAGGAGGGATGGCTTCTTTCACCACACCTCGAAACCCCAACGCCAAAGA
This sequence comes from Eupithecia pulchellata, assembly GCA_963931895.1. Lineage (NCBI taxonomy): Eukaryota > Metazoa > Arthropoda > Insecta > Lepidoptera > Geometridae > Eupithecia > Eupithecia pulchellata. Next base: position 11,398,897 of record OZ007540.1, on the reverse strand, counting down.
GCGTGTACTTCACTTTAACAACGTTATTTCCCGTCAAACTCAACCATAACAATGTTTCCATTCACCAATAAACTTTTACGCACTCCAAGCACTTGCTCCACGTCCCATAAAACGATTTGACAGATCCCCGCCGCCATGTTTGTTTCCGTCTTCGACTGTTGGTTTAGGACATTTTGCAAATCGGCTTTTTATATTTTTACAACGGGATTATGGTTCTGTTTGTCTCGATAACGAAATTTGTAAGTCAATTTATATTGATCTATCGTTGTGAGGACATACATGGGTGAATTGATCCACATCACGCATCAACCCAATAATAATAGTCAACCACTAATATAGTGTGCATATAATTATGTTTGTTCACTTACATAGTTATATCCGATATGATAGCCTATTGTCACGTGGACTCGTCAATACGTGGGCGGACCATTATGTACATTCCAAAAGACTAAAGTCATTAATCCTATAAGTAAACTTGTAAATTAAATAAATGAAATTTAAATAAAGTGATATTTTAAATGATTTGAGTATGGAGTAAATATATATTTCAAAACTGTGTCGAAGTGTTTAAACACATTCATACAAATAACATTGATTGACAGATCAATCTTTCATCGGTGCAACTCGCGAGCTCTCACGTTTACAAATAAGGTCACCCAGCCCTGCGTTTACGAATACGGCATGTGGCGGCACGCACGCCTGAATGTTGCATGAGCCTGTGCCCCAGAGCCTTCTGATCGATACGCAGCCTGCCCCACGCAGGGTAATGTACCACTGTGCAATGTTCAGTCAAACATAAAAACATCTTTGTGTCTTATAAGCTAGACCTGCAAATACATCTGCAAGGCGCTCACAAGGCTTGATGTGGTCGACATCTCTTCACAAAGTATTGATAGCCCGAAAAAGCTACTTCAAAACTACTCAGCAACATACATCTGAATCCGAACTTACCTATCAAATATCAACGCTTTAGAAGACTCTTGGACGTCACAAAATATAAATTACATAAGTTAATACTCGGAAATAAAATGATTTTTTGTTCACTTCCTTAAACAAGATGAAGACAATTCTGTTTGAAATACATGTTTATATTTATGAAAGTTTTCAATGCATAGGATTACACTGTAGAAAGCTTGTCAATGCATAGGATTTCTTTTTTGACTGTTTAGTATCTCAACTATCATAGACACCAACAAGCCGATTTTATTAAAAGCTTGACGTGAGTCTGCAACAACTCTACGTGGTTATCTGACGTCATCGAGGGAACATTTCTAACAGCATCCCGCGAGACGCACGTCTGTAGAGTTCCAATATAAAAGTTTAAAACCCTCTGAGTTACATATTTAAGTGCAACTGCACATTTAAGGTTCTTATCTGAATTCTTTATTATTTTGATCGCAGTTCCCGTGCGTTGAACAAGTTAAATACAAAGTTACCACGACTCGGCCCTGGGGAGAGTTAACTAAAGTTAAGTAACAAACTTAATTTTAAACTGCGCTTTACTTATACGAGTCTATGTAGGAATGTCACAATGTGGAAAAAAGTCGGATATCCGACTTTTTTTTATTATACAATATTATAATGAAAGCGCGACTTTGAATGCTTTTTTTTATTAAAAATAATATGTGTTCTAGGGTTAGAATCTCCCTGTTAATTTCATTATATTCAGTTAAGCCGGTTACTCGTCCAACAAATTTAACAATAATTAATAATGTTGGACAATTCATACAGCATTATCAAGCCTCAAGCTAAGCAGAGCTTGTTTTATATATATTAAAGGTAGCCTTAGAAATGATAAACAAATAAATAATGCTGGTCAATTCACACAGCATCATCTGGCCCCAAAGTAAACTGAGCTCTGTGTTATGGGTACTAAACAGCTGATATACTGAATACAATACATATACATACAGTTAGATTTCATTATTATATACTGATCGTACAAACATTTGTCCGAGGCGGAATCGAACCTTGTGTGTTCGATTTCCTGCGTCATGGAATCTATCTCATTTATATCCGACTACTATGTAGCCGGAGCTCAAACTTAGAAAGCAATCCCTAACCAGGGCTATTTAACTTTTGTGAAATTGCAGAAATGGATATCGAAATTTAGCTCGATTGGAGTTTCTTTTGTGTCACTTGGAGCCACGAACGCAGCGAGCCAAGTTTCCATTGAAACCTAGAGCAGAAGTTTCTGAATGTGTGCTCATCCTGATACAAATGAAACTTTTATAAATGATCGCGGATTCCTTCATAGAAATTGTAGGAAATTACAAGTGCTGTCAAATAAGTGGCTGCATACACGAAAAATATTCTTCGTAAACAAAAGAGTAATATAATATAATAAACTATAATATATATTATACTATTAGGTATATCGAGAGTCGTAACTTCAATGGAAAGATTATGTTAACAGGTTATTTATTTCAACAGAATCTCGTCTACCGCTAAGGAGGTTTATGGAAAACTTGAATACTCGTGCTTTTCAACACCTTGAATTATTTTAACTACTTAGATAGACACGGAAGGAATAAATAAGTCACAGTCTCTTTAATGCAAGGACCACAGGGCAGGCGAGTTTGCCAGCAAAAATCACACTGTTACCGGATTTGGTGTGACTCGTTGGGAGTTCACCCCCCAGCAGTTGATCCCAGACCTGTTGTGATGATGAAGATCATCTTTTTAATTTTCATTAAAACTATTGATATGGATTAGATGAGCTACCTGTAGTTTTTTGCAACAGTCTACAATTAGCTAGTAGTTATAATTGTAATTTTCTTTGTCAAAAAGGCTTCTTTTACATTTTAAAAAAAAAGTTAAAACTCAAATTTAACATTCAGTCATACTAGACCGGACCCACATTTAATGGACCCATACAACATCTGGGTAAGGTTAGGATGAAAAATGAGTTAGTTAGATAAACTTTGAAACAAAAACAAAGTGCAGTGATGATGATTTGTGTGTGTATCAGATGTTATGACTGATAGCCAGCATCAGGAGTCCAAAACTAAAAGAGGTCCAAAACTACAAAATTACGGAATTTTCTGCAGCCTCGCAACGGTTATAAGTTGTTAGAGAGAGTCGATTGCAGAGTAAAGATACAATCAATAACATGTTATTTTTTATTTTATAACAAGTTATGATGTAAAAATGTTACTTCTCTAAGTAATTATTTTGTCTATAGAAATAATGTTATTAAAATCAGAAATATTTAGGATGCACAAATGTTTTGGTTAAATCTCGACTCAACTCAATCTTGGACGTTGCTATGTACTAGCAGCATCGAGGCTTGATGGGGACATCAAGCCTCGATGCTGCTAGTACACAACATTTTACGCTTTACTTCAAATTAATGCATAAAGTCACATTTTCGATAAAATAAATCAATACACATAAATTTGCAGTCGAATTTACCAAAATTCCTAGGCTAACAAAGCTAACAAAGTTATCAAAATGTAATCGCTCCTACAACGCTACGCGGTACACATCTGCCATACAAACTACCATGTATCTTCAACGCTACGCCGCCGTAGACATCCACGTTGTTTGCTTCGAGCGACATATTGGCGATGCTACGAGCGTAGCCCAACAGATAACAGATGAACAGATTTAGTATGCCACCGCTTTACTGAGGCAGGCAATTGTAAGCACGACCTATGTCATGCTAGATTGAAGTTTATTAGGAGAGTAGTACAGTTTGTTGTTGAGGGGATCGTCTGATATTGCTAAATTGTGTGTTTAACAAGTCACTGTACTACCTATCTAGTCGTTTGTTATGTCACTATTGTGGGCCAATCGAAGCATCAAATTATGTTTACAAACTGAATATGTGGGTCTGGAGAACAAAGCATACGTGCTTTGTTTAGATCAAAATACGCTTTAACTTTTATAGAATAGAGATCCTTTATCTTCTTTTATTTGTGTTTTATGTTAGTTTTATGTGCAAAGTCATTGAATAATGTATAACTAGCGATTTTCCTCAAGCCATTGAGCAGGCTCCAACTTGTACTGAGTATGGTTTACTCTGTGGCCGAGCAGATACAAACGACCGCTTAACGTTTTTGTTCCACTTTAGTTTCTGACTCACACTCACACTGACACTCACACTCACACTCAAAAAGGGCTATTTGAGAGACGTTGGGAATAATTCGATCATTTTCATGAAAATTTTTACAATCTAGATGGTTTCCAATTTTTATAAAAAAACATAAGCACTATTCTTACGACTTGTATTATATACAAGTCAAATTTCATACAATTAATTTTGATTAAATAAGAAATAGGTATATTTAATGTATATTATGTATAATCATATATGTATATAAATATGGATACGTTGACCTCTATTGTGTTAATTGTAAATACTAGTTTTAACTACTCTAGTCTTACCTACTGAATTTATTGCCCTGATGTAGCATCTACCATGATTGGTTTGTTGATATTTTCAGTCCATTTGTAATATAACTGTATGAGAAGTCTTCAAAATAAGTCAGACTAATATAACAATTAGACTCATCGTCCGACAAACCCTCACCACCTACAACGTAAACAAGAGTCTAATCAAACGGATTTGATTTCAGTCGTTCTCTCGCACGACTAACCAAGCTATTACGACCTTTGACCGCGAATCGAGGGTTATCGCCCATAAAATAACATAAATAAGCCGGAAAAATACCATAAAAGCCGGAACATGAGAAAGTCGATGATTTACAAGACAATGGGTAAGCACGGTCAATCGGACGAGCAATGAGGTGGGCGGTCGTTGTCGACGCTTACCTGAGAGGGATTGTGCCTAGACAACCAATATCGGTGCTATTTCAGACTACAACAAATTTACTTATTTAGGCTTACAAGACTAATAAACAAACTTAACTTAACAATTAAATTAATTTAATTTATTTAATTTAATTTTTTTACAATTTAACTTACAATTTCACTTAGACAAGTGAAATTTCGTACAGTAAAGTTTAGGTTAGTAAAAGTAATTATAAAATATGAAAAAAGTTATTTTTTCTTCACTTCAATTTTATTGCTGTTTGCTTCTGTTGTTTTCAAAATAATTATTGTATGTATAACTTGGTCCCACTCGCAACGCAATAAGGACCTCTTATATTTTTCCGATTATTTAATTGCCGGACAGGTCCTCTGTGCAAGGGGTCATTAAATACGTAATATTTTACTCCGTATCAATAAGTTAATTTATTTTTATAAAGTACTTAAATACTAAAAGTTTTAAAATTGTTTTCTTTACACAGACATTTTCAAAAGTGCCCGGCGTACGCGGGCCCGTACAAATAATTGAAAATTACGGAAAATTGTTGTGTTGAAGTTCAGTGAAAGCGGAAGCTTAATTTTATTTTTAAATGTTCTAAAGGTTCATATGTAAAAAGATCTACTGAATGAACTTGCGAAAATCCATTCGCAGGAACGCCCGAATTCAATCAATTTAAAAATGCTTTTAGTAAAACATTGGTCCGGTTCTTGATGTTTACCGAAAACGCTAACAAAATGAAATTTAAGCAATAAAGCACGACACGACACTTTAAAATAACTGAGTTAAAAGGCGTCATTTAGTATCATCATATCATTCATGAGACACCAAATAAGCGGTTTTGAAAGAATTCGTGATGATCTCAAATAACCCAACAATTTCATTCGTAATGTTTAAGGCAAATAAAACCAGATTTCGTCGTGAACCCCACTCCGCCTCTGCGCGCTTCATTATTACAAAAACAGGAGTGTCAAGTAGGAATGGCCCAAACTGAATAGGATTGGAGAGATCCGAGGCATCTCAAAAGGTTAGATGAAAAAAAATGAGGTCAGTACGTCTAAGATTCATGTTCAACAAAGGCGACCAACGACGGACTTAAACCCAGTTAGGCGCTAGCATTCAGATCAAGTTTAGTTGATTTTTTTTTTCATTTTAATATACATTTATGAAATATGTTTTTATGCATATTTTTAAACAGCTGGTTTCGGGTTGCCTTTAGCCGCAATAGTTGCTGTCGCGTAACAGCGTGCACTGTCAACTTCCGATTGTCAAATGACATGGGATCACAAAGTCCTAGTGTTAGATGCAATAAATCGGTGATCCACAAAGTAGAATAGATACACATGTAATTTAATTGCTAACTCTGGATAGAGATTATTGTGCATAAGATTCGTTATAGTTCAAGACAGTTTATTATTATCATCAAACACTGGACATATTATTATTATTTACGGTTTGCCTAGTGAATGCTTTTAGATAGCGTTTGATTCGGAGACTTCCTGAAGAGAGAATTGTCATAATAACAGGCTATCAATGTTACCAAACTAACTGATGAAGTACTTGACAACTTCAAAAGCGATGACAAGTCATTATCAATATTCTACAATAATCACAACACTTCGTATTATAATTATTTATTAAGTATTATCAGATGATGAATGATACTTGCATTAGAATGATCTAACGAGCCCATCATCAGTGGGAAATTATTGGATGCGGTTTCTAGAATGCGACTTTAGCTGAACTACGTTCGATCAACTTCTGGTGGATTCGGCCCAAGACCCTAAATATAAAATTTGATATTCAAACATTTTCGCTGCAAATGAAATTGTGTCGGAACTGGAATTGAGCCTCATGTTTTATTTATGTAAACTAGTTTATGCGATGGCTTTGGTAGCATTTGGTCATCACCGCGACAAATTACCACGTACGCAAAACGGACCATAAATTTTAAGCATTAAACCGCACCAGCTTTAGCCCGCGGTTTCTCACGCGTTTTCCGGCTTAACAAGAGGCTATATGTATTCCAGGTCAAGAAGTTTAATCAGTACTCTAAGCAGGCTTAGTGATAGATATAGATAGACATTTATTTCATTCGCACAGAATTGTTCCATGCCTATGGATATAATGGATTTATCATTATCAAACAATTCAAATAAACAAACAATCAAATTTTTCCTCTTTATAATATTAGTATAGATTAGTATAGATATTAATCACTAGATTTTTATCTCTCATAAGCTTACGTATGCTTTGAATTTATTGAGTTCCACCAAAGAACGGCGGTTATTACCCTAATGATCAATTTCCAAGTTAATTTGTGTACGACATGTATTATGATAATCATGCAATAAACATTTCTGAAGTATCGGAATGCGTGTGGGAGTGGGCGCGCGAAGGAATCGTTTGATCCTGTAATTATACGCGTGCGCGTGCTCTCGACTCGGTTCCATTTGTATTCCGCGGGCGAGTGTCGCGCGGCGTGTGCCAACTTCCGTACAGTTGGCACCGCGGATATGGGAGATACAGTAAGACTGGTAGATCTTCAATGAATGATGCTATTGACCTTGAGACCTAAAAGCCATCGGACCTGGTGACCTGATGACCTGAAATGTATTCCTCCTTCATCAGAGTTGAGCTTTAAAATCTTTTTATAATATCAGAGATGTTTGTTCTTACTGTAACATATTAAATATATTCTAATGTTGTATTGTTGTATTGTGAGATCCATTCACAAAAAGGTACAGATGCTTTAATTTATTGTGTTTCAAATTCAATAGTTAGTTAATCAATCAAATTAAAGTTCTGGCTAAATTAGCTTATCAACAAATTTGACCTGTCTAAGCGCTTTTATTGCAAACCTAAAAGTGACGACATTCTTCCAAAGAGCTATTTTCCCGTAAACCTCCTCTCGTTTGGACCACACCACACTCTCCGGGAACGCATCATAGTAAACATGAAATATCAAAGCAGCATCCACAATTAATCTCACTAAATTGCTCATAGCATTAACCTACATGGGCTCTGATCTATCCGCAGATACTGACGGCATACCAAGTAGAAGCGATATCACACATTTATTGGGACAAGAATTTCTAGTCACTTAGAAGGGGAATATTTTTTCCTCGAAATAGTGTGTTGTTGTTATCAAATTCATTGAATGAACTGACAACGTTGATATCTAAGTTTATATCTAATTTTTTTACACTAATTTATTGAAAACTTGATTGAAAATTCAATATAAACGTGTTTGGTATTGAATAAAATGTTTATCCCACCTATACGGGCGGATGTATTGTCAGTGATTTTCGCGCCTCTAAGGTTCTTTTTGATATTTACTAAATTTGTGTTTAAAACTTAGATATCACCTAGTTTTTGCACTAAGTATTCAGCAATTTTACTAGCATGTAAGTAGCTCAAGTTATCATCAAAATAGTTATATAAGTTATCGTCAAAAGGCATCGCCGCGCGGTCACATGAGGACGCCTAGTTACAAGAACAAAATCCCTCCCAGTTGTTTCTCACAGTTCATTAAGGCCGTGGAAACACAATCAAGCTAAGTAAAATGTTAACAAGTGTTCTATACATAACTAATGCCCTGAACACACGATCAAGCCCATCGCGTGACGGCGTACGTAAACCAGTTTATTGATGACACTTGTAACCGCTTGTAACTGAACCAACATTCGCTTATTGTGAGTTGTGAAGTTGTTGCATGCTCGAGAGACATTGGACGTATCATTTTATCAGTTTTTTATTTGCTACCATTGTTAAGTTAAAGTAGGTAAGTAATAAGTATAAATGCTAGGAACTTCCCATGACTGAGAACGGCGAGAGCCAAGAGAGAGAAAGGCGAAGCCAGCTTTTGCAGCTTTCTAAACATATAAATAAGCTTGCTTTTTGGGTAAGCTGCCCGTAGTTTTTTAGTTTTTTACGCAGGTGTCTACCACTCGCCTACCCGTAGAGAATACATCGATTTCGGCTTGTCAATAGCGTTTAGTGAAACAAACGTCAAAACAATGGTTCTCACAAACTAACAATTTGAATAACAACCGCAGAGGAAAATAAAAGTAGTTTTGTTTCTAACAACACCGATGTTCTGTGTGTATTTTTAGCAACGCATGGTGCCAAATTAAATGGGTCAAAAAGGTTCAGTTCCCAAATAAATAATACGACGCAACAAATAAATAAAGTACATAGGTCATTGCTGTTATTGAAAAAGATTCTAAAGGACCTTAACTTTCAAAAATATTTCAGTAAAGCACTTCGGGATTTGGAGTTCTTACGAAAAGAGGCAATCTTTAGTAGAAACATAGATGTAGTGCAATTCATCAAATTTTCAAATAGTCTAATCAAATCATAATTTACACTTAATAGACTCATTTTCATAACATCCTGCGTTGTATTCGGGTAATAATAACATGCAAAAATTAAATTCTGATGTTTTTTGCCTCTTCACGCTAAAAGAAACTGACGTATTGAGATCAAACTTCGCATAGACGTAGTTCTAGTCCTGGGAACTTCCCGTAACAACGAATACGAAGCCGCGGGGAGTCTAGCTCTGTTACGATTATTGAGAAACCTGATTTTGGAAATCATTGGCCCAATAAGAATTAGAACCCTATGAGAAATGTGATGCAAGCTATTTACTTTGACAAGGTTCCATCCCGTTCGTAACGCGCACGGTTCATCCCAACGTAAACAAACCCAGTAAATTCGTTGCAACCTGCGAGGCAATGCCCTGCATCCCGCACTACTCCGCGAATAAACAAGACGCGACATCCTCCATTAAAAAGTGCACAATGGCGGCCGGATGTGACGTCACAGGTAACCTGCCACAGGGCGGGTGGAATAGCTGGATCAGGTTTTAAATTAAAGTTAGTTGCCTAGATAACACTCCCGCGATTGATGCGGTTCTTAAATTCGGTTCTATGCCGAAATATGAACGCTTGAAATCAGACTAAGTACAGCTTAAAACAGATTTGATGAAGGTAACCAAAATCACAAGACAGTTTGACACTGGAAAAACTATCGCCATAATAGTCAAGTCTCGCCATTCATTGAATTCTGTGGTAAATAAGGATTTTCGGAACGCTGAGTCATTTTTCATTATTTTCATTCAAGAGTGTATTTCGTTCTACAATTTAAGGTACTTTCGTTTTAAAGAAATAAAATTATTTTCTTTCTTTCTCCATCATTCATCTGTACTGTCAGTAACATCCTAACCAATTATTAATACAGATACAAACCAATTTGTTTTTACTGTGTTATTCTATTCTGCGTCCTTGTTGGGCAAAAAACCACATATTAATTCAGTACTGAAAGTTGCAACGCCAGCTCCCAAACAAGGTAGTAGGTAGGTGCGCGGGGAAAGAGGCAATAGTTTCCGGTCGGACGGGTCCTTATTACGTCCTTCCGGTCCGACGGTGGCCATCGATGACGATAATCTATTACGGGCGGTAATTGAAAGCATTTTACGTGATTTTTCTATAGATTTGCGGACTAGTTCATTGGGAAAATAATTAGGCTCGCAGCCGCTGTTCTGTTGTGAATGGCTCCCTAACTACTTGAACAACATTATACTTTTACCAGAACCGAACAAAAACAAATGTTCCATAGAACCTTGTGTTTTTGTATGTATGTTCGTCAATTCCTCCGTCAATTATGGACCGATTTGGGAAAATTTCTATTGCTTGGAGAATGTTCATGTCATCAATGTTCATGACAATGTTCCGAGGTTGTCTCATAGTATTTATTACTCCCGAGGGATCAGTATTTGTGCAGAAAAACTTCATAAAACGTATGTGTGTTTGTGATTATATTAAGAAAGTTGAAGTCGGTTTTATCAAAACAAAACAATCTAATTATTTGTTGACAACTCATTAGTCTAACATTATTTATATTGAAAAATAAAGTAAATGCGAAAGTAAATATGAATGTTCGTTAACACGGTAAAACTACCGGATGAGATGTTTCTTTTGCAACGTAGTTCTAGACCTAAATACCACAGGCTTTTTATCCATTAATCAGTGCACATGGAAAAGATATAAAGAGAAACTAGAATTTTTATAAAATGAATTTACAATTAAATTCCCTCTCCCCTAATTAACCATGTGAAAGCGAAGAAGATAATGATTTTGACCACTCAAAATCCCCGGGACATTCGTTCTAATGTTATTATGAGTATATATTATGGTCAGGTGGAGCTCAGAAGCAGTCCGGAGACAGCCGGAGATAGCCGAAGGTCGGAAACTGGGACCTTTGAAGGCTTTTACTTAAACGGAATGTGCGGAAAGGTGTTATTACCAGAGTAGATTGGGATTCAAGTATCAAGGTTAAATGGCATCAGTCCGATTCTACAAATGGATCACGTAAAATCATTGAATAAGGTTTTTTGCCAGGGTTAATTGCTTTCGTAATAATATCAGTTTATCACGAGATTTGTGACCAGAAAGCCACGTTTCTGAATTTGAATAATTGACATAGAATCATTTTACGATTTATCGTAAATGAACCAACAATGTTGCAAAGACGAGAGTTAAACACTCAGCAGCAACTCTTCACAAGAAAACTTACGTGTGGCCATCGGAATCTTCTCATTACCTGTTTATTACAAAATTACTTTCATTTTATACGTTACTGTTCTACTTATAACTGTTGGGTCGCTTTTAAAGGCTTCAAGGTTTTCCAATAACGAAGCTATATTTACAACCAAGAAATATCATAACCATAATGTAAAGTATAGTAAAAGTAAAGTATTTATTTAATTTCAGGACGTCTCGTAACTTATATCCTATATCTGTGATATATGCAAGTGAAACATATAATTAACGCAGCCCAAATTGCCCAGTTAAAATGAAAAATGGTTCGCAAACGGCTCACCCTTAGGGTTCCGTAAAAAAAACCCTCGTCGCGTGAACCGCTTGCAGTGATTCGCTATGATGATTTGAGTTTAAATGGTTTAGAGCGGTTTTTGGGAAGTAAAGTTTTATAAATCTCTCCCAAGCAATGGGTATCAAAATAATGCTGGACAATCCACAGAGACCTAGCTATTTCCGAAGTAGGTAGAGCTTGAGTTACGTTGTTCTAAAAATAGCTTCATCTAGGTATATAAAATGAATTTGCAAAAACTCTTCAAAGAAGGACACTTTTATCTTCAAAGATCATTTAGTTTCAGACAGGGTTATTTGATTGATTTGTACAACTCACATCTGTGTGTAGGTAGCCAAGCCACATTCTACCGAGGCCGGAATGTGCCCGTAGCTCGGCGAAGCCCTTCGATATTAATTTTATCGATTATAATAACTCCTTTCCCTTTTATTTCTGATCTGAATCGTGCCTTACAGAAAAGTAAGTAATTTTGTGTTATTGATAATATTCCAAAAAACGATATAAATTATACGAATATAGATTGAAACTTGTGATAAAACATCTTTCGACATGAACTAAACAATCACAATAGTAAAATTCCTTGAAATGGTTAATAATTCACAACTATGACTAATATTTTTTTTTTCTTACAAGGTTTTTATTTACAGGGCCTTGATTTCTTACGAATTTTTTATTTGTCCTGAACACGAGTCAAAAGTTGAGATATTAATTAATATTGATAAGTTAATAGGTACATTTAATATGAAACATTCCCAAACCACCCCACTTTGAAAGAAAATCGATTATTCAGTAATCGAATGCGTGCAGCTAATAGATGTATCGACGTGCGTGACCCTGCACACCCTGTACCTCTATAATGTAAAGCCGGTACGAACAGCCGGTCATCTACTTTATTATTTTATTACAGCTTTATTCCGATTCAATATTCGGGTCAGATGATTTTATGTTGAGAGGATTCATGATATCGGGGAATATACGGCGACTGTATACAGTGTACTGGAATTTCATTGTTTTTATGGGCAAGGGACCATTTTACACGAGTTTTTGTATTACAGAATTTTATAGAGACAATCGGCCGACAATTCGTTCGCATCTATTTCAACATTCAACTACAATATACCCAGCCCTTGCAAAGATAAAAATTGGATTGCCTTGTGTTCTTCTATTCGAAGAAAAATGCACACATTACGAAGAAAATTTCTCTGTGTCTTGTCGTAGGCACATACAACTGTAAACGTAGTGGTAGATATGTTTACAGTAGATACAAAGAAGTCAGAAGGCTCTACAGTTATTTAAACTTAGCTGTTACTTTCCTATTAAATCAGGTAAAAAAAATATCTGAACCAATATTCTGAATTACAATTCCATCGACAATAACGCTCAGTGCAGCACAGTTAGCTTAGATTAATGAACGAATCGCCAATTACCCCGTTCATTACGGTGCGGGCCGGGAATCGATCCGCCACTCGATACTGAAGCCGTAAAGATACGCCACATCGCAGAGGAACTGCTAATTTATCGCTGTTTGAAACAATGTAATTATACGATCAGGGATAAGGAAAAACATGAGTTCTTAAGCTATAATAGAGTGTAGAGTTTTTTGAGGCATCAAGTAACTATTTTAGTAGCACTTGCTGGCTACAGCTTAGCTGGGGTCATGCGTAATCTACAAACTTTTTTGCAGGGACTGGATTTTCAAATCGGGACCGATCGTTCCCGACATGACCCTTATCGAATATCTGACTACGACGAAGACTACTCGGTACTAAGCATTTAGTTGGTATGCACTGCTATTTGTAATTTAAGTCTGTTCGATGGAAACCGACAGATTGATACTAAAGATATATTCCATGTAGCTGCCACTGGCACCTACTGTACATAATACCTACAAATTTAATTAACAAGTAGTTGAAATAAGTCTCATTCAACCTTATGACTAAAACCGAATAAAATAAATATAATTACATTTAACAAGTAACCTAAAATATATACCACGTTTTAAAACGAAATAAATTGGTGTGTTCGTTGTTTTGTAATTATTACTTATGTTACAACAAACCATTCCTGATGTTCATTTGTCAACAAAACAAATTAATTTCAAACTAAACGACTACATAATCATTTATCATTCTGTCAACAAATAACGCTAACGAAAAACAAATGAAATATAAGTACATAATCACCAAATAAAAAACTAATGAGAAGTACACAGTATTTACCTGAATATCTCGATACCTATCCACAAAGTAATACACAATCACACGCCACAAGAATCTTAAAACTGTAACCTCTACCACTTCACTGCCATCCAACACACACAACATCCTTAAATTTATTCTACATTAATATTCAAACTCTGCAAGTCGAAGTTGAAAACTTACGCACAAATCGCGAAAGGAGGAGATCGCCTCTCTCGCCACGTCCGGTCGCCGCGAGCGCGCGACGTAAACTAACTAGCGTATCTAAACAGCCCCAGCAGTTTTCCGGGTTAGAGAGGGATGGGATATTTATGCCCTGGGAAATGCTGTTGCGTGAGAGAGAAAGTAGAAGGAAGGTTGTGTCTGGAGCGATGCGGTCATTGCAAAGTTCGGGCATTGGCATAGTGCAATCATTCGTCTAATCAAGTAGCCCTTTCATTTTGTTTGGTGCTTCATTATGAGGGTGCAGGGTTACCTGCGGGCTAATTCTGTTTGATAACATAATGTAGGGGTTAATGTCAAGGCTCGTCGATTTGCTTTTGATTTTGTTCAGTGAACTGTCTACGGCCGGTATATTATCGTTTTATTAGGATAAGTTTTGTCGGATTGTTATCTATAAAGTACGGGGTAGAGTCATAAATAGAATACAAATGTTTTGTACTGCACAAAGTTACCGAAATATAAAACAGAACAAGAAAATATGGATTAAATTCTACAGTTAACTTTTTAGTATACACACATTGACAAGCACTATTTCTTGAAAATATGACATTTTAGTCCAAGTCTGGGCCGACCAGGGCTTACAATAAAATATTCTACATAAACTACAAATACATGAGAACCAGTAAAAATAATATACAGGAGTCTTCACTTTCACTCCAAACTTTGTGTTATTATCATTCGAAACAAAGAATAAGGAAATCCTTATCAGCGTTATCAGGAAACTGACATGAAAGTTTTACACTTGTTTGAGTTATGAGGGTAGATTACAGGGACGCGATTGTTGCCGAAGGATTAGAGGCGTCGTTTCCGCCGGAAATGTTATACTTTTTCGTTGTTAATCACTCGTTTACTACCTTTGTTTAAGGGTATTTGGTATTGTTTCTAACACACTGTGAACCAGTTCAGTTTTTTTTGTGGATTTGTTTCGGATCTGACAAAATAATTAAGGTTCAAGTTCTAAGTCTTCTGAGTTTAAGTCTTTATTGCATGAAAGGATGTGCAATTTTTTTAAGTTCCTTTATTGTGGTGTACAAAATTCTTGTATCAACATCATCAGCCCACTTACGTCCACTGTTGAACATAGACTTGCTCCCATGGTCTGTCTTGTAGCCGTTTCTATTATTATAATTTTTTTGGATTGTAAAATTATATATAGAACTCTAGTGTCTAGATAAACCTAATTTAGGATTTAAGATGCTACTAAATATAAAAATTTCATCATTTCTTTTAATAAAAGCTATCTATCTATTCATCTATAAACGACTAGATATGTATATAGAGCACGAGATTTTGTCTATGCTCTCGTGCTAAAATGCGATGTACACAATAATGACACGGATACTTCATATGCCAGTGAATCAACATAAAATTACTTTTTTAAAAATATACGAAATATTTATAAAAACTTTGTAAAAATCGTCTACGAGTTACAAGAAGCTACGAGGTGCTACGAGGCGCTACGAGGAGCTACGAGGTGCTACGAACGTAGTACGACGTATTTCACAGTCCAGCAACTTCCTTTCTAGTAATTGTAACTTCGTGCGATGGAAAAAATACTCTCAATATTGTCTCCAGTCCGTGCTAGACTTGTTTACCGTCCTTTATTAAAGATAAGTTGGACTTTACTAGATGATGTCTTATGTCCAGTTATATATTACTATAAAATATTTGGCTTTGTACGAAAATCAATAAAGTAAGATTATTATTATTATTTCTTTGTTTAAAAAGACTTTGTTGCCCTTTCAAAAAAAATGAAGCAAGATCAACTTTCGGATGTCCGTTTTTGTGGAGCCATTTTTTTATAATTCTAGTTTTGGATTCTGGATTTTACACACCATGGAGAGTTTAAATAATAAATTATCAATCAACCACGATTTGGAGTAATTATTTATTGGAACGTGAGCTTCCTGTGCTTTGAATGACCTCAGAGGATTCTTGGAACCTTTGTTCTGGAGAAATCATTCAAAAAATAAATCTGTGCGCATAGTATTTCAAAGGGTAGACAACCCAATAAGGATAAACTTGGACATTTACCATTGGACTCTGAAATTATGTGTATGTACTTAACTGTATGCGCTTAAGACAAATATATCGTCTGAATGAAAGAAAGATTACACCCAAGTGCGAGTGATATTATTGTGTATAGAACACCAGAAAAATTATACATATTTATAAAAGTACAGTCGCTTATACTGAAAATAAAAGTTTTTTTGTTGTTCGGCTTTGTTGATACTTCCTTTTAATTAAGTATACTTGTATTTAGCAAACTCGCATGTTACAGTGCCTTTCTATAAAACCTTGTTATTTTAACATCCCGTGGTGACCCCTCCTCGCTCGGAGGGCTTGTTTGATCGACGGCGCGTGTGCCTCCAACGTGTGGCTACAGACGTATGCGTATACGTATGTGTGTATATATGGGTATAGAGCAGTAGGTAAGTATAGATTGTAGGTATGTAGGTCGCGGGTTTGTACAGGGTTTTAGACCACTGTCAATAGTGTGGTAGAGGAAAGTTAGAGAAGTATAGACAGAGGAAAAGTTAAATAACGAAAAATAAGAATGTACTTATAGTTTACCCAACTGTAAAAGAAGAAGGGTTATGTTTTTGTTCTGTTGGTATGTCGAAAGTTTTGATCAGAACAATTGTAGCTTAAATCTGAAAAATATGCCTCCCAGTAAACGTTTAACGAGTTTTATAGTGCACTCTCCAAAACATTTTCTAACATTTAAAACTATGTATAAATCAAACTCCTATCTGTCTAGGATTTTTAAGAGAATTTTGTCAAAACAATCAGTTTGGTCGAAACCAATAAAAGTTACTTCAAAATAACAAGAACCATGAATTTCCAGCCCAAAGTTCAGTATCATCAAATATTCCGGAGTTTAAGGCTGACCGCGACCGCAAATTGAATTCTCTCACCTCCCAATCGTACAGATTGTATAATACGTTATACCAATCATACAGATTATATTAAACCCATCATACAGATTATATTCTGCTGATTCGATCAAATAATTCAGGATGTCATACACATTTTTGTTTTCATGCTGTTTGTTGTGCTCGTCAATGTTTAAACGGTCAATCATTATTATATCACATACGATCAACTGCGATATGCGTTTCAAATAATTAATTACTTAATGATGTACACGTAAATGAGCTCTAGTTGACTTTTAAGTATTATTTTTAATACCTCGTATGTATTCAGTGTTCATTATTAAGTGTAATTTGTAGATAGATCAAAAACATTTGCTAAAAACACTTCATAAACAGAAACAGCTTTAGACACAGAGTATGTAGTGCTCTATTGGTATAGTTAAAAAAATGATATTATATATTTTTTTAAGTATCCTATTTCGTGATCGACTCACTATAGTATGCATCAAATGCATTCCTTCATTCGCCGCGGGACGGTGAAGCTAATTCCAAACGAGTGTGATGTTTAAGATTTGTCGCGTAAAAAGCATATTTTGAACCGAGTAAATTAATTGCGAGTCACAAAAAGTACTCTGGAAATGTAATTTTTTGTACTGGTATGAAGCGAGAAAGCAAATTATTTTACGTGATTCACAACTTTATAATTTACGGACGTTTGGCCTTACCCTAAGCCGAGAAAATTCCTATGCGCTCGTTTGTCGCAATATTTTCTATTGAATTGAATTAAAACTTATTGCTTATACAAGCTCTATTTACGTGGGGGAGAACTCTCTACATAGAGAAGAGAGTAATCTCCCAAAAATAATTATCATTAGTTTGTTTTTACAAATTGAGCTACTACGAGTATTTTTGTTATCAAAGACTAAATTAACTGATGTACTCGCACAAACTCTAAAGCTAAAATGGAAATGGGCTAGACATATCTCACCCATAAACCAATATCAAGTGTCACAATCAACTTCATAGACTTCGATCGCATAATAAAATACAATAATTTTATATGAATTGAGTATACCTTCAAATATCCTATAGCAGGTGTTTTCGTTTTATAGTCTCGTAAAGAAGGTCGTGCCAGTAAAAATATTTAATCGCGGGTAGAATGAATACGCGTTTATTTGAATAAAACGTAAGCGAAAGAAAATACGGGGTAAGACGTTTTATGTACAGGTAGCCTACGTTCCTTTATATGACACGATTGTACGTGTTTCAATGAACATACATGTTAGAAAGATAATATTTTTATTGCACCTTATAAAACAGTATAAAAAACAAGGGTTATTACTACTTAAGTTGTAATAAACCCTTGTTAGAAGGTATGGCGTTCGACTCAACCCGTGGTTGTCTTAAGAGGTGAGGGTCAGACCTATCAGTGGAATTGCAGCAGCTTCCTTGTATTTTAACACATCTGGTGCGATCAACGGAATTCGACTCACGCGTTGAGAATCCCAGCAAAGGCGGACCAATTAATCGATGGGAAGACGATTTGCCTAAGTAACGTTATATGGCATGCCTGAACCACGTGCTATGGCATACAATGGAGGAGGCCTGAATCCCACCTACATCTGGAAATGAGTCAAAGAGTAGTACCTATTGAATGAGTCGATATATCGAACCTAATAATAATTACTTCTATAAGTCAGGGAATGAAAGTTGATCTTATTTATTTATTGGAATTTTAGTGCGATCACCAATCCGCCGCCGCGTTTGGAAATAACCCTATATACAAGGTATACCTTACATACAAACTACCATTACTATTACCGTATATCTATACTAATATTATAAAGAGGAAAGATTTGATTGTTTGTTTGTTTGTATGTTTGTTTGTTTGTTTGTTTGTTTGTTTGTTTGAATTGAATAGGCTCCGAAACTACTGGACCAATTTGAAAAATTCTTCCACTATAAGAATCCTAAAATTTCCGTGATGAACATAGGCTATAAAATATTTTCAAAAAAGTTAGAGATCCGTATAAAAACTTCAATAATAAAACCATAGCGCTATACATCAACTTCTTTTTTTTTCTTTTTTTGCGCTGCTCTCTTTTGCTGTGACTCAAGTTCAACTTCTTTTTTTTATGGCACCGCTTTTGCTACGACGACTCCGCCAGTGTCAGTTATGGATTGTCATAGACATCACAATTCGTTACTGGGGTGCGAGAGGAAACTCAATGTCAAAAAATATAAAAACTTCAAGATGGGAACCATGCGATGTAGGCGATATAGCGGTGCGAGAGAAAAGTCTTTAAATAAGTAAAGGAGGTAAAGGTACTATTTTAAAAAGGAAAGATTTTATTGTTTGTTTGTGGTTTGAATTGAATAGGTTCTGAAACTACTAGACCTTTTTTGAAAAAAAAATCATCATTAGAATGATAACCAAGCTATAGAATATTTTTAAAGTTAGTGATCAAGTAGTGATCCTTATGAAAACTTCAATAATAAAGTACCTTATCTAACGTGTGTGTGTGTAAAGACTTAAAATTCTTTAAAATACCCGTGCGAAGCCGGGGCGGGCTGCTAGTACCCTATATATAACCTAGGCTATAAGGCACGTTGTACAGTTGACGTGTGAGTGATGTAGAATGTACGTCATAGACGAGGGACGAGAGTCTCAAGCGAAAATAAATTGTAGCTCCAATGATATGGCAGTCTGGATATACGCTCATGGAATCGAATTAAACTGCTCACCGAGAGTATCTTCGATATTCCATAATTACTGAGGTTGTCGTTCGTAAGTAGACTTATTACTTTCCAATAAGAACCAACGCCGCGTGACCGTTAGCGTCTTACGAACCGAGTGGAATCAATACCCAAATCGTAGAAAGTCGACAAGTGAAAAGTAGAGCTCAGCATGCAATTCCGGCACTTAGATTTTTCGCATCCCACTGACCCTATTAGTGAAGGGAAGCCATTGCTGTTATCCCTGTGTCGTGAACAGCAGCCCTAAGGCAGGGACATACGTAAGGCGAGGTTCCCACTAGACTAGTGAACCGAACTAGTGAATTGTAAAGTTGATAGTGAAGTTGCGAAATTAAGCTTTTATAAGTTCTTATCAAAATAATTTTGTCTTTCACAAAATCTGCGTTCGCGATCCCTATATACGTGTTTTCACACCTTACTCTACCTCTATTGATTAGCTTTATGCGAGCCTCAATAAGCTCAGCTCAATAACACGATGGTGATATTCGTGAATTTAAATTTATAGTAACTTAGAATAAATACTTTAAATTCAATTATTGAATTACAGGGACTTCTCGACATTAACCATCTGTGTCTTTAGATCTCCAACTATTAACTAGATTATTCTCAGGCTGACCAGTTTGAAAAAACCCATGAAGCCTGTAAAAGTTAAACCACTAACTCGACTAAGCACTCGCCTGTTACAGCTTTGGTTACACCCGCGTGTAGTTATTAAAACTGAAACCAGTAGTAACTCTACTAAACACTAGCCCGCTGTAACCCCAGCCTGCGACCGTCCCTTCACACGCGACATTGGACTCGTTAATACAGCCTGATGGCGAGAGCGCTTGAGACCTCTTGACTCGTATTTTCTTGTCATTACTGGAAAATTCCGGATCGACCCCAGAAACTTTGGTTTCAGGTTATTTTTGAAGACGTGTCCTGTGTTGTTTATGTTTCGTAGAGGAAGTAATACCATCTCTGCTCCTCAAAAAATGAAATAATTTGAGAGAAGTGGGTAATGGGGGTACCACGTCGAAAATTCTGATTATTCTCGAATAATCGGAAATGGTTTGTTGTGTGACGATGGTAAGAGGCCTGACGGCATGGCACTTGTTCCATGGGAGTTAGGGAAGCTCATTGTGTGGGACGCTACATGCTTCCACCCTCCCAACTTTCGAGGACATCTATGAGGCCTGGTGCGGCGGCAGATTTGGGCGAAAATCCCAAGAGGCGCAAATATGTTGTTCTTGATCTGTGCCTACGAATTCGCCCTTAGAGTCGAGACCCTAGGTCTGTGGGGTACCGAGGTACTCCGGGTTTTCAAAAAATTAAATTATTATTATTATATTAAAATATCCAAACATGCTGTTTGAAAGAAGTCACATAAATAACTTCAATACTAGATACAATTTTTTAACCTATGTATGTAGGTGTACTGTTATGTTTAAATCCCGTAGTCACGATGAAGGCAGGTATTTTATTGGTCGTTTTTAAATTGCTTCTCTCCATAGAACAACAGCGCACACAAAAGCGCATCTAACTAAAATCTATTTTTGCATATAAAACCTCCTACTACCTAGTGAACACAAACAACTCTGCGAAAATCTTGTAAAACTTCCACAATCCAAACATCTCCATAACCGACGAGTTGACAATGGCTGTCAGAAGTTTGACTTATCGGCTTATACGCAAATACTTACCAAGTCCGTAAGTCGATTTAAAGATAAACCGAGTTAGAAATAAATTATGTTAAGATGGCGTTACTGCGGCGAGCGATAAACATATCTCTGCGGGTGGATATAAGGTTGATCTACGTAAAGCTCCGACCTTAGCTATAAACCTGAATGTTTTCATGCTGAATTTCTTTCCTATAATAAAAGTATGTACTCACGTGTAATATTACTAGCATTTCTTATCATAAACTTCAATCTCACAGGCGTTTTAGCTTTTATAGCAACCAAATTATCCCCACTATCGTGTAACCACCCTTTTGCATAATTAGAGCTCTGCACCAAGGAAATTAATGTTTATCCAAATGACCTTATTGCTATCAGCAATCTCTTCCTATCTGGAAGAGCAATAAGGTCGTTGGCATTTCTTTCTGTATTGGCTATCTGTCTTTACGTGGTACAAAATAGTAATAGCTAGTACCAACATACTTGACATGAAAATTAAAATCTGAAACCAAACCATCAGTATCTGGCGCAGCGCATCAGTATTGCCTTAAAGCGAGGCAATGCAGCCAGCATCTTAGGTAAACTTCCAACAGGTATTGATATAGATCAGTTGAACTACCTGTAGTTTGTTTGCAACAGTCTGCAGTTAGCCCAATTATTTCAATTGTAAATACTAGCTCTAATTTAACAATACTCGTTACAATCTTGTCTCGACACAGATAAGTTACAAAACCTGGTTTATCCACATTTATTCCTGACAGCGACAGCGGGCGGAGACGTCGCGAGCACGCGTGTTTCGGACTCGCCTAGAATTGTAATTTTATAGGCATCGGTGTGTACTTGCCCTTATTTCGCAAGATTTTTATTTGACTGCTTGTTTTTTATTGCTCTGTGTCTTACAGGACCTACAAATTCTTCAAAAAATAATTCCTAACCTAAGTTCGTACTACGTAGTTTCGAGGATCGTTTTGAATTTCTGTTTCAATTGAATATCTTAGAAATAAACTGCTTGTAAAGTATTGTTTGAGGCAGGTACTAAATAAGTAATAATGTAGTTTATAATTGTTACCGAAATGAATTTGAAGTTGAATGAAAAGGAAATGGTTCCGTGGAATGCAGCAGCTAACGATAGTGGACATAATAACGTAGTTTCTAATCTTACAATTTTAAGCACATGGACAAGTCAAATTAACCTTATACACATACCTACGCGTTAATAATTATTATATTTACTACGCCTTGTCGAGGCAGAATGTATTAGAACTACCTAATTATTTATTATTAAGACATATTGTACCGACATTCCTGCAAATAAATGATCTATGATTATGATTCAACTTGTTGTCTAGAAGCGGGGGGAAATATAACTACTGGAGCAAAATTTAATCAAAAACTAAAATACGAGTCAATTGTCAACGGAGATGCGACACTCGCGAGTACCAGATGAATAAGTTGAGTATTCGCGTCGCCAGATGTCGCGGCTGACGTTATTATACACCGGAAACGTGCTGACACCGACTGTTTGTGTGTCACGATAACAGTAGCAGATAAGTCAATGTATTGTAGTCTAGAATCCAAGATATATTTGGAAACGTCTATGACAATAAACTAGATAATAATATGTTTGTTTACACAAAAATCAAAGCTCTAAATCGTACAAATACTGGTACCAAGTCCAGAAATAACTAACAAGTACAAGACGTTTGAAAATTTTTCGTTTTTGAAACGACACAATTAGCATGCTATGACTAGGATAAAAAAAATGTACTGAGTTACATTCGTAGTATAATTATAGCGATTTCAAAATAAAGAAGTTTTAAATTGAAATAAATTATAATCAGTAACCAGAAAATATAACCAGAAATCTTCCTGGACGATAGCGTACATCATCAATCGATTCGGCCAAACGAAACTAGGTAAAACATCCAACCTCGTTCCAATAAGGTACCTACCTAGCCCGCGGGATGTGGTCAGCAAATGAAGGCATCGCGTGACGCGGCGCCGGCGCCGTCCCTCTATACTGCTACAGGGTGTTTTACTAATGCTAGGGGGCGGTGGTATCTTACTTTTGTGCAAACGAACTAAAAAAAAAAACGAACAAATAAAATAAAATAGAACTTTATTTAATTTGCTTTATGTGGTGATCAAACAGTTTGACACGTTTTATGTCGTGACTTAATTAACTCATTACTTCCTCCATTTATGTGTCCTCGCATGTAGCTTAAAATAGTTAGTAGTTATTCAGTATCCTTGGATCTAACAAGGATGACGATATATAATATAAAATATAATTTAATAGTAAGAACAAGGTACTATATTCTTCACAATCATCCTATGATGCCCACAAACGTACACTACTGAACACAGGCCATAAATACCGCTCCAAACCGGGTCCAAGCATAGACTCCTCGACCGCTACAATGTCGTCAGTCCATCGAATGCTTCTCCAAAACTACGCATTTTCCATTTTGCACTAAACTTCTTAGTGTACTATGAAGCCGTATCTATCACAAACTGGGTAAGCCAACGGCAGAATAGCCATCGTCTTCTCTCGTGTGTCTTTGCGATGTAATGGTCAAGTTTAGCTAGCTCACAAATTCTATTGACATGATAATAAAGAAAGTAGTTTGCCTAAATAGTGAATTATGAAAAAAATAAACCTGAATCACATGATCAAAGTCTTTTTAGGTAAACGATACTTATTGCTACCATGACACTTAGCTTTAGAATTGTGTGGTAGCGTCACGTCCCAACTCCTAGATTTCTAATTAAATTACTTAATTATATTTAAAGCTACTTATAGACACTCTCTACAGTCCTATAAAACAATTACTGCATTACAAAACACCTCTCTGTACACCGTATATAATAATTGTCTTGGAGAGCTCTTTATTCTTCTTCTAGCAAACCGGAAATAGCGTAACATCCTGTATAAAAACGTACTCCCTATATCTAAATTGCGGCAGGTACGCTGACGTGCGACGGTTAAAAACGAATTATAACGCACCCTGTAGCCATTTGTCATACCCGCCTCCTCATTTATATCACTCTTTTTAGAATACAGCGTGAAATGAACCTTATTACCGAAGTGTAGGGTCTAAATGGCGTGAAGTCTTCTTACGATTAAACAATGGAAAGAGAATTCATACTAAAATAAGCAAAGAATAGTGAACAAAATTCTCCGATTCTCTTATTTATTTCATATGAATGTCATTCGTGTCAGAAACAAAATTTAGAACATGTCCCACAGTTTCATCTTTAAAATAAGCTGTGATTACAATAAAGCCACTTAGAAAAATAACACAAACTATACTTACTCTAAAACTACCCCTGAACAAATAATCACTTACCATTACCAGTGTTCATTTTTCATCCAATAACTATAACCTCATCTGTGGCATAGTCGCGGAGACAGCGAACTATTAATTTGCGATATAAACAAAGGAATTGACAGGATATTAATTAGAGCGACTGGATTGATGATTGGCAAGTTCCGTGCTGACAGGGGGCGGGGGAGGGGTCCGTAGAATCAATACTTTGTGGTCGTTCTGTCATAAAGTGGGTCACCTGTAAAACTACGAGTGAGCTAAAGTTTCTTCTCGAATTGATCCCTAAAGATTATTAAGTTAAAATTGGGGAAAATCGCTATCAGTTTTTCATTTAAAGCGTATGTACCCATGGCAATTTTCGCAAGAAGTGAAATAGAATAATAAGCAATCGTTCAAAAGTTCAATCTTTATAACATCAATCCCCGTGTAAAGTTTTAGGGGTATATGTAAATACAACACCCAGACATACAACAAACATCCTAACTGTATAAAACCAAGGAGATCATCAACAAAGTTATATTCCTCTCTCGTGAGGTACCTACTCAGACATTCTAAGTACAGCGTTGGGAATTAGCGATGGGCTGCTAAACTACATTGTAATCCAGATGTTACTTTCATTCGCGCTCGTAAGGTACGCAAACGAACTATCACAATATCAGCTAAGTCATTTTTAATTACAGAAATAATTGGTTTTGTTTATTTAATCAAGATTTAGTGGTACGGTCAGCAGGAAAATTAACACGCTATTTAACAATATAGAATCGTGTTGCGGTAAAAATACATACATAATGTAGGAACACGACGCACCTTTATCGCCATCAGTTTCCGCATTAAAGTCCTTATCCAAAAGTGAGTTAGGAAAGTTATCTAAGTTGAGTTTTGCATTTAATATGCTATTGAGAAACTTTTTAACTTA
Organism: Eupithecia pulchellata; assembly: GCA_963931895.1. Lineage (NCBI taxonomy): Eukaryota > Metazoa > Arthropoda > Insecta > Lepidoptera > Geometridae > Eupithecia > Eupithecia pulchellata. Next base: position 11,373,279 of record OZ007540.1, on the reverse strand, counting down.
TATTATGTGTAGTTTTAGTTTTCGTCCCTTCAATTCTGTGACTCATAAGCAAACATTATGAGTTCACTCTTCGAAAGCAGCTGCCCAATTTCAAAACTTCTTCATAATAAAACTTGTATTTACTTTGAAAGCTTTTGAAAACAAAACCCAGCAGAAATAAAGGCCAAGCACTTGCAACCTCCGTCTCGCGTTTATTCCATCCAACATTTTAGTTTATTCCAACCAAAAATCCTTCCGAATTCCTGGTCCATGTAAAACGACCCATATTTCTGTCATTGTTTGCATTCATCGTGCACGGGGGCTGGAACTCGCGAGGTTTTAAAGGTTAAAGAGTGCAATTCAGTAATGGGCGGAGTAAGTACCAATTCCGTGCAGTTTGCAGCAGAACCGTTCGGACAGTAAATCTCAATACGGACAAACGCGTTTAGACTGCTGGCGGGGAGCCAACCCGGACTCCGAGCCCTGGAAAAGACAGGGCATATTTCAACTTTCCACATTGCATGACTAATTTAGGTCAATGAAACGATCTCCATCTTGGCTACTTTATTCTTCTGTTTTCGTTCGATCTTTATGATGATATTTTGATGTGGTGATACACTAATTCTTCTTTGACATCTAATCTATACTTTACTACCTACCTCCCATTACCCTCACATTGTGATCAGTATAATAATTTTAAATTATGCTGCGATATATTAGCTCCTTGTTGCTTAGTATTTATAACTTATAGTCGTTACGATTCAAAATCAATAAGAACGGCTATCAATAAGAACCATTATTAACTATCTTAAATTTAATTATAAATTTAACGGACAAGTTAATCTACCATTATAAGTCATGCCCGTCAGTCTAAGCCTACACCCACTGCCCACTCTATGGAAGATGTCTTCTAGTCCTAGCTTTAAATTGGTCAAATTAGTAATTCCGAAACCAATGTCTCATCCAGTACTTTCTAACTCAGTTCATCAAGTTCACGTTGAAATCTAGCAGCTTGGCGCACGCCTTTTCCCACCACAATACAACTCCGAGCCACTGAGAGCACTGCACGGAATTACTTTAATCAGTCCATCAATACACTTACTTCCTCGCGGCTCCCGAACCTGGGCTCGTGACCTATCTTGGAAGCTTCGCACTGTGAGCCATCTGCTCTTTAGGTTTACTCTAGTATTTATCATAATTGCGTTTAATTTTGCGATTGCTGTGAAATGTTTTATCAGTTCTCTGCCTCAGTACCTACTTACTGCTTCTGAAATAGAGATGTAGAGTGTGGTGTGATGTGTATCTGATCGACCCGCAAATTGGGCTCCCTTCTGTCGCATTCCACTTAACTTTCCCTGTGATGATGAGTTTATGGAAGTCGGGCTTTGGAGCTGCTCAGCTACTTTCAACTCAACAAAATCTAAGAACAATTTTGCATATTTTTCCTTATCTTACAACAAATCAAAACAATCCGTGTTACAAAAGCGAACGATAACCGTTTAAATCAGTTTCGGCTCCCCTTCAAAAGCTAAGAATTTAATATATCCAATCACGAGTGGTGGGGGAACGAGGTTACCTCGTGCCGTTCCACCCCGTCACATGTCACTCATAATTCGTCACGCGCCCTGAGCGGACGGAAAATATGTTATGTACTACCTACCGTTGGAGTCAGATTTCGTTAAGGGCACACTATTCAAATTGGCATGACGGAGCATTTCAATATTAGAAGCAGAGATGGGTGGTACAGTTGCACAATTTCTAGGTACAACATTGCTAAGACCAGTAAAATAGAAATTGAGTTACTGGAAAAAATAACTATGCAACAAAAAAATAAAACTTAGGATAAGTTTATTAATATGTCTAAGTAGCTAGCTTCAGAGCAGCTCTTGCGAATAAGTTTGTTTAGTTTGAAGACATTTAATTTTCTGAGTGCTCTATGCCATTCTCTACTTCATAAACCGAAACCGAATCGATACAAAAGTAAAACAAAATCTCCGAGGGGTTTGATTAAATAGACCTTCCGGGCCATTTGCTAATTGGAAATCTTGCGATCGTTTCGTTGAAAAATATCTCAAAATTAAATGTTTCCGGAAACAAAAGTTGAATTGGCTGAGATTTTATTGAAGTTGAATTGACTCGCTGCTAATATCGTGAAAGCGTACTTTGAGTTCTTTTTTATCTTTAGTCCGTGATTTAGTTCTAAGCTTTGGCTAGTACCTACCTGCTTGTAGCAATTTACCAAATAAGTGAGAATTTCGAAACATTACCACTCAAAGCAAAATTTTGATACAAATATCTAATTTTAAAGATCGGTCAGAGTGCATACACTTACTAGTCCAGTGCTGACTCAAATATTAGAACAAACAGAGTTCATCTCAAAATAAACATAATGCAAGTCCCGCTTTCTCCATTTCATTCAGTACCCTCTTAGGTATCTCAAATCTTGCTTAAAATAGTTATAGGAATGCCAAAATAGCCTATTGTCATACATTTTTTATTTATAAATTAATAGAATCATAATGGTCGGAAATTGCAGGTATTAATGAATTATTCCTATACACACTAGTGGTAGGAACTGTAGGTAGGCAGGCTCGCCGCAAATTGTATGGTGATAATAAATACGCGTGATTGTAGCGCCACAGACTAGGCGGGGCGGCTATTGTAATTTTTATTTGGTTACAGCTGAAATAGATATCATCAAAAATGGCTTGAATTAAATATTTGCTCAGGGTATCTGTGTTCATTTCTGTTGAAAAAAGTAAACTCAGTTCACTAAGAAAGTAAACTAATACATTCCGAAACAAACAATTTTGGTACCAATTGATACTAGTTCTAATTTGTTTTCAGTAAGTACTTGCAATTTGTTCACGAGTTAATTCAGCTTCAAACAAGAAAAAAACATTTAAAATAGCAGTCTTTCTCTTCGTGAAATCAATCAATTAGTTTTCGGTGGAATTTTAAAAAGATCTTTTTAGTATATAAATCACATGGACATAGACAATAAACAAAGTTACTTAGTGGTTGATAATCTGAACGCGAAAGCATCGCACACAGTCCAGAAAATTCGTATCTGTCCCAACTCATCATTGGCCAATCTGTTGTATAGATTAGTTTCCGTGCAATTAATAATTCGGTGGGATTTGGCGGACGAGCATATTTGGTTGTTTGATCTGATTTATCGAGTTAGTGAACAAACAGCGCAGTGGACTGCGAACCCGTGATTATTTCGCCGGATTAGGTACTACAGTGAAAGCCTTTAATGGACTCATCAATATCATAACTAATGAGCATAGGAATTATTACTTGCAAGCTTCTGCCCTAGGCTTCGCATGCGTGGTTTGTAATCAAAAGTAGTATTTAAATTAGCACGCAAAATTTTGACACGATCCGTTCAACAGTTTTTGCGAAACTCATCACAACTTTTATTTTATTTATTTAAAAACTTTTGCCTACGTGTAAATTACTGAAAATCAAAATCTTTTTATTTCTATAAATATCTACAGTAAATGTAACATAAAAAAGGTAAAAATTCTTGAGATATTTTCATCCTTACTAATATTGGCTTGCGTTACTCTGGCAACAGATCATGACAATGAGATATCAATTAAGGTAATTAACTGAGAATATAAAAAAGGAGATTTGAAATTGGTTCGTACCTAGATCAGAGTGCAGCATGAAAACAAACGCCGTTTTTGCATCAAATCCTGTAAAACTTCATCACGACATACCTATGAAAATTAAAATAAAAACACCGTAAAAACCGTATATTTTTCCTGAAACGAAGTTCGGAAGATGGGAAACGAAATAGACAATCCTTTCAGCACATCAAAGCGAGCCGCGCCGGCGGAAGCTGGCAGATTCTGGCAGATCTGGGCAAATTCAATAAATAATCGCTCGATTGAGATGTGCGCGGCGGGCCACGACCCGCGCGGGCAGGGGGCTCGTTCCTTAGCGAGCAGTACCGAAACTTATCTAAGGACTTAGGTAAATGTTCTCAGTGGGTAACCTTTAGGAAGAACGGTTTAATTAAAATACTTATCAAAACTTTTGTGTCCAACGGTATTTTTTAAACGCATTTCTACTGCTAACCTTTGTTATTTATTTAAGATATTGGTTGGAACATCAATTTACACCTACGAAATGCAGGTTGATCTGTAGTTGTACGGTGCACCGTACAGTTGGCTTTACCTTTCTTTGGTCTAAGCTTTCACCGCATGCGCAGAAAGACAAATATACCGGCAGCGACTAATCATTATTATAAATTTTCACGAGTATATTTGTTCCCGTGATTCATATTAATAAACGCGATACCCGTGAATACTTATAATAATATACTGACATCGTATATAAACTATTATAATAAAAATCTCTAGCGACTATTCTCTTTGCGGAATAAAATCCTCTACTAAGTATTTATACCACTGTCATAAAATACTATATAATTTAAAGTTCTTCCTCTTTCCGTAACAGCGTCCCGAAGTAGGTACCCGTGTTTCCGCCACCACCTCTGCCTTCCGCATCGGCAAATAAAATCCGCCGTCGCGTGTCGGCCGGCATCTAATATCCGCCGCCCCGGTTGAGTCGCGAGTGCCGATGACGCGCCCGATTATGGCGTCTCCAGTGCTGTTAGCACGAGCATCGGTCAGTGACAAGTTTGGACTTTAAAATTTGCGGTAATAAGCAGAAGCAAGGTAAATTATCGGGCAGTAGTGAGAGATGATAGATGAGGTTTTAATAACCTTAACTTATTTTAATGATCACAAAATAGGCACCAACAAGATAAATTTTATAAGTACTTTAAATTATTATCAAAAGAGGCTTTATTAATCTTAATTTTTTGCATAATAATTAAACTGTCGTGAAGAAAGATATCGTAATCGCATAGAATGGCCTGCCGGCGCCGGGCCACCCGAACGAGTACCTATGTCAAAAAAAAATATCCCCATCGCCCCTAGTCAACTTTGTCTTATTTAGCATGAATTACTTTATAAATAAAAAAGTTTTTGTGTGCTATTTATTTAATAACACCCTTTAAAGTCAAAAAAACTGATAAAAACTTTATTTATTAATTGCTCAAAACTTAATTTTCAAAGATACAGTGTATTGGTTCTGTACGGCAGACTAAACTCTAGCTAAAACCGATGTGAGATGTTTGTAAGCAAACCGCGCTTACTTATGTAAGTGGAAGTTGACTTTATCGTCGTAAACCTACGCAACTTCCCAAAAATCTTGCCCTGATTTATGATCATTACATCAATAAAATAAATAATGATATGAATTTACTCAAATGTCTGAAACCCAACACCTATAATAGATAGTGGTTTAAGAGCTTTTGTTGTGATTTTTTAAATGTAGGTATAGCAGAAACTTACAATATTTGACCAAAATACCCATCCGAAATCCCCATCTTTCTACCAATCACGCAGAAATAAAAACCCATCAGCCACTGAACTAAAACCAGTTTATTTTAAATGGCATCGCTTTGTGCTCCCACATCAATTTCAATCGGGAACTATCCGCTAATCAGACGGCGTCGGCGGCGATCGGCGGCGCCTTTGACGCCGAGATCAAAGGCCGCCGCTGATTACGCCGCGCTGAAGATTTTCACTTAGCAGGAACGTTAGAATTAAATTTATACTGAAATAAAGTTTGCTGGAGTTTTGAAAATGTGATCCTTTTATAGATGGACGTACACTGCTACACACAGTACTCGTTGCTACTTATATACTGGCAATGAGAATTTGAATTATGTGACGTTTCCAAGAATCATGGTGTAAAGCAAATAAAGATCTTTTGATTTTGAGGTTTAGTGAACTGTAGCGATATACCTATGTTTCTAGCCATCAGAATAAATGAGTTTGTTTGCTTTACAAGCACGGTTTAGATAAATAATAGAGGATTTTTTTTTCTAACCACCATGGTACACACATTACACGAAAAAATTCGAAGCTGTGAACCTAACGAAAATTCCGAAGGAAATGAATAGATCTTTGCGCTTGTGAGGGTACACAGTAGGTACTCTGACCTGAATTCTTCAAGTCTTGCTTTATTTCCTTTAGACCTTACAGGACTCATGGACACGTCACAAAATACAAGTTACTTAAGTAAAAATGGGAAATAGAGTGATCACTTTGATTCATTGTCCACTACAATCTTTTTAAGGTAAAGTAAAGAAACGAATGAGAAACCATTACCTTGGTAGATTGTTAGTTTTCGAGTTGCAGCAAAACTCGTCCCAAACTTTTTTGTCTTCTAGATAATCTGATATTTTATAGTAAGACTTTTTGCATCCTTCGTTATTAAAGGAGAAGCACGTCACATCTCGTTCACAGACTTTCCAGAGAGGGTAGGACGAAATCGCTTTATGGCTTTACTTAATAAAACTATATGCTTGTTTAAGTAAAGATCGTACAATCCTAAATAAAACCCTGTAAAAATGTACCGAGGCACTCTAAAAATGCTATCCGTTAGCCCCAAAAGCTCGGTATATCTTTAAAGATGAACCTTTTAACATGTAAATGGGATAAAACCATGCGATTTTAACAAAATCAGGTAAAACACCTCGAAAAATCCGCTACTTTCCTGATCACAATTTTAAAGCCTATTTAATTTAACTGTAAAAGCATAAATAACGGGGTCACTGACAATCTCATGGTGAACCAAAAACCTTATAATCACATGCAAAAGAGAAAATAAAATAAAATTTTCATTATACATAATATGAGTATTCGCATTATCTATGTATAAAACCGTCATAATGAATAGCAACTAAAACCCGGTAGGGTAGGTTTTTTGTGCTATCTAATCACTTATCTCAATAAATCTTTGTGCCATGATAGCCATAGTCTAAAAACGTCATACCGTTGTATGAGGTTCAAAATCCCTGTCAGACAAGGCCACTCATGCATCTACCTCCAACTCCGACTGCAGTTCAACTACCTAAGTGAATGTGTCCAGAGTGACCGTATCCACAAAGTGACCGTCCGACGGTGGACGGTATTCATCCATCTTCTCCTAAATACTTTTTGACCACCTCACGTTTCCGTGACGGCCAGAGCCGATTGCCTGCAGCGACGGGGAACTCTGAAGAATGGAGAAGGTGTATTTGATTTTACGTTTAGTTATCTTGTCAGGGATATGAATCTACCTCTAGATTTAATTAGAGTTGGAATAAAAAGGCTCATTTCATGTTCATTTTATGTCCCGGTAGCAAAAAGTCCGGACTTTAGAAAAGTCCGGTTTTTTAGAAAATCCGGAATACAAAAAGAAAACACGTAATAAACTATAAGAAATTTTAATTAAATAATTATATAGGGAGCCAGAAGGGCTATAATATTAATTAGGTCTAGCTTAGGATTGCCGGAGGGGCTTAAAAATGGGTTCGTTAATTTTCCTACAGACGGCTGATTCTAGTGGTTACGAAAGTCTTCTCCTTGTTTTTCCTCTTCCCCAGTACTGTCCTTTTAGTGCGCTGCGAGTGTAGCAGCAACCCGACGGCGAAGGCAGTAAGTGCTGGATGTCCAGGTTGTAGCGACCTCTGCCATCGTTGGCCTGCACTACAAGGGCCAGTGTCAATAGAAGTGCGCGAACGAAGAAAGAAAGCTAACTACCTGCCTAGGCGCTTCACAGTCTCCGCTAGATGTCGCTAGGAGTTTTCTATAAGAAAGCAAAAAGAGACGCAATTTCTAGATCGCGCAAACGCTTGTTTCGGTAACAGCTAGCTCATATACGAGTACCCGACATCAACTGTCGGTCGTAAGACCACTGGAGTAAGTGCGCCAGATGGGCGAACTCCAGCACAGGGGAGACCTCCCCCTGTTCCCAGTTGGGGGAATCGACCATCTACCCCCCAAACTGGTGACCTCCGTCGTGCCAGCCGTCGACTACCTCGGACGACTCCTGCCGAAACCCGATGACTGGATTCCTGAACACGATTTCTTCAACAAGCAGCGCAGCACCACTCTCCAGCCAGCAAGGACCATCACCATCATCATCATCATCATCCAGCCGACACCAACCATCGTCTCTTCTCTCTCTCTCTCTCTCCCTCAAGCTACCTCCGGACCAGCAACATCGCAGCGTACCAGCATCATCCCTCCGCCTCCGCAGTTCCATCGCAGCCGCCCCAGCTTCCTGGTTCTGCAGGCTTCCCCCTCCTCGATAACGCTTCGAGGAGTTCCCCAGCGGCATTATCTGGGCATACAGTCTCGACTCACCGAAGATTCACCCGGAGCACCGCACCCCGCTTAGTCCCGACTCACCGTGGACCGTCTCGACTCACCGCAGACAATAAGCGCCGCGCTTCGTCCCGACTCACTGGGACACATCTCGACTCACCGTAGATGACAAGCGCTCTCCCGTCCCCAACCTGCTCGTCGCACCAGTCTCGACTCACTGAAGACTACGACTAGCTAAGATGGACACTGGACATGCTGGTATCAAGGACTTATATCGACCTTCGGTCTGGAAAGGGAGTGATGTAGCGACCTCTGCCATCGTTGGCCTGCACTACAAGGGCCAGTGTCAATAGAAGTGCGCGAACGAAGAAAGAAAGCTAACTACCTGCCTAGGCGCTTCACAGTCTCCGCTAGATGTCGCTAGGAGTTTTCTATAAGAAAGCAAAAAGAGACGCAATTCCTAGATCGCGCAAACGCTTGTTTCGGTAACAGCTAGCTCATATACGAGTACCCGACATCAACTGTCGGTCGTAAGACCACTGGAGTAAGTGCGCCAGATGGGCGAACTCCAGCTCAGGGGAGATCTCCTTCTGTTACCAATTGGGGGAATCCACCTTCCACCCCCAAACAGGTCAAAAGGGGGGCAGCTCGTGAGAAGTCCGGCCGGAGACGAAGACTGCCCTAGGGTGGACTTTGAACCCTGGAATGCGCATACAAGCACGGCATTACAGCCAGGTCCTCGCAGGGTGACGGGCTCCCACGGCAGCACAAAAAGCTAAAGCACTAAGTGTTCATGATGCCGTGGAAGTCACAATCAGAACGGGAGGTGAAAATGAAAAATGAAAATAAAAGAGAATGTGAAAGTGACATTATGATTTGCTAGAAATAATACATAGTGAGATGAAAGAAATGAAGCTAAAAGTAGGCAATGCAAAGCCTAGCCCGTGTACAATGTAAAGGGATGACATGGCAAGAATGAAAAATACAATGTCATTCTTCGAGCATGAGAATGAGTATCTACAGCCTACATTACCAATCAGTGCAACACTTACCCAACAGGGGTTTGATATCACTCACAGAAGTTAAAATAAAAATGTTCAATTGTGAAAATTATGCAGTGACGGCGGCGAATCAAGAGCCTCTCAGTAATTAGAAAATGGCGGCGTCGCTCTATCTGTCTAGTCCGTCTCCTCGCAGTGGCGACTCGGCAAGTTTGCGAGACCATAAACAATACCTCGGAGCGTTGTGAAGTTAGGAGCGTGTTGACGAACTTATCTATGGCCGATAGCATCTTAGTCGATTAATCGAGTCGTAAACACCAATTAAATAAAGATTATAAATAATATCGAAATAGGTAACGAGTTACGTTACAATAGCCTGATTTTAAAAGATATTGTATAAAGACGTACCATTGAGACAGCGATGAGCGCGTTGTTTGATGTCATTTGCAATGAGAATGATAATGATCAACCGACAACGTTTCTGTTTGTTCGATAACATTGTAAACATCACCTTTAAAATAAAGGTAAAATCACAAACCCTCTACAAAAATCTCTTCACTTCCAACTGGTATTGATATGGATCAGTTGCGCTAACTGTAGTTTGTTTGCAATAGCAGTTTGGATGAGCATAAATTGTTACTTGATACCTTATATGATAAAATTGTACGTGTGTTATGTGATGCAGCTACCGAGACTAATGTAGAGCGGAATGCTAGCAGGGCTTATAAAAGTAGACATATATGTGGCTGGAATAAACATGTCCATGATGCTCACAGGTTGGCCAGAATTAAATTCAAATTGTGGGTTCAATACAATCGTCCTAGATCAGGGGTAATATTTGAACAAATGCACGAGTCCCGAAAAATTTTTAAAAGTCGCTTGAAGTGGTGTCAAGATAACCAGGAGCAAATTAAAATGGACATCTTGGCTAAGCATAGAAAGGGTAGAGATTTTAAAAATTTTTGGAAAACTACGGGTAAATATGATATTAGATCTGGCCACCCTGTGAGTGTGGAAGGGGAGAGTGAGCCAGAGCACATCTGTAAGTTGTTCATGGAACATTTTAAGGTGGACTCCCCACTTAGCTCCTCGACAGGATCCCCTCCCTCCACTGCTGGGCCAATATGTCAGGGGAATAAGCCGCCATTGTCGTTATGCTTTACTGCCAGGCAGGTACGATTCGCCCTCAACAAAATGACTGGTGGTAAATCTCCCGGACACGATGGTCTCAGCGTGGAGCACTTGAGAGAGGCGGGGGTTCATCTACCGAGCGTTCTTGCTCTGTTCTTCACAATGTGCATAAGTCATACACATTTACCACATGACCTAATGAAAACTATCGTTGTGCCTATTGTGAAGGACAGAACTGGAGACGTTTCGGATAAGAGAAACTACCGCCCTATCTCACTGGCAACAGTTGTCGCTAAAGTGCTGGATAGTGTGCTTAATTCTTACCTAGATAAATACTCAGATTTACATGACGCTCAATTCGGATTTCGTTCCGGACTCTCTACTGAAAGCGCAATCGTAAGTCTTAAGCACACTATCCAATACTATACCAGCCGAAAGACACCGGTATACGCCTGCTTTCTTGACCTATCCAAAGCCTTTGACCTTGTCTCATACGATGTGCTGTGGAGAAAGTTAGAGAGCAGGGGTGTACCGGAAGAATGCCGGAGGTTGCTTCAGTTTTGGTATAATAATCAAACCAACTTTGTAAGGTGGGCGCATACTCTGTCAGATGCATATAAGCTGGATTGTGGAATGAGACAGGGCGGGTTGACTTCTCCAAACCTCTTCAATATTTATGTTAATGATCTCATCGTAGGGTTGAGCAGCATGCATGTCGGATGTAGTATTGACGGTGTGAGCACCAATAACTTGAGTTACGCGGACGATATGGTGCTGCTCAGCCCAACGGTGAGTGGCCTGAGAGAGATGCTACGTTTTTGTGAAACGTATGCCGTTGAGCACGGACTTGTGTATAATGTTAAGAAAACAGAGTGCATGGTTTTTAAGGCCGTCGGTAATAATACCATTAATAATAACCATATTACCCTAAATGGCTTGATCATTAAACGAGTTTCGAAATTTAAATACTTGGGACATATCATTACCGACGACCTTAAAGACGATGCCGACATTGAGAGGGAGCGTAGAGCCCTAGCAGTGAGAGGCAATATGGTGGCTCGCAGATTTTCCCGTTGTACAGAAGAGGTCAAACTCACCCTTTTCAAAGCTTACTGTCAGGGTATGTACACGGGAAGTCTGTGGATCAACCATACAAAAAAGTCGCTAGCAACTCTACGCATCCAATACAATAACGTTTTCAGGATGATGTTGCGACTTCCTCGCTTCTGTAGCGCATCGGGGATGTTTGCGGAATACCAAACTGATGGTTTTGATGCTATTATCCGCAAAAAAACTGCCTCCCTGATCCGCAGAATAAGGGATAGTCGCAACAGCATCCTGATGACATTATCGAACAGATGCTCCTCATCATTCTGGATAAGCCTTATCCGGAATGCGATATAAAGACTGTTTCACTTTTATTTTAATACCTTATACTAACACCTAGGTTAAGTCATCTTTTGTTTTTTATGTGCTACTAACACTATGGATTGTCAATTTGTCCGAAATAAACAAATTTTATTTTATTTTATTTTTAATAGTCCGCAGTTAGCTCAATTGTAAATACTATCTCTAATTTAGTTATATAATTGTAATTTTAATTGTTACTGAAGATTTAAGAATCAAAAAAAATAAAATAATATATTCATTACCTAATTAATAATGCTGGACAATCCACACATCAATGGATTGATCTACCCTGCACTAATTACGAGTATGTAGGGCCTGTCCAGCTGTGGTCTGTTGTGAAGTGATGATGAGATGCCACATCCAATGTTCGTTCCTCGGGAACGCTGCAGTGGCGTGCGATTTAATCGAGTAGCGAGAAGCGGTGCGGTTCCGTACATCATACATCGGCCAGCGCGCGCTGCGGCCGCGCCGCGGGACACAGCTCGCTCAGCGATGGTTGTACCTACCTATAGCTACAGCTACAGGGACGGTTGTACCTACCTCTATAGCTACAGCTACAGGGATGGTTGTACCTACCTATAGCTACAGCTACAGCGATGGTTGTACCTAACTCTATAGCTACAGCTTGCTCTGTATGGGCTTTGGCTAAAACTTACATGCAAACTACTCTGTAAACTATATTCACATTAAAAACTACAAACTGATGCTAGATGTTGGCTGTGGAATTTTGTTTGCATACTATGTCCTCATAGTCCACAGGGAGATTCAGAAGCCGGTGTGCTTGTTGAAATTATAAAATATACTGCTCATTATGTCCCTTGAATAGACACATTTGTGAATTCAAATGAGTAATACAGGGCGAAATTGATGCTGAAAATTCAAATACAATGATTTTTTTTTTGATATTGCCCTGCAGAAACTTTTCTATCAAATATCTTCTATAGAAGAGAAAAGAACGTAATGATGTAATTTCTGTTTTAGAAATTATTTGCCAAGCTCCACACAACAAATGACAATTGTTAAGTAATTAAACTACAGCTTTCCACCCCTATCAGAAACATAAAAATAAATATTTTCAAAATATTTCCTGTATATTTTCCTGATAAGACTGCTGAAAGCCCGTGACGTCATGATAACGTCAGAGCAGTGCTGCCAATCGCTCTCGAGTGATGAATGCTTATGAGTGGACCTGAAGCCTGTAGGCTTTATTCTATCGATGCTCTATTTTTTATTGCCGAGCATTTTTAATTTATATACTGGGGTTCGAGTATGCCGTGTGGTGCCGGCATAGAATTGCACCACCCCAACTCTTCCCGTGGGTGTCGTGAGAGGCGACTAAGGGAAACACACCGGAGGGCGGGCAGCAGCGCCCTCTGTAGAACAATTCCACCGAACTGCGATCCCCGACCCGCATGCCCAGCGTGGGGATTATGGGCAATAACCCCCAAATGATGAAAAATGCCAGATATGGCGCTCATTAGGGGAGGCCTATGTCCAACAGTGGACTATATAGGCTGATGTTGTTGTTCGAGTATATCTTTGGTTTGACAAAGGGGAGTACATCTCTAGATGTGATTATTATTTATATATTAATGTTTGCAACCGTCTGTAATTGTTTCAACGTTGTAGTTTTCTATTACCGTTTAAAATGGTGTAGCATAAATTAGTCAAGAGAAAGTATGAAGCTGATTATATAAAGTATCAAAAACATTAGGCAACCATTACAACTGGTTGCTAATAATAAAATGGAAATAAAAAATTTCGCTAATTTATTCATTTGTCGACCTACATTGTAATTTAAAATTCTATTTTGCTCGTTGTCCAAAGTGAATGGCTCTCACAGAGATCGCTCGCTCATATCTTAAGTACCAACAGAATTCATAAAAAAATCCTTCTTTTTCCCGTGGGTTGAAATTAAACGAAAATTATCCCCCACTTTTCCATAACCACAATTTATCCCGGCTTCCTGTCCCACCTCCGACCTGTTTTCCAAAGTACCGAGGTCACTTAAGCAACTTTTCATTTGCGGGTTAATAAGGTAGAGATCATGTAATAAAGGCTGGCGATTTAAACTGCGATTACGCGTAATAACAGCGCAATAAATATCCGAGGCACTTCAGGTAGGCTCGGGAGTGCCCGGGGCAAGCTGTGCGGCGGCGCGGGGCACGGGCGGTCCGAGGGAGTGGAATATCTTTTCGTTGTTTTCGCTTTATTTCTTTAAGTCGCTGTACTCAAACCCAAATATAAATGGAACATCTTGATAACGTATCGATACTACTAAAAAAACTAATTCAGTGCTAAAGGTTGCCTCAGATCTGGACTACATCACTGCCGCACAACGCAAGAATATACTGTGCATTCAAATACGGCTTTAATTTCGTATCTTGGCAGCGCGTGGGCCAATTTCTTGAGGCTTATGGTAAGATTATGAATTTAAGCTCAGATTTGAATGCTCATTACAATGCCGTACGATAACGGGGCTGGGTGTATGTGCATGTGCATAGCTGAGCCATACGAGTCATTATGTACTTACTACAGAGTGTGCACTTTCTAAACAGATATTTCCGTCATCGTCTGTGTCTTGAACCCCGTGGCATCGCCGACTCGGGTTCAACGCGATAATTTAGACCCTAATTAGCGCTCCACGCAGTCCGACAAAAATGTCGCCTCCCTAATTCCCACAGTAAGCGATGTTATTTTTATTTATAGCCGTAACAATTCAAACTTTACGCAAACCTCTAAGCAGCTTTGTTTGAGGATTTTACATTCAAAAATGGAACCCTAAAATTTTATAATTATTCGTTTCTAGTGAAGTGCTTTTCGTATATTAATATTGCGAAGATGTCACGTATTGCTAAGTAATTTTATTAATAGTTTTTGATGATAAATCTACTTTCTCAGGGTAGATATGTAGGTATAAATAATGACTAGGTACTTCTCTACTTCTAACTATTTTTAAGGATTTTGTTTCTTGTTTTTAATTCGTTTATAAACACTTTGCGGCAACGTCGTCTAAAAGCACCACTATAATTATTACCTCCAGCAGAATGTTTTAACTGAGCATCCAAGTATCTTCTTGGGAACTTGTTAAAAATACATAAACTCATTTGCAATATCCAGCAGGACTTGTTGTTCCATTCAAGTTTGTTCGCGGAATAAATTAAAATAATTATTAATATTTTCCAGCCGTAGGAGGAGCCACCTACCTGCCAGTGTTTATTTCCCAGCAAGTATTGATTTGCTGGGAAACAAACATGTGATGAACTTAGACTATAAAATAGTTTAGTTCGTAGGGTTGGTCGTCCTTGATATGAATGTGTTTATTAAAATATCAATGGGATTAAAGTAGGTATTAGTTATTTATATTATTATTAGTTTAAGTATTTAGTTAAAACAGTGGTTTTATGGTAAAGGACAATGGTGTCAAAAAATCCTGTTAGGTCTAAAGGAATTAAAGTAATTTGATGCTTGGTGAATAATATTCAGTTTTACAAATAAATAATTTAATATCGAAATAAAATATCAACAAACATATTTAGGTACCTGAATAAAACATGAGATGCACACTGCACTATCACCAGGTAGATTTACCGAAGATGAAATTTCCTGGCGCGTTCACATCCTCAGAAGTGAAATACTCCTTCCAGAGCTCTTGGAATTCCGACCACGAGACGGAAGGCTTTCCCTTTGACATCTTGGCGAAGGCTGCTGCGGCATCAGCCTTGGGAATGCCGAACGCAGCATACACGTTCGAGAACTCCTCGCTGTCAATGGAACCGTCGTTGCTGGAATCCTCGAGCTGGAAGATGAACTTGCAGTACAGGTTCTGCCAATCAGCGTCTATCCCTTTCTCCCACAGAGCAATCCACTCAGCCTGAGAAACCTCTCCGTCCTTGTCTAGATCGGCGCCTTGCAGTCCGGTCCAGACCTTATTGAGGATCTGGTCGTCTCCGGCCTTCCATCCTGAGACTTTAGAGATTTTCTGCAGCAGCTGATCGAAGTCAGTCTTGTCGATATTGCCGCTGCCGTCGACGTCGAAGAACGTCTTGAAGACGAAAAGCAGCTTGTTCTTGATGAAGTCTGACACCATTTTAGCTGAGTGCGTGTGAGAGAGGTACAAACTGACACAATGATGAAAATAGTCGTGTGATTCTCTTATACCGTGTTGTTATCTGTGAATCTTTGCCGACTGCCGTCTGTTGTTATCTATCATTGTTATCTTGCTGCATTGCAGGGAAAGTAATTAGTAACCATTCGTTAGTTTATATAATAGACTGCATTTATTTCGGCCGTTGATTCATCATTTGTGGTAGGTATTATTTGACTTATCTACGTAAGGCTGCATTTATGTTAGATAGCAAAAGCGGGAGCGTGTTACCTCTTAATTGAAAACTATTAAAATCTGCGTCCGATACAGCTCCCGCTTCGCTGTTCAAAATTAAAGCCTATAAAAAATAATTAAGGCGTCCTTTTGGTTAACCAACACATCCTTGAATATATATAAAGGTTAATATAATAAAGTTACTGCTGCTCGTATGTGTAACCTGAATTATTACAATTTCAAGTTTTTAACAATAAACCCCAAAGCAAAGTCTCCTTGATACATTATAAATGTGTCCAAACATTACAAATCTTTGTTATCACAGGTATTTATATAATTTTCCGACCGTCACCAGTTGCTATTTGCTCAAATTTATTTAACTCTTTGAGCAAATAGCAAGCGATAACATGAATATCAAATAAAACATGCTTCTTCATTATGTACCTACTACAAAAAGTTATTTTTTTGGTATGCAAAACAAAAGACGAGTGAATCATGGGAATAAAAATTATTTATACGGATTATAAACCAGATCGTGAGAAGAAAATAAGTAAGAATGTGTTTCGAAACATATGCACAAAATAATTATACAATAAATCAGTGAAAGCATACAAAATTAAAATGAGCGTAAGGTCGAAGCGAGGCCATACAGCTTGGTAATGCAGCCAGCATCTTGGGGTAACTTCCGACTGGTATTCATATGGATCGGTTGAGCTACCTGTAGTTTGTTTGCACAGTCTACAGATAGCTTCATTGTTTCAGTTGTAAATAAATACTAGTTCTAATTTGTTTATTTGATTGTGATTTTTGTTAATAAAGGTGATTACATATTAAAATTATAAAAATGCGATTTAAAAAAATTAGATACATCATACATAAATACCTACACCTTTTTAATAAAATAAATATGAAATTACTGTTTGTGCTCGTTACATTCGTTCATTCCGAAGAGCCTCTACGTCGTAGAATACTCGTAGACCGTACGACCGTACGACGTAGCAAGGATTATAGACCTACCAACTCTCAATAATAATTGTTGATCTCGTCGAAGGACGTTATTGGTATCACCTACGGCCAAGATGGTATAATATAATCTACTAGCGTAATGCGTTATCTAAGTATTGTATGTGTATTGCTTGATTATTACTTATCTTATACTTATGATAAGCTTGAACCATTTGGTATTGCTAAGGATTAATAAAATAGGTAAATACTAAAATATATTTAACCCTTTGTCGGTTCGTCGATATAAGTACCTAACACTATATTAAAATATAACTAAAATAGAAACATTTTGGCAGAATCTATAAAAATATTATAGAGAGGAAAGATTTTGTTTCATTGTTTGGAATGAATAGGCTCCGAAACTACTGGAGCAATTTGAAAAACTATTGTACCATTAGAGAGGAGAACGTATGAACATAGGCGATAGAACAATTTTCAATGAGGTAGGTATCGGTGTGATAACTTCAATCCTGTAACCCAACGAATATGTGTGTGTAAGAATGTATAATTCTTTATGTACCTAGCTAACATTTGTTTAATTGACAAACTTTCGAAATCCTCGAGGCGCGATTTGCACTTGCACTTGACGACTCTTGTTTTTGAAGCATGAGGTGGGTGACCGCACTTTAATTTCCTATATATATATATCCTCTTTTATTTTTATTTTTTTAAATAAGGTGTCTCAGCTTCTCATAAAAATGATCGCTAAATATAAAACACAAACTCATTTATTGCCTCAAAGTACATATGTCAAAATAAATAGAAGAACCTTAAACTATCCCTAACAGAAGTAACTAGTGCGAGTGTGAATGTGAATGCGGATCCAGACTGCAGATATAACAGCCAAAGATGAAGTTCCCGGGAGCCTCCTTATCTTCAGTGGTAAAGTACTCCCTCCACAACTCCTGGAACTCTCACCAAGACACCGAGGACTTGCCTCTGGCTATCTTCTGGAAAGCTTCAGCGGACTCTTGCTTGTCCAGTCCAAACGACACGTACACAGATACAAATTCGTCGACGTCGATGGCGCCGTCATTGCTAGCGTCTTCCAGATGGAATATAAACTTGCTGTACAGCTTCTGCCACTCCTGGGCTGATGCTGGGTTCTTTGAATACTCATCCCAAAGCGCTATCCATTCTTCTTTCGATACCTCTCCGTCGTTATCCGCATCAGCAGTTTCCTGCAGCCCCGCCCAGATCTTCATCAGCATGTCCTGAATCTGGTTGTATTTGATGTCTCCTGCCTGCCACCCTCGAAGCTTCGAGATGTTTTCGACGGCGAGCTCGAAGTCTCTCTTGTTGACAGCGCCGCTGTGGTTGGTGTCGATGAAAGCGTTGAACACGTGGAGTAGTTTCTTCCTTCGGAAATCTGAGACCATCTTGAGATCACAGAATTTTCTTAGGTTTAAAGTAAATTTAATTATAGAAAGTTGGAGAATGACTTCGTTGATTTAAGAAAATCCAGCTCTTTATAATATAAAAATTGATTACGAGATTAGAGTGCAAAAGATTAAGCTTTTTATCGTTATTCCAATCTCCTTCGATTCGTTAGAACCGTTATCGCTATCGTTAGTTTATAACGATTTAGCTAAGTCGTATTTTTTGTCGTTAGTTATTGAGCTTATCTTACACGGTTCGATAAACATATTTCGCATGATTGAACGTACTTAAGTTCATGGTCACAAATTGCGAGTACAATGTTGGTAAATGTCATCCGCATGCCTGCTTGTGCCGCTTGGGCAATATGAAATTACGTCCTGGTGATAAAGCTAAAAAGGCCTATCCCCAGCGGTATGTACACTGTAGATGAGGTAAACATTAACGAATAAATAATGTCGGTCAATCCACACAGCATCATCTAGCCCAAAGCTAAACAGAGCTTGTGTTATGGGTATTAGATGACTGATATACATAATACAATATAAATACATGTATAAATATTGTTTATTATACATTTAAAACGACCAGAACGCCCTGAACAAATATCTGCATCATACAAATATTTGTCCCGAGGTGGGAATCGACCCCGCAACCTCCTGCGTCGCAGGTGGACTTTCGCTCAACGCGCCACAGAGATCGTCAAAAACAAAAACCTTACATTGGTAGTTTCACAAAATTAATGTTCACGAAAGCCTATAACCACAACCACAAAGAATTCTGCATTCTTTAAAAAAAATAAACTAAAACAGTATTGTCTCATAACCTAGTCAAGTCAGTAGGTAACAGTATTGTCAGCAGCTCTACATCGTCAGCACGGTATCAGCGCGTAGTCAGCGATCCACGTCGCACCCCGGCGCGTGTAATACGTCACGCCGACAGATGAAGGAGTGCCGCAGGAGGCCACGCGTGCCTTTGTCTTGAGACCGCGGCCGCGGGGAATTGTTTCTCTTTTCTATGAGCCGCTTTTATATTTTTTTTATTGTTTTCCCGATGTTACAAGGAAACGTTTGCGTGTAAGATTTTCTTTTATTTTTTTAAGGACAGCATTTCGTGTAGGTATAAAGAATAGGTACTAATTAATGTTACACTACTTTTAGAAAACTATCTAAAAGGCATTTATCACTTAAAGCATGAGAAAAAATAATTATTACAAAAAACTGAGGAAAGGATAAAACAACTGATGAGAAAAACCAGTTTTCATAATTGCCAATTTTAAACAATGTCTTAGTGTTTATTAACAAATAAAATTACAATGATCTAACTAAATAAAAAACTAGTATTTACAATTGAAACAATTGAGCTAACTGCAGACTGTTGCGAACAAACTACAGGTAGCTCAACTGATCCATATCAATACCAGTTGGAAGTGTAGTGTGTCTTAGTGTTTGTTCAATTAGCCTATCTTCTCTCCAAACAAAGATTTAGATTTCTGGTGAAAATTTGAAAAGGTACAAACCGGTGAAACTGCTGTAAAACTGGCTAACATAGGGCATCTATGGCGCTCGGCAATAAATCCGAGGATGTGTAATGGTTTTTGGCGCAGCGTCGCTGATACGGCATGATTTATTACCCAAATTGTACGTACATATGCTTGAGTCGAATGCAAAGGTTGGTGATCTCACACTTCAGTTCAGTGCCGTACAATTCAAAAATGAGCATTCAAATTATAGGATTTAACTCAGAACTATTGCGAATGGCCAGGGAGCTGTCTGTTAATTGATGACATCAATTTAAATGGATCGAATTATAGCTGCTGCGATCGTGTGATCTGATCACTCTTGTAAACTGATCACAGATCACAGATCAGTTTACAAGAGTGCTCCAGTAAGCATGTGTTGCAGTCAGCTATCTATGCTTTGATTTGTAAAACGAATTGTGATAAGTACTATTGAGGATTACATTGTAGAAAATCAACCACCGTCCAGTCGTTATGAATGAGTTAAGCTTCCTCTCAAAATGATTTCGATTTCATTATCAACACCACAGCTCTTATGTAAATAATTTTATTTACTTATACAGTACCTAGTTATACCTTGTAATCAGCATTTTATCAATACACACACCTATGTATGTACAGTACATGCCCATTGACTGTAATATCGAACTATACGTACGTACGTAGGTAGGTTTTTTACAATAAACGACAAATTATCATTTTGAAAGTATATTTCTTTTCGAATTTAAAACAAAGCTTTCAGGTTAGATGCAATTGCGGCAGGGCGATTCTATGTGGGACTAAGTAATAGGTAATTCCATCATTTTATGGGAAAATGAACCAGCGCCCGTTTACGAGCAGGACGTAATTTAAGCGAACGAAGAACGGACAGCTAATAAATTTGTTTACTACATTACCTTCGCCTACAGTAATATAACGTACCTTTAAAGGACTATAGTAGGTAAGTTGCTATTGTAATAGCCCAAATCATAGCCTGCTATTTTAAAATATAAAATAATTCCTCGACGTAATGAGGTCTAAACAAAAGATAGGCCAAAATAACTGTTGTGTAAAGCTTTCTTACTGGATAAAAAAAAAATTGACTATAGATAGGAGCGAAAGAATGATAGACGATGATTAAAAATAGCTAAACAGCCAATTTAGTGTCTTATAGACTTCTGATCAATTATGGCTTGATCACCTATTTTTGACGACCCTGTTTTCTAGTTCCTTAGATTTTCACCACATTTATGAATGATTTTTCTCTGTTTGATTAATTTAGTTGATATTTTCACGAATACCAATAATGTCACATGTAACCATAATTGCCCATCGTTAATATCCTCTTTATATTAAAGAATATTTATCGGGTATTTATCGCGTACCTTTTGTTTTATTTTCCCCTACGTTTCCATCGCGTTGCAGCGATCGTGGTCACGGGGCGACACCTAGTAAAACAGTCGCCCCGTGACCACGATCGCTGCAACGCGATGGAAACGTAGGGGAAAATAAAACAAAAGGTACGCGATAAATACCCGATAAATATTCTTTAATATGTCAACAAATCGTGAAAGTTTAAAAAGTGATATCCTCTTTATTTATCTAAGGTAAATCTAACTACTATGGTTTTAAACAAGAACACGCAATATGGAACATCGCAGTAGAACAGGTATCAAACGTAAGTAAAGTAATCATCTTGAGCTCACGTAGGCAGACCTAGAACCTACGGGTATCTGGAAGCGAGAACCGTGCCATGTCGGTATTATTTTTAATCCAGCATACAAAGCCAGCGAGCGAGCAGGCTAATCCGCGGCCGAGTGCGTTTCCATTGTCAGGCGGGAATGCACTTGTACATGAAGATATGTTTTCTTGATCCCGAGCTTTACGCCGTGTGGTGCCGGCATAGAATTTCACTGCCCCAACTCTTCCCGTGGGTGTCGTTGGAGGAGACTAAGGGAGACACACCGGGGGGCGGCAGCAGCGCCCTCTGCAGAACAACTCCACCGAATTGCGATCCCCAACCCGCATGCCCAGCGTGGGGTTTATGGGTAATGACCCCCAAATGATAAACAATGCCATCTATGGCGCTCATTAGGGGAGGCCTATAGGTCCAGCAGTGGACCATTATAGGCTGATGATGATGAAGCTTTGCTAGAATGCAAAGAAGGCGCAAGTGGTTGGGTATTCTCCTTCATAATAAATTGTCTAAGTGATTCAAATGCCATATTCATGGTAGACACGCGTTTAGAATACCTTCCCGCGTTGTTGCTTACCTAGATAGATGTTTTTGTGATGTGTTGTTGTCTTAGCAGAGTTCGCCTTACACCCTGATGCAAATCAGCCTCCCCACCTAGTAAAACTTATTATTTACGTTGAAATAAGGAAATTTCAGATTTTTCATGGAGCAAGTTGTGATAAAATAGGCCGAAGCGGCCTATGCGACGACCCGCGACGTGTGGTGTGAAAACGAGACTCGCTATGTAAGTAGGTAGATACGTAGGTACCTACTTAATTAAATCGCTTAACACGCCTAACATTGATGTTCTTCTAACACAAAATAGGTTTTTAGTAAACCCGCTTATATTCATAATGATCCCTACGCAATTCAACAGCAGTGTAACAATGGAAACGAACCGCTCGTTCACCTCAACGATCGCGGTTACAGTACCTACATACTGCGTCTTGCCTGCATCTCGCGCTGACGTCGCGGGATTGAATACATCGCTGCAGCACATGCGAGCCTTCAATGCATGCATATACACAACTTTTAATCATTACGAACTTGCTTCTGTATGAATGCTTTCATGCTTGTCTGGGCATATTCTGTAGATACTCGTATTATTGTTAGGTTCTTAACATTATACTTATTACGCTTCGCGCAATGAATAAGGAATTTTGTACCTACTAGAGATCGTTATTTATATCAGAAGTTTCATATAATGTAGGAAAATTATACTTCAAACTTTTATCTTGAATTACATGTAATTTGTATTTTTGACGTGTCCATGACTCCCTTTTGTTAAATCATTTTGATTTTGATTTGTAATCTAGGCACCCTAAAATCACTTAGGTAATCAGCGAAAAGATTCAAGTGGTCTAGAGTAAAATATATTGGACTATAAGCTATACCTTACGCATTAGTTTCAACTGTTTTACTTTCCACCTACGAGCAAATGGCTAAAAAACAGAGTATAGAGGCACATTACAATAATACGTAGGTACCCTACACCTCCACGTTCAATAATTTACTCTGGCAACGTAAAAGCCCATCTCTTCCCCGGCGAGGAGCAATCACGGCACTATTTCGATAATCGCAGAGCGATAGTGCTTTCCTGACGTGTACGGAGCACGGACGGCCTGCGCCAGGGAGCCAGGAGTGGAGCCTGGTGGATATCCTCGCTTTGCACTGAATCTCTTACTGGATGGATTCCTAGATGCACGCTGCGCCATAAATTTGTAAACAAATAGATCATAAGAAGCTGTATAAGTGTGTAACTTGTGATTTTCACGTACGTAGGATACCCTTTTTAAATAAATAGGTATATAAACAGATAGGAAATACTTCTATATATAGCGTTGGTCCTACTAATATTATGAAGACGAATGTTTGTGACGTTGTGAGATGCATACCTACCTATGCGTAGGCAACATAAAAATTAGGTTGGTAGGTACGCGGATATAAAAAAAATTGCATCTCTCATCCAGCGCCCAGAAGTATCTACCTTCATATTAGGCAGGCTCTTTAGAGGCGGGCGGAAATAATTTAAAGTTTTAAAATAAAACTTTATTTTCTTACTTGTTTCTAAGCGCGGGGACGGCTTCGCAAGCATTATTTTTATAAATATCTGAAACATTTAGATTATTTCTATCTTCCGAAAAGAGATAAGAGTAATGCTAAGTTAATAACTAATATGTTTGTTAAATCGGCCAGTTTCGTATCGTTTTAGTAAGTCTGGCGTAAATACGTAACAAACATCCAAACTACCGCATTTATTAAATACCTACATATTTTATGTACCTACCTACCTATGACTTTAGGGTTGTTTCCTCGTGTTCAAACTCACTTAGTTTCAGGAAATCTTTGATCCTTGCTGTACTTTTTCGTAGCTCGATGCAGCCATCGTCGCGTCAGCATAGCAGACGCATTTAAAACAAAACGTTTAACTAAAATGGATTCGACTTATTGAAACAGGCAAGATGCACTATAAACTGTTTCCGTTCAAAGCGGCTCCAAGCATTTTATGTAAAATGTAGGTTTATATTATTATGCATATGGACTGAGAGCTCAATTTTGAAATACCTACTGGGAAATCGAATTAGAAAAAAGACAGATACCTATAGTAAAAAAAAAATTAAAACCTGTTTAAGTTCCAAAAAACGTGTAGTTTTTTTTATTTTTTTAAATGTAAAACAGAGTTAGGAAACTTCTAAGTGTAGGTAGGTATATAATTCTAACTTCTGAGTGTAGTATGTAGAGGTACATACCTCATATTTTCTCGTTTGTCAGCTGACTAGACGGCTTCTTACGAAAGGATTTAACCGTACCTAGTATGTTTTCATAGGTAGGTCACTCGTAGGTACACAATTACAGACAAGTAAATCACTTACTTCAGCACTAGGTATCTTTTTAGGCATCAACATGTCTCACTCACTTTAGCACTAGTTAGGTAGCTAGGTACATTCAAGGGCGTCGCCAAGGCGGGGCAGGGGGGCTGTCTGCTGCCCCCCCCTAGAGATTAAAACAATGTACCTAGCCAACTGCAAAGCAACCGAAGTCCTGCAGTTGTAATGCTTTGCCGATAAATCCAGCATCATGTTCAACCGCTAAGGATAAAATGATTCAGGTTTATTTTTTCATAACTTTTTTTGTACTTTCACATCATTCGTCGATTTACATGATACACTTCAGAAGTTAACACCTACGTATTCAGTTTCTCCACTCAGCCTACACTTTTAGGATCAGGGTTGAAGAAATAAAAGAATGGATAATCTAAAAAATATAATTTCATTCAAAATCAATAAGACGTATAGTATACTTTATAATACATGTTAAATATAAGTCCAAGCACTCGTTTTAAGTTAAAATTCACGTTATAATCATTCGTCTTTGGAACACATAGAACAATATAACTTATTTATAATTAGATAAGTCACATAAGGAAAATGCATTCTAAACTCATATTAAGGTAGTTTTCGAAATTAAAATAATCCTAACATAATTTATGTAAGTAAAAGTATATGCCAAGTGTTTGTTGTTCTTTCTAAATTTATGTAAAAACGGTGAAAAAGTGGTAAGAAAGGCACTCTTAGTTTTATTTTATAAGGACATCACACACTGGCATATCTTGAAAGTGTTAATTGCTGGCATCATGTTCATAAATATGGTTATGTCTGCTATTGCGCGTAATTGTAACAGCAAGATAAAATTAAATATGGCAAAGGTATTTAGTTTTCATTGTATGATATTATTAACTACTTGCATTTATTTTCTACCGTCTTAGACTAAAGCAGTCGGTTACTATTACACTAAGGCCCGAGTGTTCAAACGCATCTTAGATGCACGTCTCAAGTAGCACATTTTCGACAGATTTTTATAGAAAACTGTCGAAACCACGCGACTTGCGACCGCTTAGATATAAGTTGGGTGTCAGTATTCGGGGGTGAATTATAACTAAACTTTCGCCTTATGTGAGCATAAAGGCGATATAATGTTTATGATAATTAGTAATATATTAATTTATTCGCCTCTCATATCTTTTTTAGATTGATTCATCATTTATTAATTTTAAATAGATTACTCTGGGTTGACAGTGCCTTAGCCCATCTTAGGTTAGGTTAGCACTGAATTGTAGCTTACATTTAGTGAAAGTGTCAAAAAATAAAGGCGTATTAATATATCTGCGGCACAAAACAAACATATTTATTTATTCCAATACAACTTTTAAATGGATGCACAGATTTCGATTCGATCGGACACCGTTACAATCGTTTTATAATCCCAAGTGTCATTGACTGACCGCTCTTTTTGAATAATTTAATTGTTTTGAAAAATCTAAGAGTCGGCCTTGATTCCCCTAATTTTACACAGTTTTTAAGTTTTACGGGATAAATACTAATCGCTCAAAAATAAAAACTACCGGGACCACCTCAGTGTCATTCTCTATACAATAGTAATTATTTTCAAAATCGGTCCGTTAGTAACTGAGAAATCGACGAACATACAGCCGATCGTAGAACCTCCTTCTTCGATGTCAATTAAAAATATAACAAAAAAAGAACACAACTATTCTCTTTTTTTTAATTATCTACTTTAACCAGGATACATTCGTCCTTATAACCGATGGGCCAACAGAAACAGTTAATAACAATGTTTTCCACGAGTCTTGTTTAACCCCAGGAATAACAATGTTTGCCTCGAGTCTTGTTTAACCCCAGGAACAACAATGTTTGCCTCGAGTCTTGTATTGCCTACGTGTCTGTCTAGACTTGCAGCTGGTGCGCGAGTTGGAAGAGTCCCTTGAGTCCGGGCAGGAAGGCGGCGGCGGCGGCGAAGTCGGGGCCCGTCGCTAGTGCGGTGGTCACGCCGAGCGCGGCCGAGTAGTCGCGGGACTGCACGAACTGCGCGCAGCCGTGCAACGATTGTAGGGCTGTCTCCGATAGCTGGGGTACAATACACATGTTACTGTTTTATTTCATTCATATTCAGGCTCCGGGCACGGATGAATTTCCCATACAAACGTAATACCAAAATGATTTGTAATTGAAGCATATTTTTACCGTGATCTGCTATTATTTGTATTAGAATAGTATTTATTGGTATTAATTCCTAGGTTCCTACAACGAGCTTATTTGAAAATAATTGACTATCTACACAAATAATAAGAAAACGTGTTTTCTTTGAAAAAAATCGATATGGTTTAAATTCAATTCAGTGAAGTGGTTTGAAAAAAAAATATAGTAGGAACCTAGACAAATACTATTCTAATACAAATAATAGCCGATCATGGTGAAAATATGCTAAAATTACAAATCATTTTGGTATTACGTTTGTACGGGAAATTCATACGTGCCCGTAGCTTTAAATGAAAACATTCAAAACCTGTTGACTTGACAAATTCAGTGTTGCCCCGAATTCGAAGTAGATTGGGAAAGCGTGCGTTCGCATGTGTATTATTCCCTTAAAACTGTTCAAAACTCACTTTAAACTAAAACCACGTGATGTAGTACATCTATTTGATGCAGATTAAAGGGCATAACCCCACTTTGTTAAACCTTGGACTTGCACTTTCCAAGGACTGGAGTTTGGAATGGAAAATTTCACTGACCTTGTATTCTCGAAGCAAATCGTACATTGTCTCTAATCTTCTCTGTACGTCTTCTAATTTCCGCTTCATTTGCTGGAAATGAAACATTACAATATGAATGGGGATAATGAAAAGACAGGTGATGCATACGATCTACATTAGCCACGGGCGTAGTGTAGGCATCGATTGGCGCACAGCATTAGAATGAGGAGGATGAAAAAGAGAATTCAAGCTTGAAAGCAAACATTTCTAAATATACGAGGACGGCCACACTGTAAGCCTAGCTTAGCTAGTCACGTGGCCTATAGCGAAGCTGTCTGTTTTCTGCTTTATCCCTGGATGTATTAGGTATGTAATCTGTGCCGGGATAAACGCGTAGCGTGTGCAGATAATTATATAATTTAGAAAGCCGGTTAAAATAACTACGGTACTTGTTAATCTAAAAGCAGAGCAGCTGTGTTCTTAGAATAATCTTAGATGATTGATATATATGCGATATAGGGTATTCCTAATCTTCATTACATAGTATAAAACTATGTCGCTTCTCACTGTCTATCCCTATGCATGCTTAGATTAGATCTATGACAGCAAGTGTTCATAGCGGTTGGGTAAGTGTAAGAGATAATAATAATAACACTGACCGGGTTGGCGGCTCGCTCGGAGCAGTGCGCGCGCACAGAGTCGAACACGGACTGCAGGACGAGGTGCTGCTCCGGCAGGGGGGGCTTGGGGGCGGGCGCGGGGGGCGCCGCGGGGGCGGGCGCCAGGCTCTCCGCCGGCTGGAATACAACGTATGTTACGTGGGGTTTTTTATTACCTTACTAGATTCCGAGCGCGTTTCGCTCTCACGGTGCCCGGATAAAACGTGATGTAATTTTCGAAATGGGACCAGTAGTTTCAAAGACACTAGCAACCAACTCATGCTGAGCATAGGCCATTTTGTGGCTTTAGGGTTTACTTGTTATGATTATGAATGTTTTTAACTGACCACTGTAAGCCTGTTAGCGCAACTAAATTATTTTATTCTTATTCTTATTTTTATTTAAAGATAGCCTTTTTACATATAACGAAGTTAAAATTATTACTTAATAATATTAATGAAGATTCCGCCATGGGTAAAAGTTGCTGAACATTAATCAATACATGAACACTATTACTAATTTTGTACCCAACTTCAGCTTATTCTCTGTAATTAAAATTCCTGTCCGCAATAGGGCGAATTTAATACGAGCTTTTGATGAAGGCCGTTTGAATTCTGGCTTGCTTCCTAACCCTAGCTCGCTTTTGGAAAACTTCATTTAAAAAAGAAACTACAAACCGGCTGCGTATAACCAGGCGTTTGTTGGTACTGGTCATACTGGCCCGGATATTTCTGCCCTTGATACTGTTGACCCGGGTACTGTTGCCCCGGATATTGCTGTCCTTGATACTGCCCTGGGTATTGTTGATCGTTTAGCGGCACGTGTTGTGGTGGTTCCGCCCCAAACAGTGGATGCGTGATAGGAGCTTGGTTCACTACCTCTTGTTTTGGCTGTAACAGGAGAAATTAACTTGAGAATAGGACGGAACCCTAAAAATTACAAATAGATCAACAGAAACAATTACGTTTATGTAAAACGATATTGTATTGATCTTCTATTTTATAGGAGATTGTTAGGCATTTGGGAAGTGGAAAATAACAAACCTTTCTCTATTCTAGGAAATGGTAATGGGAATATGCACACACAAATCTTGGCCACAAATTATGACGAAATAGGAATCCAGACTAGAATGCAAGTTCTTCTAGATAACAACTCGACTTTTGCGAATGATTTAAAAGGTATTACGACATTTAGGAACGCCGATTCACGATAAACGGTCACAAAGGCAGTATTAGAAATACAAAAATCAGGGGCTCGAGTCGGTGACTGTCGGCTTTACCAGAATGTAACCTACTTCTGCATGTCAGAGAAAATAAAACTTTTCTGATCGTTTCCGACCGATGGGAGTGACTCCACCGACTGTTCCATGACCGACCGCTATAAAACTCTGTTTTAGAAACGACATGCATTCACATTGTTACTGAGATAATGTCAACATTAGCGGATGATAAATCACTCATTAATAAAATATCAGAACCGGTCATAGCGGTGATCTATGGGGGGAGGGGGGGCTGTCGGCTCTCTGCTGAGATGATAATTATAATTCAGTGTCCTGGGGCAAAGCAGTGGGTACCTCGATCCCGCGCCGGTGGTCTATGATATGCCCCCACTGCCTGGTGCCGGCGTGCCGCGCGCACATCTCTGACGTACCTAGCTGACAATGTTACTACGGTTACCAACTTATTGCGGTAATGTTCGATGGAAGGAAAGATCAATTGTTACTTTGACCTCCGCACGTCGATCTTGAGTTAAATTGACGCACACTTCGTCGTGGGATCACTGTAGTGTTTCGATGAGACGCAAATATTGTTTATGTTTATTTTTTAATTACATTAAATTCATTTACTTATTTCCAGATTTGAACTAGCAAAGATGTGAAGTTTAACGGGATTATAAAATATGGAAGAGTGGCCGGCGGTATGTTTTATCGTAACATAAGATAGGTAACTAAAGACAGGCAGTAAGTTTTATTGTCACATAAAATATTAGGTAACTACTACTTAGTTTAAGCTAACTTTAACAAAATACTTATTATTATATATAAGGAAATCGATTTTACAGCCTCGTGCATACAATAGTTGCCTGGAAGAGATGGGCGGCGTTATCGCTTTTAAGCGATAACGCCGCCCATTTTACTATTCTTAAACAGAATAAACTTAAATTAAAGTACCTAATACTTTAAGTCGCGTAGTTCAAAAAAGAGCTCTCTTCGCTTCTTCGCAGCTTTAGCTACGCGACAGAACACGATGAATTATAGAACGACTCACCTTAGTCTTAGAGCTAGGCATGGGCGGGTCGTTCCACCCCGGCGCGGCGGCCTTAGGCGGGGCCTCAGGCGCCTCCGCGGGCTGCGGGGGGTAGTAGCTTCCATTCATCCCGGTATTCACAGGGTTCAGTCCTGGATTCACCGGGTTCAGAGGATTAAGTCCTGGATTCAACGGGTTCACTCCGGGATTTAGTGGGTTAAGTCCAGGATTTAGTGGGTTAAGTCCAGGGTTTAAAGGAGCAAGTCCTGGATTCAACGGAGTCATCGCAGGATTAGGCTGGTTGAATCCAGAATTCGCAGGGTTGATGGGTGCGAAGTTGTGTCCGGTGGTGTAATGGTCTGGTACAGGGCTGTTAAACCCATAGCTGGGCTGTGACGTCACGGGGTTGTTGTAGCTATAGTTGTTGTATGTTGCGGGTGACTGTACCGAGGGATCCACTTTGTATTTGGGTCGGCCGGATTTGGTGCCTGAAAGAAAATGTTTTAATGAGTTTTTAGAAATGAAGGAGTATATTATTGAGAGGGATGAGAGGTTATTCAATGAGTAATAGAAAATGGTGAAGAAGATGAGCTGAAGCTTACTGCAGCACCCAAATGGAGGCAACAAAAAGCAATGGAAACTACTGGAGGAGACCTTTGCCAAGAGGCTCACTGAGTTGAGAGACATCCTATATACAAGTCATGACAATAAATCTCATCCAGTTTAACGGGCTAATTAAATAAATAGAAAAATATAACTTGACACAATATAGCCACTATAATGGTTTGAGATGGACAATTTTTCATGACGGCGAATAAATCACGTCATATTAAATGATATATTTAAAGGTTTAATACAAGTTTGTTTCCAGAAAGGCGATAAAAGCTAGCGAAAACTTAGAGGTAGTGTGAAATAATAGAAGTACGCACACACGAACGCACCTGACTCACTAATATTAATCAAATCTTAAAGTACAACAAATTATACATTTAAAAAAATAAGGCTATGCTAAAACTGTATATGTTTTTGTGCCATTTTAAGCTTAAGTTAACCAAATTTACTTTAAAACATGTTCTTAAATTACCTGATTGTGAGCCAACACTGCCCGGTCTAGGTGGTTGCTGCAACGGCGGTTGGGATTGCAAGGGAGGTTGCAACGGCTGCGGTTGCAATGGCTGTGGTTGCAATGGCTGCGGTTGCAATGGTTGCTGGAAACCTCGTTGCGGCGGGGGTTGCGCGGGAACCGAGGATTGGTTCCAGGATTGATCGGCGTATTGGTTCTGTGGCACTGCAATGGAGAACGAGTCATAAAAATAAAAATAATACAAATCATTAAAATCCGAACAGAATCATCACACAGACTACAAAATGGTTCTTTTCCGGTGTTTTAAAGACTTCCAGAGTAGTTCTTGTGCGGTGTTTAAAGACTTACTATTGGAGTAAGCGTTGTCCGCGTGCGAGTGTCGCTTCCCGTGGGAGCTGACCGTCCGCGCGCGACTGGTACCCACTTGCTGCGGCTGGCAACAAACGTTACACTTTCTATAGCATTCTGACATACTGTTCTTTAACTATTGCGGTTTTACAATAATTGAAAACGATGTTAAGGATACAATCACCATCATCATCCAACTATGTAAGTCCACAGCTGGACATAGGCCACCAAAAGAATACAATGTTATTATTAATTTACACAAGTTACGTATCTCGAAACTGAACAATAACTTCAGAGGAAGAAACGACAGTATTTGAAGAATTTAATCAAAAGTATTTTATCATTCAAAGTGTTTGTCGCTACTGGTTAACTTTGTCACTTTATTTCAAATGCTATACACACATTTTATTTTAAAGTACCTGTATACTTAGGATGCAGCGAAAATGTGAATGTTGAGATGGATGTGTGGAGTGACAAGGATGGATTGCATAAGGACAACAGAGGAAGTTTGAAAGTGGCGCCTGTGACGGAAAAGATAGGAACATGTTAGCGTGGTACGGGCATGTTATGCAGAGGCAAGAATATCATTTAACGACAACAGTTAGGTTATAATGAGGGATATTAAGGGAGAGAAAGACCGAAGAAAAGGTGAAATCATTTATGGGCAATTGCATGCGCTTCTATAATAAGCTTTCATCTGAAGCAACTGAGCTCCCTATTCGTAAATTTAAACAGTACATAAAACAAAATCTTATCAAGAAAGCCTTTTACTCGATAGATGATTACATTAATGATGGTAATGCTTGGCCAGATGTCGCTCCATTCCACACCGACAATGTCATGTAAGAAGCTGAATGTTGTGCTTAGCTTTTGGTATAGGTACCTACCTATTTAAATAACTATTGACATGTATCTAAATCACATTATACTTAGAATTAGATAGGCCAAAAAATTGTATAAGACACATAAACTAATATGATGTATTAGTGGTTTTTTTTCACTTCTTCCACTAGTGCACAAAAAATTGAAGTGAAGAGAAATCAATAACAAATTATTTAATTTTTTATAATAATTATCTGTATGAAATTTTACTTGTCTAAGTGCTTATTTTGTAAGTGTAAAGAAATAAAGTTATTGAATCTGAATGGATTGTGTGAAAGGGGCCATGCGTAAGAAAGGTAACAGAGATGACGTGTGATATACGAGAGTGGATGTACCCATGCAGCGGGTAGGCTACGAGGGGGGGGGGAAGGTTACCTGCGTGGTGCGTGTCTGCGATGATAGAGCAGAGAAACATACAGCTACAGCTGATGATAGAGGAGAGTGGATAGATCCTTACAGCGGGTAGGCTACGAGGGGGGGAAGGTTACCTGGGGGTGCGGCTGCGCGAGGCCGAGCGCGCGCTGCAGCCTGAGCTTGAGGTCGGAGTGCGCGGCGCCGGCCAGCGCCCGCAGCGCGCTGCGCAGGCAGCCCTGCGCAGCCACCCGCGCCGCGTACTCCTCCAGCACAGAGTCCAGCTCACCGCCCGTCTGGAAAACACACTTCATATTACTTTTTTGATATTAACACCCCGCTCCGGCTTCGCACGGGTGCATTGATACAAAAACTTTCCTCTTGAATCATTCGTATCATAATCCGTTGCGTTAAAGATCTAAGCATACATAGGGACAAACAGACAGCGGGAAGCGACTTTGTTTTATACTATGTAGTGATACATTTTAGTTCATTCAGTTTAGG